>JAANYP010005030.1:20732-36984 GCA_020465985.1 Centrapalus pauciflorus
TACGTGTTTATTTTTCGTAAAAAAAAATTACCCAGACCACGATGCAATATATCATGGTGAGATAATGAGATCATTCGATATCGAATGAACACTTTGATATCGTATATTTAACGTCAATGCAACACTGCATATACGTTCATTATTAACAGAGCTAAAATAATAGTCACAATTAGTAGTCAAAGTTGGTGGATTTAACGAGAACGGTTATGATATATATTTTTTATTTTTCGTAAAAAAAATTTTACTCAGACCACGATGCAATATATCATGGTGAGATCATGAGATCATTCGATATCGAATGAACACTTTGATATCGAATGAACACTTTGATATCGTATATTTAACGTCAATGCAACATTGCATATACGTTCATTACTAACAGAGCCAAAATAATAGTCACAATTAGTAGTCAAAGTTGGTGGATTTAACGAGAACGGTTATGATATATATTTTTTTATTTTTCGTAAAAAAAAATTTACCCAGACCACGATGCAATATATCATGGTGAGATCATGAGATCATTCGATATCGAATGAACACTTTGATACCGTATATTTAACGTAGATGCAACACTGCATATACGTTCTTTATTAACAGAGATAAATAATAGTCAAAATTAGTAGTCAAAGTTGGTGGATTTAACGAGAACGGTCATGAATATATTTTTTTGAAAAAAAATTTACGTGTTTATTTTTCGTAAATTTTTTTTACCCATACGACCATTCGATGTCGAATGAACACTTTGATATCGTATATTTAACGTCGATGCAACACTGCATGTCCATTATATATTAAAAGAGTAAAAAAAAAGTCAAAGTGGACAGTCAAACTTGGTAGGCTGCTATTAATTCAATGTTAATTGTATAATTACCATCTTATCCCTAGTGTTATATTTTAATCTAATGGTTTAGATTGGTTCTATGGTTCTGCACTAAATTAAGGTTCTGCAATGATCCCAACCCTATATATATATATATATATATATATATATATATATATATATATATATATATATATATATATATATATACATACGTATATATATATAGAGGGAGGTTCTATTGAGAACTTTTGTGCATCGAGGCACAAAAGAACCTCCATTGGCCGTTGGATGAAAAGAATGTGTGAGTTAGATCAAATGGCAAAAGGGTAATTAAATAGAAAGTTTTATGCATCAAGTGCACATAATGAAATTCGCGGAGGGGTAAAACAGGAATTATGCAATCCTTATTTAATTATTACACTTCCAAAATTAACAAAAGTAATACAAATTCAAAATACATCAAAATACATGCATATCGTTCTTTTCTTCATGCATATCGTTCGTCTCTTCCAAAAATAAATCATGCATATCGTTCATCTCTTCCAAAATCAAAATACATCAAAATACAAACATGAATCGTTCATACAAACATAAATCATGCATATCGTTCATATCTTCCAAAATCAAGAGGGGCTAAGAGAGAGAGAGAGAGAGAGAGAGAGAGAGAGATTTTAGGAAAGAAGTTAATGATGATTTTTATACCAAATTTAGCTATTAATAATCTTAAAAACATTTAAATTCAAAAATAATTTCCATACATTTAATATTCCCTAAATACCCTTTGTGCACCATTGGTAGATAGTCTGATGCATAAAAGTTCTCAATGGTGCCTCGATGCACAAAAGTTCTCAATCGAACCCCAATCTCTCTTCTCTCTCTCTCTATATATATATATATATATATATATATATATATATATATATATATATATATATATATATATATATATATATATATATATATATATATATATATATATATATATTATCAGGTTCATCAGCGTACCTATAAGATTCCAGCGTACCCTAATGTGAATGATCATTCACATATATATATTTTTTAATGGACATGTATAAGACAACATTATAAGACTTTTTTTTCAAAAGAAGAATCATCATAAATCTTGTGAATGGTAAAAAAGGATCATGTGAATGGTCATTTCACACCATTCACATTCACATAGATGGTCATTTAAATAAATATGCATTGAGCATTCACATAATATTTAAGGATAGATAAAGTGTGAATGTATGTGAAATTCGTATATCATGCGTATAACATTAAATTAAACATGGTCATGAGAAAATTTTTTTTAAAAGGGCATTGCTATACGCACACCCACAAATCTTTTAATTTTACTAATTACACACCCACTCCTCTCTAATTACTTGATTAGTGGTGTGGGTCCCACAAATGTCACATCGTCTTTACTTTTTGTGATATGAGACTCATAAATGTTTATGTTGTGGGTCCCGCATGCTAATGACACATCCTCATCTTTTTTCAAATCAATGTTTTATAAATATCGGTTACTTGCATATAAACAAATTCAAAATATTGAATGTAATGTGCATGTACTATTAGAGTGATAATTTGTACAAATTAATTTTTATCAAGGGGTATTATGTAATTTATGAAATCATTAAATTATTTTTTGGTTATAATTTTTCGAACGATAAAAAAAATACTTATTTAAAAAAAATCGAATGAAAAAGGTAGATAAAATTTAAATAAGTAAACTTAATATAAAATAAAGTACAAGGACCATTTGTGTAATTTACTTTATCTAATTAATTAACAATCATTGATTAATAATGATTAAATGATTACTGATTGTAAATTAAATAATTATTATATATTCAGATCAATTGATAATCATTTAATAGAGTCAAATCAATTAGTAATTATATAATGATTAGAGTAATTAAAAGAATAATTAGAAGGGGGGTGTGTAATTAGCAAGAGATGGGGTGTGTATATAGAATGACCCTTTTAAAAAAAGTTTCTTAAGGTTGGTACCTTCGGGTGCACTTGATTACGAGAGGTACTTTTTTGAACTTGACTCTCTCTCTCTCTCTCTCTCTCTCTCTCTCTCTATATATATATATATATATATATATATATATATATATATATATATATATATATATATATATATATATATATATATATATATATATATATATATTTGTGTGTGTTTGTGAGATACTCGAGAATAAAGTAAAAGTTATAGTAACTGTTAAAGTTATAAAATTTTATTGTTGATAAGTTATTATAGAATTATAGAATAACATAATTAAAGTTATATCGTAATGCTTTATAGATTATTAAAAAAATTATAATATTTTAAAAGTTTTAGAACGTGAAAATACAATAGTGTAATAGAAACCATTGCTTCAGATTACTTTTTATTAAAAGTTATTGGGAGGAAAAACAAATTATTTTAAATTGTAGGTGAAATAAATAAGTGATAACGATATATTTAATTTAAAATTACATCAAACATTATATATTAAAATTTAGGGAAAATGATGTCAAATAGCTACATACTTTTGAGTTTGTACCCAATTATGTAGTATACATTTTTTGTGCACATTTGGTAGTCAAACATTTAAAAATGTTTCAATTAGGTAGTTGGGTGACCTGAAAACCAGTACCAACCGGTCATCATTCTTACGTGGATGATCTTTTTAAGAAAATTAACATCAAATATTTATATACTTTTAAACTTTTATACATTTATGTTGTGTACTATTCTTTTGTGCACATTTAGAAGTCAAACTTTTAAAAGTGTTTCAATCAAAAGTTGGGTTACCTGAAAATCAATACCAACCGGTTACTATGCTTATGTGGCCATATTTTTATAATTTGGAATTAAAAAAACCTAAGACGGTTTATTTTTTTCTATAAAACTAAAAAAATTCATCAAATTGATAAGATATGCTTTCATTTTATAACAATATGCTATAGAATTAGATTTCAACTCCTAAACGTGAAATCTATCAAGTGGAAATGATATGTTTTGAATTGGGTTAACTACCATTTTGACCATCCAACTTTCAGATTTGTCCTATTTAGCCACTAAACTATTTTTTGTCCTAACTTAGCCACTAAACTTTATTTTAATGTTCTATTTTGAGGAAATGAATAAAAACCAATGGCTAAATCAATTCAAAATATGATAGTTTAGTGGTCAAATCAGGACAATTTTTAATGGTTAAATCGGTAAAAAGAAAGTTTAGTGCCTAAATATATACAAAAAAAATAGTTTAGTGGCTAAATCGTGATAAAAAATAGTTTAATGACTAAATCAAAAAAAATTTCAAAGTTGGATGGTCAAATGACACTTAACCCTTTTGAATTTGAAACCTTTTGTGTTTAGAAGAAAAAAAAAAAGAACAAGTAACATCAAATTTTATAATTTTATGTCATAAAACATGTCCACATAAGCGTGATAACTGGTTGCTATGGATTTTTAGGTAACCCAACTAATTAATTGAAACATTTTTAAAAGCTTGACTACTAAATGTACACAAAAGATTAGTACACAACATATATGTGTACAAACTTAAAAGTAAATAGTTCTTTAATGCATGTTTTTCATTTAAAAACCATCCACGTAAGCATGGTGACCGGTTGGTGCCGGTTTCCAAGTCATCCAACTATCTAATTGAAAAATTTTTAAAAAACTTTGACTACCACATGTGCACAAAATATATAAACTATATAAATGTGTACAAACTCAAAAGTACATAGCTATTTAACGTCATTTTTCTTGAAAGTTATTGAAAAATTATAATATTAATTATTGGATAAATAATTTATAATATATTTTCCATGTGAGTTATATTTTAATATATAATTAATACAATATGTAAATAAAAATCATTACTCCAAACCCAATGATGGAGAAGATTTATGCGAAATCTTGTTAGTTAATTTTAAGTTGATCATAATTATAAAAAAATTGGCAAGTAAATGCATACGTTATTAATAAAAAAAACTGATAAGTTACAATGTGATAAGATGACAATTGGTATTTTAGTTAGTTGTTTAATAACATTTATAGATGATGATAAAATAAACAAAGGGGGAAAAAATAAATACCAAACTAAAGAAAAAGAAAAAAATGCATATTTAATTAAATGACTTTATTATTTAAACCATTATGTGTTATTTAAAACTCACTCTATGATCTCACACGCAAATGACTTTATTTTTTAATTATTTTTAATGTATTAGATAATAATAATACATGTTACAACTTGGTAAATGTGAAATCTACTTTATAGAATGATGTACAAATAGTAGGGGTGTTAAAAAATTTCAAAACTGATACGAAAAACCGATAAACCATTTTGATTTTGAGATTAAGTGAACTGGTTTTTCTATAATTTTCGGTTTGGTTAACCGAACTGAAAAAATCTTTCGGTTTAGGTTTCGGTTAACGTTTTTAGTGACGTACGGTTAACCGAAAAACCAAAAATAAAATTAATTTTATATAATTTAGTTTTTAGGCATATCAATATTAATATCTATATATATATTAATAAATCAAAATAATTTGTGACACGTGTCACTCTCTCAACTCTCCTAATTTTTGTTTTTCCCGCTCATTTTGCTTAATATAACTCTTTCAATTAATTTATATAATTGATTTTTAAAGAAACTAAAAGATTACTAATATAATTTAATGATTTTAAATGCTTCCTAATTTAACATCTAATTTACCTGAAAAGTTTTATCTAAAATTATATAATTGATTTATAAAATAAATTTTTTTATTTTTAAACTTTAAATTAAATATTACATGTTTTAATCCTAATTATAATTTATAAATTAAAAAAATAATAATAAATAAATAACTTTACTTATTTCTCGTGAAGCATGTGTTATCAACCAACAATTCACAAATGACAAATCATATTCTAGAAAAAAAAAGTAATATCTAAATCACATTTTCCTAAATTTACATCTAATATAATAAGATTTAAAAATCAATTCAAATCGAATATTCATATTCTAATATTTGGTAACTACAATATAATAGAAAGTTTAAAAATGATTTAAAAAATTTTATTATCAATCATATGTATTTAGAAGTCTAGAAAAATTTTAGTTTATGTCAAATAATAATAATATATCTTGTATTTTTTTGCAATAAAAGTAATATTTTTTATGTTTTAATTCTTAGTTTGTAAGGATTTAATATAAACAACTTTATATTAAAACATCCGCGTAATATGCGGGTAATAACATAGTTTATACCAATAAGGCAATAATAATATAATCTAATTACACACTAATTAATCAATATTAACTTCGTAACCCATTGTAATTAATATTATGAGTTTACATTTTAAGTGCTATAAAAATATAAAGCAATTCTTATATTCTTACTAGATTTTAGTAATAATGCTCAATCATTTAATGGTAACTTAATAGTACATTTATATTTTAATTTATAACTTTGGTATTGTAAAGTTTAAAAAGTTTTTAAATATTAATTGTTAGGAGTTTTTAAATGAAAAACGGTTAATTAGTTAACCGTATGACCAAACCGAAAAAATCGGTTAACCAATTATCGATCAAATCTTTCGATTTAGGTTTCGGTTAACAAAATCTTCGAACAAACATATCCGATTAACGATCTGATACTCATTTTTTGTTCGATTAACCATATATAAACCGACAAATTGCATAAACCTTACTTAAGGTAAGATGCTAAAATATCTGGATCCCACCAGTTGACCATGGGTTAGTGGTCAAGCGGATGTTCGCTCCAATTGGGTCCTACCCGGAGACATGAAACGATGGGCTAAAAGCTTCCCCTCCCATCATTTAGATATATAATCTTTTAATGTCATTTGATTAGGGAACACTAAACATCATTAATATATAAATATATCCATAATCCAACATCCGGCCATCGATAAACTTAGATTTCGTTTCTTCTACTTTAATCCAACTTCATGTGAAAGTACATATTTTGACCGTTTAATCCGTTCACTTTACCATCATAAAAGTAAACGTCACGTAAAAAAAACTAAATCTGAATACAAATCCAACTCCAGCTTCCGACACTTTTGTTGGTAATGTTATTGTTATCAACATTGGACCCAAAATTTACAATACAAACATGCAATTATAAACGTTGTTAGTTTTTTTTAAAAAGCCCAATATATTATAATAACAACATTTTTTAAAATGCTAAAAGATTTTATTGAAGGTCCACCTATGATTTTGATTTTATTTTAGACGTTCAAAGTGAAACTTTACCGACAAGAACTTAGGATGTGTTTAGTAGATGAAGATTTTCGGTTTGAGTTTTTAATTAAACTGAAAATAACAAGATTTTCTTGAAAACACATTTTATAAGCAAAACATGTTTAGAAGGGTTAAAAGAGTTATTTAGTTTATATTCAACCATCACACACTTTCTTTTTATAAAACTCTCTTATTCGAAAACGAAAACGCAGTCTAAAAACATCAAAATGAAGTTTTCAATATGTAGTTATAAAATAAAAACTGAAAACATATAAAACAATGGATCTAAAAGCATTTTCTGAATATCCTAGAAAATAAGCATTTAAATTTCTAACTTAGTTAAATAGGTTTTTATTTTAACAACTAATAAATACATGTAATCTATACTTGTATCTGTGTTGGATTTTGGAATCAAAAAAGTCATCATTCTTTTTTCTTACATGATGTTTTTAATGATTTCTTTAATTTATGAATGGTCTTATCATGTTTTTCAACTTTAGATCCTAATTTGCTACCTACTACTATATATCACTTTCTAATATAAATTGCCACCACATCATCATAATTCTTTAAAAAAATTTAATAATATATAATGCATGATTTATAATAATTTTAGCTAACAAATCCTTTAATGTTACAACAACAATAATAATAATGATTTTTTAAAATATCTTATTTAATTAAGTATATATTTTTAATATGACCTTGTAGAATGAATCAAATTATACTAGATATCATGGGGGATGACATTGTAGGGGTTCATTTAAGGTCATATTTGTTTAGGATAAAATTTTAAAATCTTTAATTACCACATATTGAAGAATAAGTTGATCAAAGGTATTTTAAATGTTAAGATAATTTTTTTTAGGTGTTCATAATTAGGCTAAAATCAAATAAAGTGGTTATAGAGTTTGATTGTTCTTGAAACAGTGATATAATTAATAAATTCAATAACTTGTCCATGACTATTTTCTTTTACTTTATCAAAACATAATGAATTTATGAGAAAAATCAAGAAAGAATGACACGTTATCTATAAGTAATTGATTTAACACCCTCTACAACGCATAGAATGCCACATATTATCAGAACAAAGGTGACATATGATTATATAATATATCACAGTAATTTCTGTTTAAATTTACACAAATTCCTAATAATTTAAAACTCTAGCATACACACTATCGTCACGGTTACATCATCATACAAATTCCCGAAAGGTCAGTAACATCTACTGATCTACCCACTCTCTGAATGGGTAGAAATCCATAATAACAATAATAGTCTTCTACTTTAGATCTGTAGCATGACTTTCCTTGTGTTTAACCCTTAAGATACATATTTAAACACAAACACGTAAGTAGAAAGCTCGTAAGAATATAAGAGTTCGACACATTAGTTAAAACTCATGAACAGTCAGCCTGCTCTTGTGGGAATGACCCGCGTAATAGGATAACACACTTGTGGTGGAGACCCACACAACTAATAAACCACACGAAGTAGAAATTAGTAAAGTAAAGCGTTAGGAGCGACCCAACAATAAAACACAATCCATATATGGCATAACTTCTCTATCTCAATCTCAACTCCCAAGTCTTTTGGTATTATCACAATAACACAAACCTTTATCTATGTAATTATATACTCTAAGGGGCGTTTGGTTTGCGGATTTCCAGGGATTCACTGGGATTTGCATTTAAACTCATGTGTTTGGTTCGCAGATTTCAGTAAAGATTTAAAATCTCAGAATTCCTTAAATCTCTCCCTTCTTTGTTATTTAAAATCACAGCCTCCCCCTAGGATTTTAAATCTCAATTACCTTGCATTTTTCAGATTAACAAATTTTTTTAATATGATAATGCAAATTCTTTGACGAAATCCTGACAAATGCAAATGCTGCATAATGCAAATCCTTTGACAAAATGCAAATCCCAGAAAAAAAAATCTACGAACCAAACACCCCCTAAATTAGGAATTAATGTAAATTACTCATACTTGAAATGCAACTTTTCTTTCCAAGTTCTCAATTAACATGGTCATGATAATTGATAATGACTCGATATAAAAGTACGTGCATCTCAGAAAATGCTCATGTTTTCACCTCATAATAGCAACACAGTCTTCACTAATCCTATTGAACATTCCTCGAATCCCTTGATCCCTACTCGTTCCAATTGAATACGTAAAGGAACAAGATGATGAAGGTAGTTGATAAATTCACAACTGAAATCAGATTAATCCGTCACTATTCTTGTCTCTTTCCTCTGTTAACGCATTGCACACTCACACGCTTTAGTTTAATTAGGAGTTGTTTAATTTGAGATGAAGGAATGAAAGCGGTACATTTAAACGTCAAGCATCTCTATGTTTTTGTTATATTGAAGGTTTAATACACATTACCCAATCTCGTTATCACAATTTATAGTTTAATCCCATAATAAGTAATAGGGATAATTGCGCAAAAAACCCCAAACTTGTCAGCTTTTTGTGATTAAAACCCCAAACCATTTTTCGTTGCATAGAAAACCCCGAACTAACTAAAAATCAGTAAATCAAGGTTTTATCAATGAGTAACCGGTTGAGACCGGTTATTAATCCTACGTGAACCGGTAAATGACCTACGTATAATAAATTTTAATTGTTGAAACCGGTTTCAAAGTATTACACATCATTTTAACGCTCGTAGATGAGGTAATCTCGTTCAAAAAAAATTATCAACGGGGTTTTAAATGATGTGTAATACTTGGCAATCGGTTTCAACAATTAACATTTATTCTACGTATGTTATTTACCAGCCCACGTAGGATTAATAACCAGTTTCAACTTGTTACCTATTGATAAAACATTGATTTACTGATTTTTAGTTAGTTCGGGGTTTTCTATGCAACGAAAAATGGTTTGAGGTTTTAATAACAAAATGCTGACAAGTTTAGGGTTTTTTGCGCAATTATCCCTGAGTAATATTACAATAAATCACTTCTCAAAGCTGGAATCTACGTGGTTTTTTCACATGTACAATTCAACGTATCGGGTCTCAAATTTCGGATGTTACAATTAATTTTTATCTTATCTACCAAACACCTTGATCTTTGTAATACTGATAATGATGTTGTATTATTACTATTGTTGTAGTTATTAATTTCTATATTATTAATATTGTTTTAAATATTACACGGATATAAAATTAACTATAATCATATATTGTTTTGGATATTACACGGATCGACAGTAAAAAAATATTTATTTCCTAATGTAGTTAAAAATAATATGATCATAACGATATATTCAAGATTATATATATATATATATATATATATATATATATATATATATATATATATATATATATATATATATATATATTAAAGGTTATTAATTAAAAAATTAATTATATTTAATATAAAAAATAAAATATTATTCAGCATACTCTGTATATGATTTCAGGCAGCGGCCGTAAATTTAGATGTATGGAAGCTTGATTAACCATTGCATGAACATTAACTCAAATCATGATAATATTAATACTTATATTAAAATTACTTAATTACTACTAGTAATGTTAATATAAGTATTAATATATATTATTATGATTAATATCATATCATTATTATTATGACTACAGTTTGAAGCAATAGTTGTGTTATTATTAAGGTGGTATTATTATTATTATTATTATTATTATTATTATTATTATTGATAAATATTTTCTATTGTTTTATAACTTTATGAACCTTTATGTAATATAGATTTACATTAAAAAAACAGTTGTAAAATAATTATTTTTTATTTAATACTAGTTTCAAATGAATAGATAACTGGTCATATGATTAATTATCAATTGTTCATTCAGTATAAAAAAGGAAACAATACTATACATACAACATTATTATACATAGACATTATAAATCATCTAAAAAGAATGTCTCGAGACAACACTTAATTCATGAAGGGAAAATAAACAATCATTCTCGTTTGGTCTTTTAATTACAAAACTTGATTAATAATTTGAGTTCTGTTAAAACTGTATACTAAACTCAGGTTACAGTTATAAGTGTCACCTAAGTAAATTATATTGTGCGTATAATGTGTGCATTTGATTAAGAAATGCACAAATATGAAGCGCACAATACTTGCACTTCATGCTATTTAGGATGTATATTTTTAGACGTTCTCACGTAGCAAGTTATTTTATTATAAGAGCTTTACAATAATTGTTCCATTTCATCTACTAGGTTCATGATCTTTCCAAGTCCACTTGACTTGTAAAGTTGATGGTTGGCCAATTTACTTACAAGTATATATATATATATATATATATATATATATATATATATATATATATATATATATATATATATATATATATATATATATATATATATATCTATGTATGTATGTATGTATGTATGTATGTATGTATGTATGTATGTATGTATAGAGGTGAGTTCAATGGAGAACCCCCATTCATCGAAGAACCTTGAAAAACTTCCATGCATCACCACAAATGCATCACAATTCCCCCGTGATGCATCATTATTTCCACGTGATGCATCAAATTTCCCGCGTGATGCATCGATTTCTACGTGATGCATTACGATTTTCTAGCGATGCATTATGGTTCTCCAAGGTTCTTCGATACATAGAGGTTGTCCATTGAACTCACCCATATATATATATATATATATATATATATATATATATATATATATATATATATATATATATATATATATATATATATATAGAGAGAGAGAGAGAGAGAGAGAGAGAGAGAGAGAGAATCAAGTTCATCAGCGTACTTATGAGATTCCAGCGTACCCTAATGTGAATGGTCATTCACATGTATTTTTTTTAATAAACTTGTATAAGACAACATTATAAGACTTTTTTTTCAAAAGGGGCAACATCATAAATCATGTGAATGGTCATTATAAGACTTTTTTTCAAAAGAATCAACATCATAAATCTTGTGAATGGTAAAAAAAATCATGTGAATGATCATTCACACCATTCACATTATGTGAAATGACCATTTACATAAATATGTATTAAATATTCACATAATTTTTAAGGACACAGAAAGTGTGAATGTATGTGAAATTCATATACCATGCGTATAACATCAAATTAAACATTGTAATGAGAAAAAAAAAATTAAAAAAAAAGTTTTTAAGGTTGGTACCTTCGGTGCACTTAATTTCGAGAGGTTCTTTTTTGAACCTGATTATATATATATATATATATATATATATATATATATATATATATATATATATATATATATATATATATATATATATATATATATATAGATGGGATCATTGCAGAACCTAAATTTAGTGTAGAACTGTAGAACCAATATCGTCCATAGATTAGAATAATCTAATGGTTTTGATTAAAAGAGTTAAGTTTGGAATTAGTGAAAAAAAGATTGGTAATAGTGATATTTTAATTCTTGGGTAAAAAAGGAAAAGATTGGAAATAGCAAAAAGATTGACATTAGCAAAATAAATATCTTTTTTCTTTAAATTAAAATAACATTAATATTATTAATTTTTAAATCAAAAAAATTATACCATAAAAACGAGAATTTTATACTCTTTAAAACGAGACCGGTCATGATATATTTTTTTCGAAAAAATTTTACGTGTTTATTTTTCGTAAAAAAAATTACTCAGACCACGATGCAATATATCATGGTAAGATAATGAGATCATTCGATATCGAATGAACACTTTGATATCGTATATTTAACGTCAATGCAACACTGCATATACGCTCATTATTAACAGATCTAAAATAATAGTCACAATTAGTAGTCAAAGTTGGTGGATTTAACGAGAACGGTTATGATATATATTTTTTATTTTTCGTAAAAAAAATTTTACCCAGACCACGATGCAATATATCATGGTGAGATCATGAGATCATTCGATATCGAATGAACACTTTGATATCGTATATTTAACGTCAATGCAACATTGCATATACGTTCATTACTAACAGAGCCAAAATAATAGTCACAATTAGTAGTCAAAGTTGGTGGATTTAACGAGAACGGTTATGATATATATTTTTTTATTTTTCGTAAAAAAATTTTTACCCAGACCATGATGCAATATATCATGGTGAGATCATTCGATATCGAATGAACACTTTGATACCGTATATTTAACGTTGATGCAACACTGCATATACGTTCATTATTAACAGAGATAAATAATAGTCAAAATTAGTAGTCAAAGTTGGTGGATTTAACGAGAACGGTCATGAATATATTTTTTTGAAAAAAAATTTACGTGTTTATTTTTCGTAAATTTTTTTTTACCCATACGACCATTCGATGTCGAATGAACACTTTGATATCGTATATTTAACGTCGATGCAACACTGCATGTCCATTATATATTAAAAGAGTAAAAAAAAAAGTCAAAGTGGACAGTCAAACTTGGTAGGCTGCTATTAATTCAATGTTAATTGTATAATTACCATCTTATCCCTAGTGTTATATAATAATCTAATGGTTTAGATTGGTTCTATGCTTTTGCACTAAATTAAGGTTCTGCAATGATCACAACCCTATATATATATATATATATATATATATATATATATATATATATATATATATATATATATATATATATATGTATATATATATATAGGGTTAGGTTCCGGTAAGAACACTCATTACCGTGAGAGCCACTCCAAAATGCACAAATACATCAAATGCACAAATTTAAAAATTTAAAGTTTTACTTAAAACCGTTATTAGTCTTAAATATTAATAAATATCATAATCTAACGCTAAAATTACATTCAAAAATTATATTCATTAAATTATAAACTAAATGCACATATTTGAACATCAAATGCACAAATTTTCTTAAATGCACAATTCGTACATAAATTGGATAAATTATAGCATGAGATGCGTAAATTTTTACATGAAATGCATAAATATATCGAAAACATTTAATTTTTTATCAAATGCACAAATTTATACAGTGGATGCACAAATTTTAGAGTGGTTTTCACGTTCTCACGGTTATGAAGGATTCTCATGTGAACCCAATCCTCTCTCTCTCTCTCTCTCTCTCTCTCTCTCTATATATATATATATATATATATATATATATATATATATATATATATATATATATATATATAGTCAGGTTCTATGGGGCACCATATGCATCGGGAACCAAAAAAAGAACCAACCACAAACCTTGGATTAAATGATCATTGATGCATCCGCGATGCACATAATTGGTATGCATAAGGGTATTTAGGGAAAAATAATATACATAGTCAAATAAATTCTAATTTTATATTAATTGAATAATCAATCAAATAATTAAACAATAAATGCTAAATATAAATTAAATAGATACACTTCCTAAATTACAAAATCTAAACAAACACGATGCATCTTCATCCAATTTACCAGATTAATCTTCAAACACGATGCATCTTCATCGAATTCATCAAATTCGTCTTCAAACACGATACATCTTTATCCAATTCATCGGATTCATCATCAAACACAATGCATCTTCATTGTTCGTCGTTTTCGTGTTCGTCGTTCATCATCAACGTGATGCATCTTTGGTTCATCGTTCGTCGTGTTCATCGTTCATCAAAAACACGATGCATCTTCATTGTTCGTCGTTCATCATCAACGTGATGCATCTTTGGTTCATCATTCGTCGTTTACGTGTTCGTCGTCCATTTAAAACACGATGCATATTTGGTTCATCGTTCATCGTTCATCATCAACGTGATGCATCTTTGGTTCATCGTTCATCGTCTTCGTGTTCGTCGATTATCATAAATGTAATGCATGTTTGTCTTCAACGTGTTCATCATCGTGAACCATCATCTTCGCTATCTTGTTTGTTTGAACCATCATATTCATCCAACGTGTTCATCAACATAATGTATCTTCGTCTTCAATGTGTTCATCCTCGTTCATCGTGAACCATCATCGTCAACGTGCGTACATCTTGTTTGTTCGAACCATCTTTGAACCACCACCAAGACGAGAGAGAGAGAGAGAGAGAGAGAGAGAGAGAGAGAGAGAGAGAGGTGGTGGAGGTCGGCGAGGTTGAGAGAGAGAGAGATAGATGGTGGAGTCCAGAAGGTTGAGAGAGTGATGGTAAAAAACTTGATCTTTTAGTCGCAATCGATTGATGAGAGCATCGTTTCTTGATCAAACAATGGTGAGACGCACAAAATCATGAGAAAAATATTGTTGAATATGGGAAAAAGATTTTGTCCACTATTCGTTGCAACTTGTAGGAGTTTAAAAATTTTAATGTTATATTAATTTAAATATATAGATTTTAATTTATTAATGGAAATATTAGCATTCCTAAAACGTCCTTAATGCATTTTTTGGTCCCATTTGGTTCCGAATGCTATGGCTTGCCCATAGAACCTCAATCTATATATATTATATATATAATATATTATATATATATATATATATATATAGGTTCTTTAGGAGACCATATGCACCGAAACCAAATGGAACAAAAAAAAATGCATTGCTTGTTTACCAAAGGGTGCATTAAGGGGCATTTTGGGAATGCTTTAAATAATATTATAGTTAATTATAAGATTTAAGTCTTAATATTTTTCATTTATTTAGGAAACTAAATAAAATGAATCAAACCACTTTCCATAAAAATCCATTCCCCTTTTTCTCTCTCTTCCCTTTCTCTTTTCATGGCTAGGCCTCTCTCTATCTCTCTTTCTCTCAAACAGTTTTCACAGAACAACCATACTTCTCCGCAGACCCAGCACCACCTTGCTTGTCCACTGTCGGTATGCTACTCTGCACCATACCCGTGCAGTCGATCGTGACGAGGAATTTGCTTGCCGTTCTGTTGATCATGGTTTTTGAGTATCAGTTTTCTCACAAACAGTTCATTCTACGATTCTGTATTATGCTTATGGCTAGTCAAAGAATTCTAAGATTCTTTATTAATGTTGGTGGTTATTGGTTCCAAGAAATAGTTGGAGCATATGGTCTTGGTTGTTTCAACATGATGCACAACAGCAATGCATCATGACAATGATGAACACATTGAAGACGTTGATGAACACGTTTAAATTTCAGAGATGCATCACGAAATTAACACGTTTAAATGTCGAAAT
>JAANYP010005031.1:0-480000 GCA_020465985.1 Centrapalus pauciflorus
ATATATTAATTATAATAAATAAATTATTATGAAATATATTTTTACCAATTACTTTTATCTTTTAAATGTTTAAAATTTTTTATGTAATGTGTATTTATATATTAATATATTTTAATAAGTTTAACAACATGTATATATAAACTATTTTTTTGATTAAATATGTAGAACTATAAATGGAATAAGTGTTAGATTTAGATTTAATATTAATTGAATGATAACACAGCAGTGAGTTTAATTCTTTTAACCCCTAATCACGTGATTTTAATTTAAATAAATTATGACTTTTGTTTCTATGCATGAATCCATTCTCATTTTCTGAAAAAGAAAATCAACCAACCGTTATTAAGATGTAGTACTATTTTTAATCAATACTTTGACGTTCAAAACTCAATAGTCAATACTAACATAATATCAAGCAAATTGTGGCATAGCACGTAACATTTCTTGCATAACATGTGGCATTTTTTATATAACGTGTGAAAGACATGACTGTAGTTCACCGCAATTTGCCGCCACCGTCCACCAAAATTTTCACCAACCACCACAATTTTTAAATGCAAATTCAAATCTAGAACCCTTCAACAACACATGAACCTTCAACTTAACTAACTACAGAGAAGATGAACAATCTAAAAAACGAACCAAGAACTTGAAGAAATCTTGGAGGAAAAGATAATTAAATAACCATAAACCTGAACTAAAATGTGAACCCTAAACCCTAATTGAAGCCACATACGAAATCAAATAGAGAAGTTCATTAAATGGGTATGAAATTAAGCATACTAATGAGTAAATACAAGTAGCCGTCCTTTTGCAACAATCCATAATTGATTTATGAAACAAAAACAAAGTTAGTTACTTTTATAAACAACTAAGAAAGGAAGAAACAAAAGCATTATAGTTGGAAAGCATTTTCCTAAATCAGGTGAATCTTATCTTATATTTTTGTAAAAGGCTCTATATACTACATCCAATGAACTGTTTCTACAAAACAATACATTACTTTCTTGATAATATATTAAGATGTAGAATAAAAATTACAAGGATTATTATTAAATTTCAAAAAATGGACTTATCATCATATTGATTATCTATACTTCTATATCTATATGTATATTTAAATCTATATTATCATGTATAATCAAGTCTTAATTACAAGTATTTTACCATGAAGTGCAATTGAATATTGCATTTTCTTGAATTTTAAAAGCTACCATTTTTAATACATAAGGTGCAAGAACACTACAAGAAATTTTTTAACTTCACGATCAATGTAAACGCGTAAAAATAATTAGTCTTGGTCACACCACACTTATAAACGTGTAAAAGAAATTCATTTTTATTTATAATAATAAATTATAAAACTTCACAATTAAAAATGTAGGCATACAAGAATGATATTCACGGTTTTAATTGTGTAGATATAGTAAGTTGAAGATTAGAAAATAAACCACAACAAGATTTAAACCTTGAATTTTTTTTAGTCAATATGACCATGCTTAAAATTGTGTAGTTGAGACAAACTGTTCATGCTTTTAAATGTTTTCTTCAAAACTTAAGTGTTTGATTATGTCTAACTTAAAGGGGGTATGTTTTCTTTCACTCTCTTGTAATACTTTTCCAGTGCGGCATTGCTAATTGAGAGATCGATTAGGAGCCCTAATCCAATGGCAGATCAGCGTCTATCTACGGTATGTGTATGCATGTTTTTGTTTGTGTTTGAATCTGGCATTTTGGTTTATATACATGCTCGTGTTTTGTTTCCACTTTTCTCTTGGTTGGGTTTAGGGTTTAGGTTGGGTTCACTTTAATTGATTTTCTTGTTTATGTGGATCTTTTAAGGATTAATTAGATCTGATTTGCCTAATAAAGGACAATGCAAATCTTTGAGCAGATAATCATACAAGCGCATTCAAGGATCGTTTCTAAAGCTTATATAAAATCTGTGTTTTTAAGAATGCCATGATTTGCCTCCAAGGCGGAAAATGTTGTCTTCGTTAAACTACAATGTGCACTTCTCTCTCTTCCAACTCTTAATCTGCATTCCCAATAATTTTCAATTTGTTCCTTTGCACCGATTCCGTTCCTCTTTAAATATTCCTGTCCACAAAAAGATAGTATATGAATGTTATAAACTCATTTAAGAACAGAAAAAAACTGCATGTGCAACTTCCTCCTCTTTCATCTGTTGTCTTGATTCCAATAATTGAATATTCTTCCTTTGTCGATCGATCTGTTCCTCTTTAAATTTATTGTCAAAAAATACTTGATTTAGAATCGTGTTTCTAATTCTGTTGCTATCAGCGTGTTCAGTTCTATATCCAACGAGGATATTTTAAGGATTAAATACATCTGAGTTGCCTAATAAAGAATTAAATACGCGTATCAATCTTATCAAGTCCTCATTGTGAGTGTCGAATTTGTTCCATTAGCCAACTAGGCAAGTCATGTGAGGCCGATTAATCCATCATTCCCAACTATATATTTTTGTATGTTAGAATTGGAAGAATTTGAATATTCCATCATCAGATGGCTAAATTATAAGCTCTATTACTTGCTGGTTAAAGGAATTGGCTAATTTTTACAAGTTTTGGTGTGCCAAGAGATTAGATGCAGCTGAGATTTCGTGGCCCAAATCTTGGCTTATTTCCATTGTGTTGTGAATATATGTTTTGATTTAAAATTGCCACACAACATTAAATTTTTGAGGACTTGTTTTTTCAGGTTTCAAAGTTTTCAACCACATGTAATTTTGCACACTCATTTACCTTGTAATTTAGCATATGTTTCGATTTAAAGTTGCGACACAACATTAAATATTTGAGGAATCGTTTTTTCATGTTTCAAAGTTTTCAAACACATAAAAAATACATCAAACTAACATGAGGTTTCATGCAGGAATGACCTCTAATGTACCATCTAGAAATACTTTTCTCCTAAAATTAAACAAACATGGACATTTACATGAGCAGTCCACTCCATATTCCACGTATAGGTAATGAAACGCATATCATCAACAAGAAAGAGTATAGGAGAAAATCCATTATAAGATGGAAGAAAAAACGAAGTAAGATGAATAATCGACAAATACATACAAACATGGACATTGACATGAGGCATTCACTGCAACTTCCATCTATAAGTAATGATACTCAGGTTCACATCATGAATAAGAGAGAGTATAGGAGAAAATCTATTATAAGATGGAAAAACAAACGAAATAAGATGAATAATCAGCGTTTTTCAAGAGAACAAGGTTCGTCTTTGTTTTGTATATGCATTTTGTCCTTAATTAATATAATAAAACTTATGATTATATTAAATAGTAGGATGCGTTCCCACCACAGGAAGAGCCTTATTAAGGTCCATTGCATCTATTGGCAACACACTTCCTCAAATGAAGGACTGTCCCCACTGTGGTGCCGTGAAGTTTTATTCCGAAACTCCGAATTTTTGTTGCTCCGAAGGTTCTATCGTTCTGATAAACAATGACCTTCCAGATATCCTAAAAGAACTCTTGACTTCATCTTCTGAAGAGCAAAAACATTTAGGACATATATCAGGACATATAATAACTTGTTCGCTTTTACTTCTTTGGGCGTGAAATTCGATAGTAATCTCAGTAAGAGAAACAATGGAATATACACATTTAGAGTGCAAGGACAAGTTTATCATTTCATAAATGACTTGTTACCTGAGGCCAATAATGCCAAGAATCTTCAATTGTATTTCCATGACACTGAGCATGAGGTAGATAATCGCTTGAGTTCTTGTCCAAGGTTGTGTCCACAACTTATTGAAAGTTGTATCAAAGCCCTCAGACAAAATCCATATGTTGCTTTCTTTAGGAGCCTAAAGGACGTTCCTCAATTAGATGCCTATAAGATCGTGCTTAAGACAATTCCTTCACAAGATCAACGAGTGTATAATAAGCCAACAGTTTCACAAGTTGCAGCACTTTGGGTAGCCGGACAAGAAAACGGAGAGCAAGGTGAAAGAGACATCAAGGTTAAAACTCATAGCAACCAATCAAGAAAGATTAATTACTATTATGGTTGTTATGACCCTTTACAATATCCTTTAATGTTCCCATTTGGAGAACGTGGTTGGCATCAAGGAACATAAAGATAATGGGAAAAGAAAAAGAAACAGGGGAAGATTGCAATCTCAGGCGACAAATCTTATATCTCCATAAAATGTCAACAACGTTGAAGATCTGTTGTCTATGGAACATAATGGTAACAAAAGATTACCTTTTGCCCTTCAACTTCATTAAATAACTAAATTCATACACATAATTCTTATTTTTACAGTGCTGTCCAAAAAAAATGAACAGTCTAAGTTCGTTTCCGTAAGAGAATATTATGCATATAAGCTTCAGATTCGGAGGAATGATAAGTCATATCTACTGTACTTTGCTCGATTGTTACAACAATATATAGTAGATAATTATGTGAAGCTTGAAACACAAAGATTAGACTTTTATAGATTACAACAACAGGAGATCAGAAAAGAATTTCTTCAAGGAGTAGTCGACGCTGTGGCGGTTGGTGAAACTGAGGGTTCGAATGTTGGCCAACGCATAGTACTTCCGTCTAGCTTTATCGGTGGCCCAAGAAATATGAGACAAAAATACATAGACGCGATGACATTAGTCCAGAGATATGGAAAGCCAGATATTTTCTTAACAATGACATGCAATCCTAACTGGCCAGAGGTAAAGGAACACTTGATGAAACATGAGGAGGCACAAAATAGACCGGACTTAATTGCTAGAATTTTCCATGCAAAACTTGAGCAATTGAAGGACGATCTCTTTAAAAAAAACATCTTTGGTGAAGTAGCAGCCTACACGTACGTCATAGAATTCCAAAAGAGAGGTCTCCCACATGCACATTTCTTGCTCATTTTGAAGCCTATGTATAAGATGTATAGACCTGAAGAATACGATGAGGTTGTTTCTGCTGAAATACCCGATCAGAAGAAACACCCTCATTTGTATAAAATGGTTATCAAACACATGCTTCATGGCCCGTGTGGTCATCTCAATCCATCAAATGTTTGCATGAATAAAAAGGGCATTTGCAAGGATTCATACCCAAAATCTTTTTCTAACGAGACAACTCAAACGACAGACGCCTATCCAATTTACCGTAGGCGGAACAATGGCATTACAGTGGAAGTTAGAAAAGCTAGACTGGATAATTCATGGGTTGTCCCATACAATGCATATTTGCTTGCCAAATTTGATTGTCACATCAACGTCGAAATTTGTTCAACAATAAAGGCAGTAAAGTACATATATAAGTACATTTGTAAAGGTTGTGATAAAATAAGTTTTTCTGTTTTGTCTAATAACAATAATGGAGTAATAGATGAAATAGAACAATTTCAATCAGGAAGATGGGTCTCGCCTCCTGAAGGGGCTTGGAGAATTTTTAGATTTTTAATGAGCGAGATAAAACCTGCTGTTATTCATTTGCAACTTCATCTAGAGAATCATCAGCCATTAACTTTTAGAAAGAAAGACAAACTGAACAATGTGCTGAATAATCCGGTCCAAAGAAAAACGATGCTAACTGAGTTTTTTGCTATGAACAAATCTGATCAAATGTCGCAGACGTTGAATCTGACTTACGCTCAGTTTCCAGATCATTTTGTTTGGCAACAAGATAAAAAAATTTGGAAACATCGTCAACAAGGTGATTCAGTTGGCCGCATAGTTGCTGCCCATCCAACTGAAGGTGAAAGGTATTACTTAAGGATACTCCTATCGAACGTACATTGTCCTAAGTCCTTTGAAGACTTGAAAATGTATAATGGGGTCCAGGTCAACACTTTTAGAGATGCAGCCTTTTTGCGTGGTTATTTAATCCATGATAATAGCCAACACTTATGCTTGGAAGAGGCTTCTGTTTTCCACATGCCATACGAACTTAGAAGGCTTTTTGCTACTCTTCTTGTCTATTCATGTCCAAACAACCCTCGAGAACTATGGTTATGTTTTGAGGATCTGATGCTGGAAGACTTTTTGAAATCACATCATTTGGTACGTAGAGAGGCTACTCGAAGAGCACTACAATAGATCAATGCATTTTTGCAATCAATGGGGAAAAACATTCATGAATTTGATCTTCTTCCTTAAGATTTTTCATACACCGATTTACAAGATGTAACAAGAGAAGTTAGAGCTGAAAGGAGTATTATCGTCTCTGACCATGACTTAAACGCAATATCCAAGCTCAATGAGAAACAAAAAATAGCATTTGACTTAATAATCGACAATGTATACTCAAATAAAGGTGGTGCTTTTTTTGTTGATGGTCCGGGAGGTACTGGAAAAACTTTTTTATATAGAGCTTTATTGGCAAAAATAAGATCAAAAGGCGATATTGCTCTTGCCACGGCCACATCTGGCATAGCAGCATCAATACTTCCTGGAGGCAGGACCGCTCATTCAAGATTTAAAATTCCGCTCGATTTGGCAATAGGGTCATCTTGTAGAGTTAGCAAACAAAGTTCTTTGGCCACTTTAATCAAAGATTCTAAGCTAATCATTTGGGATGAAGCCCCGATGGCCAAGAGAAACGCCATCGAAACCTTGAATGATCTTCTTCAAGATCTCATGGACTCTACGGAAATTTTTGGGGGTAAGGTTGTTGTCCTTGGAGGAGACTTTAGACAAACACTTCCAGTAGTGACAAGAGGAACCAAATCGGATACAATAGATGCATGTTTAACTAATTCTTTCTTATGGCCATCTCTCCATAAATTATACTTGCAAGAAAACATGAGAGCTTTGTTAGATCCTGCTTTTACTGAGTTCCTTTTAAAAATTGGTAACGGTTTACAAACGTCACCAGATGATGACCTTGTTGCCATTCCTTCCTCCATGCTCATTAAAACTCATTCGGATCGTGACCCTTTGATTGATCTCATAGATTCTGTCTACCCAAACATCCAACAAAAGTCAATAACTCCCCCCTGCATCATGAATCGTGCTATATTGACAACAAAAAATACGTTTGTTGACGAGATAAATGACATGGTCATACGAAAATTCCCAGGAGAAGGAACAGAATATATCAGTCTTGATGAAACATCAAATCCGAATGAACAAAGTCAATACGAAGACTTCCTACATTCTCTTACCCCAAAAGGCATGCCACCTCACAGACTTGTACTGAAACCAAATTCACCTATTATTTTGCTAAGGAACTTGAATCCTACAGAAGGATTATACAATGGTACTAGATTGATTTGCAAAGACTTGAACAGAAATGTCATCCGCGCTGAAATTGCTTTTGGAGACTTTGCAGGCAAAGAAGTCTTCATCCATAGGATTCCTTTGCAGCCTCCGACCGACGAACAATACATAGTTGCATTTAAAAGAATCCAGTTTCCACTTAGATTATGTTTTGCAATGACAATTAACAAAGCACAAGGCCAAACACTTGACTTTGTTGGTATATATCTAAAAGAACCTGTATTTTCTCATGGACAACTCTATGTCGCCCTGTCACGTGCAAGAACTGCTGACCATGCAAAAATACTTATCGGGCCTTCATTGACTACTTCCGATAATGGACAAACGAAAAACATTGTCTATAAAGAAATCCTGGACAACTCTAGATACATTGAGAAGTATATTTCTAAGTGTATTATCTTATTTTCCATTCATGTAGTTTCACTTACTATTAAGTGTTTTATACTCATATGTTGCCTATTGCAGGTAAAGATGCCGCGACATATCTCACCAGTGTTGAGTATCAAACCTGGAGCACAAAGAAACTGGACAGTGCTTGTCCAAGTTCTTGAAAATGCACACATGCTACAAAGCCGACTAGGAAATGGCTTCAAGAAATTGGTGTTAACTGATGCTGAGGTATATACCTTCTTCCCGAAACTTCCAATTGCAATAAAGATTTGATTAGTGGTCCATCAATGTCTTATAGCAATTTTGAAAATTAAATTAATGATAGAAGTGAGTTTTCCAGTAACTAAATTGCTAAATTGGTCCCTGTTTCAGTCATTTTGACTTTTGAGTCCGAGTGTGGGTTGGCCAAGAAGGTCTATGCTGGACCTTATCATTCTATTTTAATTATTGGTCATTTAGATTGCATACATAGCTATTTATCCTCCTGTTTTGCTGCACCATTTGCTACTTAGATTGATTGAAAACAAATGAAATAGAGCTGAGAGTTGTGTGTTGTGTTTGCATCTGAATGTAAGTTCCATATTCTGTTTTTGTTCATAAAATTGCAAGGCAATCGTCCTTAATTCTGATTTAAATGCTGCTGGAAATTAAGTAAAAACAGAACATTAGTGGTCCATCAATGTTTTATAGCAATTTTGAAAATTAAATTAATGATAGAAGTGAGTTTTCCAGTAACTAAATTGGTCCCTGTTTCAGTCATTTTGACTTTTGAGTCCGAGTGTGGGTTGGCCAAGAAGGTCTATGCTGGACCTTATCATTCTATTTTAATTATTGGTCATTTAGATTGCATACATAGTTATTTATCCTCCTGTTTTGCTGCACCATTCGCTACTTAGATCGATTGAAAACAAATGAAACAGATCTGAGAGTTGTGTGTTGTGTTTGCATCTGAATGTAAGTTCCATATTCTGTTTTTGTTCATAAAATTGCAAGGCAATCGTCCTTAATTCTGATTTAAATGCTGCTGGAAATTAAGTAAAAACAGAACATTAGTGGTCCATCAATGTTTTATAGCAATTTTGAAAATTAAATTAATGATAGAAGTGAGTTTTCCAGTAACTAAATTGGTCCCTGTTTCAGTCATTTTGACTTTTGAGTCCGAGTGTGGGTTGGCCAAGAAGGTCTATGCTGGACCTTATCATTCTATTTTAATTATTGGTCATTTAGATTGCATACATAGTTATTTATCCTCCTGTTTTGCTGCACCATTTGCTACTTAGATCGATTGAAAACAAATGAAATAGAGCTGAGAGTTGTGTGTTGTGTTTGCATCTGAATGTAAGTTCCATATTCTGTTTTTGTTCATAAAATTGCAAGGCAAAGAAGGCCCTTAGTCTTCGGCCTGGGTTTTTAACTATATAATGTTGATGTTTGTTTATCACTTGGATGCATAAATCGTCCATAATTCTGATTTAAATGCTGCTGGAAATTAAGTAAAAACAGAACATAAATGTGCAGAACTTAGCAACAGCACCCAACATATATATATATATATATATATATATATATATATATATATATATATATATATATATATATATTATATATATACCTATAAACTAAATTGAAAAGTCGTATATATGTTCTGTGATGATGGACAACAACATTTCCCTTTCTATGCACATGAATCTCGATTGTTTGTAACAAAAGCAAACAGCAGCAGAAGGTATATTCATATATAAGTGCAACAGTGTGTGCGTGTGTGTTTTGGTTACTTATGAACAACAACAAATATACAATATATATATATAAATATATATATATATATATATATATATATATATATATATATATATATATATATATATATATATATATATATATATTACACAGTAACAGTAACAACACCCTTTAAAGCCAATTAAAACAAAGTGAATGTGTGTGTCTTGTATGTGTGATTCCAGCAGCCCTTTTTGATATGCATTCATATCTAAACAATTTAGATACATGTGTGTGTGATGTATGTGCAACAAGCATATATGTGTGCAGTGAGTGATATTCGACAAATATGGATTGCGACTATTATGCATACTTTCAGACATATCCACCAAAACATGCTCTCAGTTTGATATGGTTTGTAAACAGAATTACAGAACCAAACAGTCCCTTTTCATAGTTAAAATAACTATGTCTAAGCTTTAATTTTCCAAATTAAAGAAACCTAAATTGTTTATATGATTTGCAAAACCAAAATGGTTACGATTGGTTCAATTCTATAAGTCAATAATAATAGTCTTTTTAGGCGGAAGGTTTTAAGCAGCTCCTATTTAAACGTTTAAAGACTCATGTCTTCTATAATGCTTAAACGATTTACTTATACCTTAACATAAACACATGCTATATTTTCTTATATCTGAACATGTAGGATAATGTTGAAAAGACAGTATCCTTGACTTCATGATATGCAAAATTTTATGTCACTATTTATTTTCATCTATTATTAACAATTACAATTACGATTACGATTACTGAATGATTCAGGGAACCGTCTTCAATGCCCTTCTTTATAGCAACCATATGCGTTACTTTGCTGGCCTTCTAACGCAATATAAAAGATATTACATCTCAAATGCTCTTTTGATCAAGGCCGACCCTCGTTATCGGATCAGCGCATACGAGTACTCTTGGACCATCAACAATAAGACTCTGGTCGAAGAATTTGTAGATCCAATCCCAATGGAATTGTCATGTCAATTTCAGTTCACACGGTTCAGTGACTTGCACAAACATGCTGATTCAGACCACGTGCAAAGTAAGCGCCTTTTACCCTTATTACACATTAAGTTTTCACTATCCCTCTCTATCAGTATCAATGCCGATAATTAAATATGACCCATCGTATTTAAAAAACATAGAAGTTAGAGCCATTGTCTTACATTGTTTCCCAAGTCAAGATCAAAGCTCTGAAAACGGTAGCAGACGAGACATCGTCATAGTGAATGAAGAGTAAGTACAATTTATTGTTGTCTCTCCAATCCATTCATGTCGCCTAACAATTCCATTTTCTTTCAGAAAAAGACTGATGCTACTGACATTATGGAACCAATTCAACGAAAAAGAAGGCAACACATTGGCTAACTTAACTCCATCCGGACCACTAATCTTTGGAATGAGACTCAAAGTCACAACGTTTAATTGTGAGTAAAATACTTTATACATATACATACAACTAAGCATTCAAATCCTAGCATGTAAATGACCTCCCTAATAAACCAACATCATATTTACACAGCACTTTCACTGACAACACGAACGTCCTCTGGCCTAATGATCAACCCACCTGTCAATGAAGAGTTGAAAATGCAAGATTGGTACGACTTTAGATAAACTTTCTCCTATTGCATCATACAAATGTTAATATATTAATCCAGGTATGACAACGTATTTTCCAAATACTTAGGCACAATGTCCACAAAGAAGAACTACAACAACTCCTTGAAATGAAGACTTACAAAAAAAGTGACTTTCTTCTCCCGCATCCAAGTGAAAGTGACTTGATCTCAATCGCCACGGTTACATCATCACTGAATACTGTAACTAACTACAAAAACTCATTGAATTGTATCTCTACTTTCAGATTTCTAAAGATCATATAATTTACCATATGTATTCACGTTTATGTAGTCCAAAACAGCATGGATTAAGGGTACGACAAGCCTCTTAAGGCAAGAAAAGAGCACCTGGTACACCACATGTGCAAATTGTGAAAAATCGCTTGGAGCTGATCTTAGTTGGATAGTTACGTGTCCATCGTGTAAAGTGGAGACTGAAGTTGAAGCACGGTATATACCAATTCTCATTTCTGATTTAGAACAATTCTTCAATTAATCTATTTTTTTATATGTCAGTTTTGTAAAAATGGTTGTGTGTGTGTATATATATAAAATATTATTATAATTATTCTCAATCTCAATCTCAATGTAGAAGAAAAGTATGGTCAAAGGGAGTGTTGGATGGGTCATGGGTTTGCTACCGGTCTCATGTTGAGGACTGAGCTTACAGAGTGTCATTCACCACCCACTATATCACTATCACCATGCATTATTAAAATCTAGGACTTCCAAAGTGACTTGGTACGAAAATGGTAGATTTAGTGATCAATGAATGAACTTTTCGGGTTCAAAATAACTCCAAGTCTTTGTGATGGATAGTATCATGTGATAAGGCTTGCAAGGCAAAGACAAAGGTTTTTAGTAATAGTAGTGTTATCCAGGGATGACCTTTGTTAAAGAGTGCAACCTTACTGCACATTATATGAAGTGTGGGGCAGTTTAGATTTGAATATTATTTCTTTTAGGGTATTTTTCTTGGTTTTTTTGTTTGTTATGTTAGTTTAGTTCATCCATTATTTTACATTATTGGCAAGTATGTTTGAATTGTAGGCATTCAGTTAGTGGGTTCATGGGTTGTATCTTTAAATAGGACTTTATATGTTGCTGTCATGTTCACACACTTGCTGCACATATTCTGTCCAGATCAGTACTTATACACACTTATAATATGCACATATGTTTAGATTTATTTCTATTGCTGCTGTCCACACAATCAACACTGTTTCTGCATTTATATCACTCACAACACACATATATGTTTGTTGCACATACATCACACACACATGTATTATATTGATTTTAATTGGTATATATATTACCCTATCAATTTCAAAATTTCCTGCTAAATATTGGTCACTATCATTTCTGAAAACTTTCAGATTAGTTTAAGTGTTTAATTTGACATTATGTTCTATCTCAACTCCAGCTTAAAGTTAACGATTATGATTGATGACGGAACGGCAACTCTTCGAGCAACCATATGCACACCGGACGCCGAAAAACTTGTACCATTCACCGCTATCGACTTAAAAGAGGCAGAAGAAAATGTAAGTCCAAATCTCAACTACGTCTACTCATCGATCATTTAATTCATACATGTTATGTAACAACCACATTAATGAATGACAGAGTTCCGATCTCCAAGATGAAATTGCCAAATCAGTAAAGGGAAAGACAATTGTCGCCTTTATACGTTGCTATGAATCAACATTCCACGGACAAACTCAAACGAACATAACCGTTGTCAAAGCTTACAATATCAACAATCCGGATACCGCGATTATCAAAGTAAACACCAAAGGAAAAGAAGAGGCTTTTAACCCATCCACACCTTCAAAGCCACTCAAAAGGCCAATGATGCTAAGCATAAAAAAGGAAACCGACGCTGCTCAAAGCCCCGCTAAGAAGACCAAAGAGTCTTCTGGATAAAACTTTCAACAATCACTGTTTTTTTGGAACGCACGACATCATCATAAAGAACACTTCTTCCTCCTTTTGATAACTATTGTGGATTATACTTTCTAACGGTTGTATAACACAAACCCGATGATGATATTGGCGTTCAATATGACAACTTGACAATATAAATGTTAACCATCAATCAACGTCGTTATTGTCGACAACTTCACAATATAAATCTCATTGTCAACATTTATTAGATATAACATTTTTGCCGAGGGCCGTGCGTAGCACGGTGAAGGTCTCCTAGTATATATATATAAAATAAGCATGACAATAAGTTTGTCTGTCACACACACACGTATATATACATATAGTATAGGTGTGTGTGTTAGTGATGATAGTATAGTATATAGTATAGTAGTAGGTTCACATGGAGTGTGGGTCTTATAGATCGAATTGAAGAAGGAACAAATGACAAACAGTACGTATAGTAGTAGGGCCATGTAGTCGTGTACATAAACCATGCATCACCCTATGCTAATTAATTAAAATTAATACCATCCGTAACATGTATAGCAATAGCCTTACTATTGATAAATATATATATACATATAAAAATGACTTAATATGTTGTTTTGTTAAATAGGTTATATATGGATAAGAAATGTAACATAATGAATAAACGTTAACATTAACATTAATGAATAAACATTAATTAACATTAACATTAACGTGTAGGGTAGGGTAGGGTAGGTGGAATTGAAGAAGAAGGAGAGCTAGAGTTAGGTGTTGTTTGTTTTTTAAAAGGTTGATATCTGCGGTCTGCGGACTTAGCTGTAGAAATCTGCGGTCAGAAGAGATGGTCTAAAGATCTACAGACGCGGGAAGACGTCTGCAAACGCGGGAAGACGTCCGCAGACGCAGGAAGACGTAAAAAAACAAACAAACGCACTTTCATATAAAATATCTTCTTGCGTTTTCGAGTTCAAAGACAAAATAGGTTCGAAGATGTTCTAACGAAAAAGAAACAAGGGCTTAGACTAATAGAGTGTAGTGTTGGGATTCGGGAGTAAAGTCGATCACATAACGTCCTTCAGTTACTACTCCCTCAATGCATGCCCAGTCTGTCTGTCACACATGCTCTGGTTCTTTTACACCTTAACATCCGGGTCCCATACCCCCACGCACAATGCCAACCTAGCTAATATCCCATACCACAAATTTTAATTCAATTTATGTTGCTTAACTTTTTTATTTTTGGGAATATAATCCATCTTTTCTTGTTAATGGGTATGAAAAGTAGGTACACTTCAAAATATATACATATCTTTTACACAAAGCGGTTTACACAAAATGCCCATCTGTTACACAAAATGGCCAAAGCCAAGTCAGTTCCAGACGGCGGCGCCACCATATACCGTGGTGCACAGATGGTCGATCACTATTCTTAACAGGCGGTGCGCGGATCAAAATGATGGTGGTCGTCCACCGATTGCGGTGGTCAGAGGCCGGTGGTTCACATGGTTGTTTCTGATGCATCGTCGATGGAGATTTTTAGGATGCATCACTGTTTTAAAAGAGGAAGATGATGATTTTTTTAAAGATGATGATTTCTGATGCATCATTGTTTTTGGAAGACGAAGATAGATATTTTTTGGAAGATTATGATTTTTGATGCATCGTTATTTTGGAAGACGAAGATGATGATTTTTTTTAAATTATTAAATTTGGATGCACATTTATTTTTAAATTTTGAATTATGCATAAATTATGGATCTTTTAAATTTGAATATAAAAAATAATTAAATTTATGCTTTACTTTTAAGTGCATCATGATGCATTAATCTAAAGACTCGTATGCATCTAATCCAAGGACTATTGTTGGTTTTACGATGCATAAAGGTTTTTCATTGAACCCATCCTATATATATTTGAAATTTTATTTATTTACACAAAAAGGGGGAGTAACCATGAGGTTGGAAGAGAAAAAGAATGGTTTTGAAATGATGAAACATGTTTTAATCCTAATCATTCTTAAACTTTAAATTATTAATCGATTTATAAAATAATTTTTTTAATTCTTAAACTTTAAATTAAATGTTACATGTTTTAATCCTAATCCTAATTTATAATTTATAAATAATAATAAATAAACTTTGCATATTTCTCGAGATGAGATGTAATGTGTCATCACCAACAATTTACAAATGACAAATTACATTTTAGAAAAACAAATAATATCTACATCATATCTTCTAAATTTACATATAATATAATGAGATTTAAAATCAATTCAAACCAAATATTCATATTTTAATAATGGATAACTACAATATAATAAAAAGTTTAAAGGTGATTAAAAAAAACTTATTATTATTCATTTATATATATAGAAGTCTAAAAAAATTATAGTTTATGTCAAATAATAATAAAATAATTTTTATACTTTTTGTAATAAAATTAATATATTTATGTTTTAATTCTTAGTTTGTATACATCTAATATAAACAACTCTATACTAAACTATCCACGTAATACGCGGGTAATAAACTAGTTATGACTAATGATAAAAAAATTGTATTTTAATGTAGGTTCTCATGATATTTTTTACATGAACCTCATCCTGAATATATATATATGTATGTGGAGAGGTATCAAGGTCCGTTAAACCACAACTTATATGAGAACCAAGAAATATTCACATGTTTGATTATGTGAATGTGATGAATACACATAGAGTTAAGTATTTAGTTACATAATTCTTTGTTTTCATATATTTTGTGGTCACACACACATATATGCATATAGACATATACATACGTCCGCGCGCACACACACACTAGATCATTGCAGAACTTAAATTTTATGCCGAAATACAGAATGAACTTTCAAAATTAAATAATATTAGTATTATTAATTTTTAAAACAAAAAAATTATTTAGTAAAAACAAGAGTTTTATCCTATTCACATGATCGATAATTTTACATTTAAATTTTTTGTGAAATTTTAACATTGAATATTAACCACTGAATATTCGACATTGAGTTCTCTGAGTAAATATTCAACATCAAATTTAATGTTACAAATTTGAATATTCAATATCGAATATTGGTTCTAAAAATCTGCACCAAATTTAAGTTTTGCATTAATCACAACCCTATATCTATTAAAACATACAATCTTAAAAATAATTTAATAATTAATTAATAGAAAAATCAAACTTTTTAATGTGTTGGCAAGTGACCGAAAAAGAGTACGTAGTTGGGTCTTGAGAGTATTTGGAAGCAAAATATTCTTAAACACTTTTTTTTCCCTCTAAATCTTTTTTAAAAATTAAGATTTTATTAAGTTAAAAAAGCAGCAAATAGTAGAAACATACAAGATCCAAAATCTAAAAAAGAAAACAAAGCTTCAAGGAAGCCAACAACACCAAGATGATAAAACTAAGACATTTTATTAGACTATAAAAACTATGCAACCTTTATTGACAGTTTCTATTCTTCCATTTAGGCCTTAATCAAAGCTCGAGGATTCAAAATCTAATTCTTCCATTCAAGACTTTGTTTATAGCTTCTAAATTCCATTAAAATAAGAGCGAAATTTTGAATCACAAGAAAGAAGTTTTCATTTCAAATAGAAGTTTTGTCTGGTCTGAAAAGTCACAACAAGTTTATTTTTATGTATATTTAAACTCATTATACCATTTTATTGTCTTATAGAGCCAGTAAAATTGATCGTTTTCATATATGCAAACACAACTTTATTATGACTACTTTAGAATTTACTTCAAAAGTCTTTCTATTTTTTTGGGCTTTTCGAATTAATGTGCATCATTTGATAAATTAGCAACATTTACCACACAATCTAGAGTTGGCAACATCTTCAACAAACCATCTATTATAAATTGCAAGGGCATGTTTGACATGATGGTTTTAAAATTTTGAAAAGTTTAAACTTTTGATTTAAAAAAATAAGTTTTTTCTAATAAAAAAACCTTAATTTAGTTGAAGCAGTTTGAGCCTTTATTACGAAGGAATAAACTCCAAAATTAAAAATTATACTTGAACTAGGTTTTATAAATACCTTGATCGAGCTTTTTGTTGAATATAATTAGTTTTATACCTTCTAATAATTATAACTAAAACTCCAACTATTTTAAATTCCTATATGTCATTTAAACTCATAAGATATGTATTTTAATATATTGCTACTTTTTTTCAAACACAAATAATAAAACTAAAAATATCAACTCTAACAAAAAGCAATAACTTCTAGAAGCTCCAATCCAAAACTCGAAACTATAACTAGTTTTTTTTTACCAAACATGTAACTTATGTGTTTATCTGTATATAAACATGACAATATGTTTTCCGACGAATGGTTGTTATGTGGTGCTACCCATCCATACTTTAGTACAATTAACACATTACACAATAAATGTAATAAACTAAAAAGATTGCTAAATAATGAGCATATAAACTTTTATAATTTGTTGATTATTAAAGATAAAAACTTTTCAAAGTAACCATCCATATGCTTGGCTTGGCTCACATGTTTTCCATTGGCCCCCTACCCATCATTCTTTCATATATAACCCATATTTCCTCTCTCAAATCTATATAACCACTTAACCCTAAATCTCTCTCTCTCCCTCTCAATCTCTCAAGCACAAAACAATTCTATTTTGTGATCTCAAGATTTAGAAACAAGACTCCATAGATTCCAAGAGATTATTTGTAGACACATTGACAATGGACTACAATGGTGGTGAGTTCATAAAGTCAAAATCTAGCTTGAGAACAGGAAGAAAAAGAAGAACAACAAGAAGGATCAATGGAACGGTGCTTAGGAAAGTGAAGAAGTTGCAAAAGCTTATACCAGGAGCAAGAGGTTTGAATGCAGATCGGCTTTTTGTTCATACGGCCAATTACATTATGCATCTCAAATTACAGGTTGATGTGCTTCAAGCCCTCTCAGATGCCTATCGATCCTAAAAATCCCTAGTAAACCATCCCAACTTCTTTCTTTCTTTTCGTAAACTTGTTGTTGTGTTCGATCGATCTATATTTATTCCTCGGCCATATATAGTTTTTTATGCCCTAGATATATTGTGTGTTCATAGCATATGATTGATATATATAATTGAAATTTTATCATCTATATTATATTTGAAACCATTGTTTTTTTAATTTTATTCTTCTTCTATATGCCCAATTGGAGCTCGTGAAACATCCGATATGCAATGATCATCACTGATACAAAATAATGGTCATGTACTCATGTTGTCATTTGTATATGTAAGATCTATATATGTATGTTATAATTTCTCTTATATCATATAGAAATCAATTGCATAAACTAACATAATAGTTTCATTAAAACTATCTTAAATCAGATTTTAAGACAGTGAAAAAAGGGGGGAAAATATTTTAATGCTTCAATTCAATCATGATAACGCAAGATATACGTACATCATTGTTGATTTTCTGCATTTTAATAATTATGGTAATCAATCGGCCATATGTGATATATATATTCCATGTGTTATTTTGTTAACAACTTTAAAAGTTACACAGATATATATGTAAAAACTATATTCACATAAGTGATAGTATCACATCAAGTTATACATGCATGTGAATGCCATTATTGCCATTATTGGTGATTTATGGAGTTTCGCACATGGCTAGGGTGGCAATCCTTTCTTGCATAGTTGCATATATATTGTACTCCTATTAATATTATTTTTCCTTATTACCCAAAACTCTTCTTTTTCCCATATATATATATATATATATATATATATATATATATATATATATATATATATATATATATATATATATATATATATATATATATATATATATATATATATATATATAATTGAGTTCACATGAGAACCACTCATTACCGTGAGAACGTGAGAACCACTCTAAAATTTGTGCATCTACTGTATAAAAGTGTGCATTTGATACTAAAAATAAATGTTTTCGATATATTTATGCATTTCATGTAAAAATTTACGCATCTCGTGCTATAATTTATCCATTTTATGTACGAATTGTGCATTTAAGAGAATTTGTGCATTTGATGATCAAATTTGTGCATTTAGTTAATAATTTAATGAATATAATTTTTTAATGTAATTTTAGTGTTAGATTATGATATTTATTAATATTTAAGACTAATAATGATATTAAGTAAGATTATTAATTTTTAAATTTGTGCATTTGATGTACAAATTTGTGCATTTTAGAGTGGTTCTCACGTTCTCACGGTAATGAGGGTTCTTGCCGGAACCCAACCCTATATATATATATATATATATATATATATATATATAAATAAGGTCGGGATTAATGGGGTACCATGTTAGACTGAGGAACCGGAGTCCACCCATGTTTGGTTATAAGTAAAAAATTTATATATATATATATATATATATATATATATATATATATATATATATATATATATAAGGTCGGGATTAATGGGGTACCATGTTAGACTGGGGAACCGGAGTCCACCCATGTTTGGTTATAAGTAAAAATATGATAATATAGTCAATTAGGTTTATCTTAATTAATAGATGACAACAAATTATAGAGATTTACTTCCATAACAATATTTTTAATAAATTTCAAAATAGGTTTTAGTGAACATGTTCAATCGGATTCGACAATGGGTTTTAGTGAACATGTTTAATCGGAGGTGTCATATAAATGTACTTATTTTTTTCATCAAACCGTTCGTGAAGATTCAATTTCATATACACGTTATTGAACATGTGCAATCGAGTTTATTGTGTTTTTAGTCGCTGTTAACCCTTTTGGTGATAAACCAATCGGTATTGAACATGTTCAATCGTGGTTTATGGTGTGTGTAGTCGACGGGTTTCATTTTGGTGATAAACTAAGATTTATGGTGTGTCATCGTTGCACATGTTCAGTATATATGAGTGTAATGAATGATACAAACTGAAATGAAGATTTTCATGGGATATACAGAATTTTTGATTCTAATTTAAAATTTTCAATACCAATTTTACCCCCCACATTAATTAATGTGGGAAAGAATTTTAAGCAAAATTTATATTTTATTTAATGATTTTAATGATAAGTGAATGACTATAAATGGTTTCTCGGTAACCATTGATCTTAAATCTATATATATGTGTGTGTGTGTGTGTGTGTGTGTGTGTGTGTGTGTGTGTGTGTGTGTGTGTGTGTGTGTGTGTGTGGTAGTAGTAGTAATAAGATGATTTATGTAAAATAAAATTTATAGTTTATTTGCATTTGGGTTATGCATCGTGATAATATATTGTGATATTGATACTGAATTTTGAGTCCATCATTATTAGGTTTAAAATGTCGGTTGTATATTAGTTGAACCAATATCAATAATCGTTACACAATAAATAACCGTTACATTAAAAACATTTGGTCTTAAAGTTCTTATACTCATTTAATTTGATTCTTGGGTATAAAAATGTTATCAGAAATATTATTTTGCGATTTACACACATTAATTAATTAAGGTAATTACAAACTTTTCAAGCGCTTTATCTTTCACAACATATTTGAACGGTACAATTCACTTTAGTAGTTCATGTTAAATGGTAAGACGATTTTTGAGCCTCAATTAGAATTCTGATTAACTAGAGGATAGCATTGCACTGTTTAATCTATCCTTTTAAAAATTACATGATTTTCTAAACTACAAATTTATTGATTTCTCAATTATAAATGCTAACTCACTCTAATTCATATCGATTGTCCGTTTATATTATATTTGGTAATAAAAGTTTTATATGATTTTGTATTTTACTGATGACTTTATACCAAGGACGGGAATGACATAATTACTTGCATAATAATACGATTCAACTCAAAATTGATTAAATTTTTGTATGTTGTACATGTTCGTAACATGTACAATACCTATAACGTTAAGTTTATGCATATTCATACAACTACAATATTGATTGCTCGTGTGTTATCAACTACGAGAGTATCCTTTTGTTATTTGAGATACAAAAAAACTTGGGTACCTTTGGCGTTAAAATGTTCAAATGAAAACCAGAATCATCTATCTCTATAAGCAAAGAGTTGATAGATATATAATGAAAACGGTCGTAAGGGTTTATTAGCAATTTGATTCGCAAAGTTAATTTGTCTCGACTCATCTTTACAAAAACGATTTTTCAGTTTAACATGAAATGAATATGGACACTATCTTTATCTCATCGATGTAATACATATCTAAGATCAAGTAAGTATGTAGCGGTTGCGATGAAAAATTTCTAAAATTAAAATCAGATAAAGATTATTAGGAGTAAAATTTCAAACTATAGTTGACGTGAATTAGATGGATCATAGTGTCCCAGTCTCCTTGGCTAACGTATTGCTGTTTGGGCTGATTTACATGGGCTTTAATGGGCCTAAAGACTATTTTTGACCCCTTATAATTGTTGGAATTCAGTTGAGACATCAACAAATCCATATGCTTCTCAAAAGCTAAATTAGTGATTGATTGGTGGGCTTGTGGCCTAATGGAGTAATGGCCCAAAACCTCAAATAATAGAAAGTGCCCTTTCTTTCAAAAGGTAGACTTTCTTTCTTGCCTCCTTCCCGATCATTTTCATTGCCAAATTACAAAAGTACCCTCACCGACCCTACCTCCTTGTTGCCCACCTATGGCCATGGCCCTAAAATAAGATTTCTTTTTGGAAGTTTCCAGGTACTAAAATCACTCTCTCACACACGCACGCACACTCACCCAATATAAATGAGTAAAAGAAACTGTAATACCCTTTCAAATTCTCACTCAAAATCCCCCCAGAAACATCAGAAACACACCTTTTTTTAAAGATTTCTTGAAGCGCATACAATTGTAGAAGTAGAAGCATCACCATGCATCGTCAAATTTACTCATCAAGAAAGCGTCAAATTTGTGATAAAAGGTGTGACGTGGGTAAGTTCATGTCTTGAACTTGATCTCTACAAGTCCCAAATTTTGAGATTTTAATTTCAAGATCTGGGTTTAATTGCATTTTTTTTTTTAAATTATGATTATATTCAAGTGGGTTTCTTGTAGCTTCAACTATTTAGTATTTGAATTGCTTGTTTATTGAGTTCGTGAATTGGGTAGTGATCCAAGAACACGTTAACCAATTAAAAATCATTTCTTGACAGTTCACACCTTTGAAAAACACACAGAGAGGTTTTCTCCAAGAAAACTCTTTCAAAATTTAGGATTTTTTTTGTATCAATTCCACATCTACTAACATGCGTTGGATCAAAATCAAACCCCTCATCAAGCAAACCCTTCCATCTTTTTCTCCGCTTGATCCTCCTCCTCCTCCTCCTCCTCCTCCTCTCAGCAATCATCATAAACCTAATTCAGCTGTAATTTTCGCTAGAAACATTGTAATTTTATTGGGAGTTGTGTTCTTCCTCTGTGGTTTACTTCACTTTCTTGTAAGATGCCTCATGAAGAAGAAAAGAGCAACAAATCCAAATCCTCATCATCATTCTCCAAGAGGATTTCAAGAAACTAGTGATCATGATGGTAGTGTTGCGTATGAGAGACAATTGCAACAACTCTTCCATTTACATGATTCTGGGTTGGATCAAGCTTTCATTGATGCCCTCCCACTGTTTCTTTACAAAGAACTCATGGGGTCAAAAGAGCCTTTTGATTGTGCTGTTTGCCTTTGTGAATTCTCACAACATGATAAGCTAAGACTGCTCCCTCTATGCAGCCATGCTTTTCACATCCATTGTATAGACACTTGGTTGCTTTCAAATTCAACTTGTCCTTTATGCAGAGGAACCCTTTTCAACCCTGGATTTTCTGTTGAAAATCCAGTCTTTGACTTCCACTTTGATGATTTAATGGAAGAAGATGATTATTATGTTGGGTCATCTGGTAATTTCAAGCAACCTGAAAAGAGGGTGTTTCCAGTTAGACTTGGCAAATTTAGAGCCACAAATGGTGAGAAAAGAGAAGAAAAAGAAGTGGGGGAGACCAGCAACAGCAATCTTGATGCAAGGAGGTGTTTTTCAATGGGATCTTATGAGTATGTGGTGGGAAATTCAGAATTGCAGGTGACATTTTGCCCTAATGGGGGTAATATTGGAAGAAAAGATTTGGTAATTGAGAGAGACAAGGGGAATAGCTCAGTTGATGGGGGTAGTGATGGAAAGAAAATTAGTAGTAGAAGCAAAGGTGAAAGCTTTTCTGTTTCTAAGATTTGGCTTTGGTCAAAGAAAGATCATCATAAATTTCAAGAATCTTTAGGTACAAATATGATTAATTCCTCTGTTAATGTAAGCTTACCACCAAGAAAATCAAATGTTAGTAATTTTCCTCATTAATATTACTTTTAGGTCATTACTTATGTTGTAATTTTAAGTGATTTGTACATCATGCAGAGAGGGTTGTACACTGGTTTGAATATGAAATTTTGGGCTAGGTCACCATTCAAATGTTTTTTATGATTCTTTTTTCTTTCCCTTTTTCTTTGTGATTTGGTTTGTCAGTGAATGATTTTCTGTTTTTATTTATATGTGACTTGCTTTATTGAAGATGACAAAATGTACTCAAACACTTTTATGTTCTTGTATTGGAATTTGGTTATCTTTCCCTCCCAAGGACCTTGTGAATATGACCCTATGCCAAATATTATGATGAATGGTCCTCCTTATCTTTATCAATGAAGAAAAAATATATGATTTTTCATATTTGATAGATATTTAAACTAGTATTATTTATTAATAAAATGGGTTATTATTAAAAAATAATAACAACTTTTTGATTTTTTATCATTTATAGCAACATTATTTATTTTTTTATCATTAATAACATCAACTTTGTATTTTTTATATGAATAACATCAACTTTTATATTTTTGTATCCTTAATAACATTAACTTTAGTATTTTTTATATCATTTATAGCAACAACTTTTTTAAGTTTTGCTATAAATGATAAAAAATATAAAAGTTGATACTATTAATGATAAAATATATATAATATTTCTATAAATGCTAAAAATGCATAAAGTTGTTTCTATTTTTAGTAATTGGCCCTAATAAAATCATTGAAAATTTGAAATGTCCTTTCTAAGGATAAAATATTATTCTAATCGTTCTTTAATAAGAAAACAAACACCTATGGAGACGTTTGACTCGTAAATTTCTTGAGATTTACATTTGAAAACACATGTTTGGTTTGTTAACTTTAAAAAAAAAATTAAGATCTTATGAATTCTTAAATCTCTCGTTAATAATTGAAATCTTAGGTCGACCTTTTGCATTTCAAATCTCTTCCATTTATTTTCCATATTCTCATTATACTCATTGTTTAACTTAAAACCCTTATTTAGTTATTTTTGCTAGGGATGAGCTTGTGACTAGTACCGTACCCACCCGTCCCGAATCTCGATTTCCCGACTCTTGAATTAGACGAAAATATGATACCAAGTACCGTACCAAGTTGTGATATTCAGGATCGGTACTAGTGCCATATTCGGTACCGGGAAACCGGTACCAATCCCGTTTGGTACCATTGTTCGATATACAACATATAATACATGACGTACAATACTAAAAGAATTGGTAACAGTTCTTATACCAATTAGTAACAATTTTTATAGTGTTATAAATGTTAAAACTAAAAATAAAACACAAAAAACCCATAGTAAAAAATTAGCAACGGTTTTATCTAACTGATGGCAGTTTCATAAGTGTTAAATAATTGTTTGCCAATAATGATGAATGAGAAATTGGAATTTAAAATGGGTTTTGCATATTTAGGAGTTAGGAAATGATATGGACTAAATTGAAATTTTTAAAACATGACTATTCATATCCCCGATTCGGTACCGGGAATTCCTGAATTAAACTAGTTCCGACTCCCGCTTTCCCGACTCCCGATTTAAGTCATACATGGATCCCGAGTACCGTACCATCTTCGGCTAATCGGTACCGATACCGGGACGGGAAAAATGAGATTTTTGCTCATCCCTAATTTTTACCCACCCATCTCACTCTAATCAATCCTACTCGAACATACCTCACTCATCCATCCATTCCACCATACCTTATCCCACCCAATCACCCTGCTTTTACTTTAGTCATCCACCCTAATCCTACTCTAACGTACATCACTCATCCATCCATTCCATCATACCCTATCCCACACAATCACCCTACTTTTACTCTACTCATCTACCCTACTCTCACTCATGTAATCCTTACCCCACCTCATCTAACCTACTTACCCATATCACCATTACCCAACCTTGTACCACCTATTCAACCTACCTTACATCACCATCCTATTATCACCTTGAACATCCACCTTACCCTACTCCATCCACCCGCCCCATCTACTTACCTACCCACCTCACTGTTACCCAACCTACTAGCCTTACCCTATGTCACCCACCTTACTCTCACCTCATTCCACCACACCCCACCACATTATTACCTTAACCATATACCCTACTTCCTACTCCCATCATTATCTTATCTCATCCATCCTAGCCTACCCCAGTCACCTACCCTGCCCCATAATAACATATTATATCCTACCTTACTCATATAACATATTATATCCTACCTTACTCATTCATCATACTCTCATCTACTCACCAACCCTATCTGATTGAATCATATTTCATCCTATCTGCACACTCATCCTATCCTATCTTATCATACACATCCTATTTTCACGATCAAGTAACTAGACTTTCTTTTTTTTTTTTCTTGCTTAAATCACTAGACCGTTTACCGGTTTGTGACATGCTAAACAGGTCATATATATAGTTTTGAATAAGACAAAAATTGTCTAGAAACTTAAACACTCGGAAAAAACGTACAATGATTTAATCGATAAATTCATGAAAGTTCGTAGGGGTTTATCAATATTAACCCTAATTTATATGTAGAAAACAATCTTGCACCCTTGGTAAACTTCATTTCAAATTGATCTATTTACATATATAACAAATACAATATAATGATAAGATTAATTAAGATTCATTGGTTTATTTTAGTTTTATAAATACTTAATTATTGATAAAAATTATAAACCACATTACTAGTCATTTACAAAAGAGAAAAATAAAAAAAGAGTTTGAATTCTAATATAATGGTACCATACACACATTGCTTTTTATGAGTTATGATGGAAAGAGAGATTGAGTGAAATGTTGAAATAACATCCTGTGTATATGGCAGTGAGAGGGTAATAAAGAAAGAAAAATTTAATCGGGTTAGCACTTAAAAACCTATGTTTTACAATAGAAGGAATTGATGGTAGATTTAACCTTTTAAAAATTTATTTTTTTATACTGATGATGAATTATATTATTAGTTTATTACCTTGTTTTGATGGTACAGGAATCGTGATAGGGTCCATCAAAATTTGTAAAGTAATTGGGTGTTTGAATTTTATAAATAAGGTTAATTTAAAAAAACAAACAGTTTTTTTTACGGCTTGAAGATCGTTGTACCATCTTTTCTTTTGAAGACATGAAAAAATATATTCTATTATTATATCTAATACAACAAGAGCACCTAAATGTCATTCAAGATTATAATTATCATTTTGCATATATTATAGACCTGGCAATTGGAGACACGAATACACGAGTTTGTGAGAGACACGACACGACACGAATACACGACACGAATACATCTTAAAAGTTGAGATAAAACTTATTGCCCTTCGTGTATTCATGTCGTGTTAAATTCGGGTCTGACACGTGAAAACGACACGAATACACGAATTGTCAGGTCTAATATATTACAAATCATATGAAGAATTTGGTGCTATAGTATTCATGGCAAGTGGGTTGGGCCTACACATCTACTCATATATGTTTTGTCATTTTTCTTTCTACGTCACTTTCACTTGTACTAAAAATTTGGAAAAAATCAAATGACATCTTTTTATATAGTTTCAATGCTATATCTATTTAAAAGCAAAATAAAGAAAATGACATGTTTGCCCTTACTTTGATTTTAATTTTATGAGGAAGACAAGGATAAAAACATGGAATAAATTGGTATAAGAAATGTAAGTAAGGCCAAAGCATGTGACCCCTTTTCTATTTCCATGGTTTCAATGTAATGTAACCTGCATATCTTTTCCTTTTTTTATTCTTTTTTTTTTTTCATTCAATTTTTAGCGAGGAGGGAGATCTTGAATTTGATTCATAACTTTTCGCTTTTCATAGTGTAACGTGTGCAACTAGAGGCCTTCTAGCTAATCTTGGTAAAAAAAAGTTTGCAACATGTTTTTTTTTTTTTTTTGGTTTTAGGGCAACAAAGAAGGAGAAGATAAATAATAAATAATTATCAGAACAATTATAGTTACATATAAAGAAATGACAGTTTGAAAAAAAGAACGAAGTATAAGAAGATTTGCATGTTGAAGATGAACAAGTTAAAGAGGACAGGAAAGAGAAAGGTGGACTTCTCATCCACACTCGCTTTCATCAATTTAAAACAATAATAGATTTAAAGTTACTGATTCAGATTATTAGTTTTTTTTATTTAGTTTACTTACTGAAATAATAAAGTATTAAAGTGTATCAAAATTTTTATTTATTAATTTTTTATTTGATTAAATTTTTTTTGGAAGACAAATTCATTGAAAAAAAAAAAACAAAAAGTCCACAACACAAGAGTCTCTGAGACAGAGACGAATACAAAACAACAGAAAGCCTATTAAACTATAATCATACCCAACAAAACCACATTAACACTAAGAAGAAGATTAACCCACATCCCAAGCCTCGAAAGGATTAGAGCACCATTTTGCCCAATCCAACTGAACATTGCTTTTTCTATGACGAATTCATAGCCCAGAAGACGTTGAATGACAGGTTAGAGGTCCTCAGTCTTAACGATATCAAAGTCTTCACTATTGGCATGCAACAACTTGTTTCTCCAACGCCAAATAACCCAAAAAGCCACTGAAATAACTTCCAGATTAAATTATTAATCTGGATTTCCTTTAAACAAGTATTTTAATATTAGAATTAGCTTTTCGTTATAATTAATTTTCAAATCCTAACTTTAATCCAATTTATTGCTAAACAAATGAATCATTCCTATTTTTTGACTTGACCCAATCAATTAAACAAATGAATTTATTGAACCAGTAAAACGACCAAAATCGTGTAACCGATGTCATTAAAACTTGGGTACGTCACTGATTTTGATATATAATAAGTTTGATAAATTTCTTGTAAATATGACCACATAACATTATTTAATATAAAGAAAAAGGAAAACCCTTTTACTAATGCGTTGATTTCAATTTATAGCAAGTATTACGAGTCACCAATTTATTTATCAATGATCACATTAAACTTGTTGTATTCACGAAGAATTAACATTAACGATATGCAAATATTGTTGGTTTTCTTCATCAATCAGATAATGAGCATAAAAAGTTGTGTTTCTCCCTTGGAGCGCTATGTATTCAGGTGTTTTTTTAAATAAAATTCTGGTTTTTCCAAAAATAAAATAGGTCATTTGTAGTAGTAGTTTAAATAATAAAGTTTGGTGTCATGTCAATAGGTTTAACATACAAACCATCCAAAAATATAACCGATTATTTTTACATTTTGTAGGATCATCTTCACCTTTATGTCATTCATCTAAATAAAAATTAGTTTTCTTTGTTTTTGGGGTTCTTTTAAAATTCAATATTGAGATATTATATTTCAGATTTTTAAAAGTTTATTAGTATAATTATACATTAATGATATGAAAATATATTTTGTGATGTATCAATTTTATAAACCATAATAAAGTTTAACCATTAAAAATGCTCTCTAACGAGCATAAAAAGTTGTACAAGACATGTTCATGAGACTACACTGAAAATGAGGAGGGATATGATTTTGATGGATAATAATGTGATTAAATTTGTCACAAGCCACACATACTTTACATACTGTATTTGACTTGAGAATTTTCATTTCCACAAATACTCAACACTTGGAAACTATAAACAGTACAGTAGCTATTCATTCATTCTTACACATTGTTTTCAACAATTAAAATGGCAATCAAGACATACAAAAACCATTTCAAACCTCACAGCTCCATCTATCTGTGTGTGTCCTATCATATGACAAAATTTCATTACCCCCCACAATACAAATAACATTTTTTTTCATCTTTCCTTTACTTAATGTACATATCCAAGCCCTGGAAAATCCAATCGCTACACCGCCTCAACCCCAGAAGAAATAAAACAATGACATTATCAAACCGAATATTAGTTGACGCTAGAGAAGACTGTCATTCATAGGGGTTAAAAGATATTGGGAACACACAGATCATCATCTGCTTCATAGGTCACGAGGGAAGTTGCTGATTTGTCCTTCTTCCAGCATGTCTTTGTTGTTCAACTTATAACTTGTTCGTACGCGCATCACGATTGATTTCTGGGGTAAACAACATTTGTTATTTACGTGGTGAATGATATTAGAATACTAAGTAGATGTATTTCTTCATGATCTAGGTTTAAAAGAAGGATAACAACATACTAAGTATTCATACGAGGAAAGACTACTTCCCATTGAACAGAAGAATCAAATTCATACGAAGGATAACAACATACTAAGTATTCATACGAGGAAAGACTACTTCCCATTGAACAGAAGAATCAAAACCCTCCTGACCCCAAATAATAATTACCTTCAAGGGAGGTTCTGTTGCTAGGATATATAATAAACCCCGATACGTGACTCATGGAATGGAGAATTCAATATAACATAAATCAGTTTAAATAAAAAGCTGAATACCTTGCCATGTTGGCTGTTGGTAACTCGTAACTTCTGAGTTATTGACCCGTTACCACTTCCAGGGAGAGTATTACTACTAGCAGGTTCTAAATGCAACTGAAGAAACTGTGGACCAGAAAAGCAGCATACTTAAGTCGAGATGAGCAGAAATACCAATTTATCGATATGATGTTCCAGGTTTGAATTACAGGAGAAGAAAACTAAAAGGACAGTTCCTTCATAACAGGTCAAATTTCAGACAGGGAAACTACCCACAGGATGCCTCTGGGTTATTTTCTTTATCAACATCATAACAAGCATTCCAGTGTAGATGATGAAGGAAAAAACAAAGGTCAGTATATAAGTTTTCGGAAAACCTCTTTAATATGTTCTTGTGTTATATCATTAAATATATGCTATCAAAGGTTTTTGTTGGACGTATATATGAAGATCATAACAAGCATGTAACAATATTGAAGAAGTCGATATTGAAGATCATTACAAGTATGAGGACGTCGATGGATTAAGGAAATGAAAGTGAGTAATTTTTATATTGAAGATCCCTATATATAAATATATATATATATATATATATATATATATATATATATATATATATATATATATATATATATATATATATATATATATATATATATATATATATATATATATATATATATATATATATATATATATAGCTTTTGTTCATACAGACAAAAGTTTATGGACAAATAATATCTTGTGTTTTATGAATCAACAAAAAAAATTGTTTTTCCAATAAGAATGAAGGTTTATATTGATTAAAAATTTAAAAACATCAATGAAAAAAATGAATTTTAAAATGATTCTCCGGTTCTCTATTTAAGAAAGTTTACCAATGGAAACCTCTAAGAACCATTAAAAAATTACTTAAATTGAGAACCAATAAAAAATTGACTCACAAGCAAAACCATTGGTCAATGGCTACAATGATGACTCTAAGTCAATATTAAAGTCAAAAAAGACGACTGAATGTGATTCAAAATATTTGAATTATTGATTCAAATATATTATCTTGAATCATCAGTTTAAAGATATTGAACCATCAGTTATTATTGTTTTAAACATTTTTTACGTTTCTTACATATGCCATTCAAGATATTCAAACAACTGATTCAATTTAATTATCACAATTCTATCTTCTTATTATTGATTCAAATATTTAAAACCGACGAATTAAAAAAAGAATCGTTACTAAAAACGACAAAAAATGATCAAAAATGATTTCTTTTAATCAAACCTAGATTAAATTCTTAAATATCATATTTAAGTCCAAAATATACTTAAATTTTATAATCGATCAATCAAATTGAATTGTTAAGCTTGGTTCTTACAAGTTCTTACTTCAATAAATTTTTTAAAGGTTCTTATTTGATCCCAACTCTCTCTCTCTCTCTCTCTCTCTCTCTCTCTCTCTCTCTATATATATATATATATATATATATATATATATATATATATATATATATATATATATATATATATATATATATATATATATATATATATATATATATATATAGATTTAGGTTCAAGTGAGTACCACCTCTAATGTAGCGCACCCGAAGGTACCACCCTTAAAAGTAATTTTTGTGAAATTTTTTTTCATGAACATGTTCTAGTTAACGTTACACAGATCATATGTGAATTTCACGCAAATCCGAACACTCTAAGTGCATGAAATCACGCATCACATAAATGCAAGTTCACATATACTCAAAATTATGTAAGTGTGCGTTCACATCATTTTTTAGGAGCTAGGAGATGTGAATGTATGTGAAATTTACATATGATCTGCATAATGTTAATTAAAACATGTTTATGAAAAAAAAAATTAAAAAAAAGTTTTTTTAAAGGTGGTACCTTCTGGTGCGCTGCATAAGGAGTGGTACTCTCTCGAACCATATTCTATATATATATATATATATATATATATATATATATATATATACACACACACACACACACACACACACACACACACACACACACGTATACACAGACTCAAGTTTCATGGAGTCCTATATTAGAGTGGAGTCCTAGAGTCCCATATTGAATTTACATATTTATTACGATAAAAGGTAATAATTCATGCAAAAATGCAATATACACATGTTCAAAAGTGCTTACAATTAAGAATTTCACTTCATTTGAAGTTCGTTATGATAAGATGTTCTATTTCATGCAAAAGTGCAATATGCACATGTTCAAAAGTACATTACGAGTTCACAACCAAAGTTGTGAAAGGCTCAAGGCGCAAAGGGGTCCCTAGAGCCTAGGCGCGAGGCAAGGCGCAACAGAATTGAACTTTTTTAGAAATTATATGTATGAACCCTGGACCCTAGTTGCCTAAAACAACTTAAATTAAAACAATCATAATTAAAAAAACAATGTCCCGTGGATTGAGCCGTATGCGCCTCAGAGCCTAGGCACGCTTTTCACAACTATGTTCACAACATATGAACATGTGCATATTGTTTAAATATTATACTTTTGCATGAAGTATAATTTTTTTATTGTAATGAACTTCAAAGGATGTGAAGTGGTCTATCATGATGCACTTTTGAACATGTGTATATTGTCATTTCGCAGGAAATAGAACATTTTATCGTAATGAAGATGTACATATATTATGAGACTCCAGGACTCTACTCTAATATGGGACTCGACCCTACATATATATTGGGTTCAAATGAGTACCACATTTTTCGTAAGGAACCAGAAGTACCATTTAAAACAAAAAAATTTATAAATTTTTTGGCATGTAAATGTACAAATAACATTATAAGTTAATATAAATTGGTATCATCAGTTTTTATCAAGTAAATATACAAAAAAAAAAAAAAAAAGAAGACCGGTGAATGAGTTATTATCATTTATTCACATAGTCCTTGCAAAAAATAATAGAAGCCAGATAAATTTGAAGAGAGTATTACTATAGTAAAAGCACAGCAGAGGTGGTTCATGTTACCTTTGGGACCGCTGCCTGGAAAATGAAGTCTGTATAGACTTCAGAAGATTTGTTCATAAAGTTTGCTTCAATGTGGGTTGTCTGTGGACTTCCAGGTTGCTTCGAAAAGTTAAACATTATCCTCAAGGAGCTGCTATCAAGAGCAACTAATGGTGGATATGCAGGACCATTGTCTTCTGTTACGAAAGAGGCATTAAAATCTTGAGGAAAAAGCAGTTAACTACCTAGATTGAGTATAAAACAGAAAATACTCACTAGGTGCTGGAGGATTAGCACCAAATCCGTCTAACAAATCCATCATAGAGGTGTCTCCTGCAGGGGAAGAGGCCTGTTGTACAGATGGTGCTATAGGTGATGCAAGACTATCTAATACGCTAATTGAAGTTTTATTATCTTGACTCATCGATAATATGTCAGATGCAGATGAACCATTTTGAGGAGGAGGCGATCCGATTGACAATAGATCCAGCAGAACATCTGTGACACTCTTTTGAGCGTGGTTTGTACCTGAAATCCAATAACGTAGAAAAAATCATAATATTCCCATACATAACAGTGATATAGCTGATAGTCAATCATGTCAAAGAAGAAAGAAAAACAGTTTTTGAAATTGAAAAATATTAGCTCTAAGAGACAATCCTTAAAACTGAATAACACTAAATTCCACCTGATACCCCAAGAATGAAAAGCATATGAATTAGATGAGAGTACTAGGTGTCAAGTGAGATGAGAATACTCGGTAAGATAATGCAAAAAGGATGACGCAACAAGAAAACAAAAGGAAAAAAAAACAGGTCCGTTGAAGTTTATCCTAACTTGCTAGAAATAGTTTTGTACCATTGCAAGCGAATAAAGGTTTTTAGGATAAGTTGAACACTCATATAAGTCCATGTGCGTCATTGTTAGATGTAAAATTAAGTGAGAACTGTGGATTACTAGAGGTGTAAACGAGACGAGTCGTGAGCTACTTGGGATCGACTCGTAAACAACTCGAAATCGACTCGTAGTTAATCGAGCCGAGCTCTACTCGAGTAGTAACCGGGTCGAGCTCGAGTTTTAAAATAGCCTACTCGATAGGCTCGTGAGCCTAATCGAGCCTAAGTTTACATGTTTACATTTTTACCCTTCAACTTTGTTTTATTATATTTTTATCACTATTACATAAACCAAACTATATAATGCTAAACTTAAAATTACATTCTTATGTTTTTACCCTTCTTGCTTGTTAGGATAAAATTAGACTGAATAGTTTGTATTTATATTTTGATTTCTTTTGTCCCGAATTTAATCGAGCCGAGCCGAGCTCGATAGTATCGAGTCGAGCTCGAGCCTCAAAATTAAGGCTCGATCGAGTTTCGAGCTCGAGTTTTATTGTCAAGTTCGAGCTTGGTGATACTCGGCTCGATTACACCAGGATTACATAAGCCGTTAATCTATGGGTCTGCATGTTATTTCAACAAGTCTTTGTTTGAAAGCCATTCATTTGCCATGCATGAATATATAATTTTAAAGGCATTTTTAAAAACTTGGGTGGCTTAGCAGTTGAGGCTTGAGATTCTCGAAAGGAGGTCTTGAGTTTTACTCGTATAGGCTTCAACTCCTTTGGACCTTGCCTTTCCCAGGAAAAAAAATAGGGGCATTCGGGTGGTTTTTTTTTTTTTTTTTTTTTTTTTTTTTGTAATTTATTATTTTCCTATAATTTGTATCTTCAAAGATATGATTTCTTCTTCATCTTCATCATCTCCACAACCCACTAGTCAACCCAGCTAGCAACTTACTACCCGAAAGACCCAACACCACCAAGAATCACAACCCACCACTAAAACTTGAGAACTATCAAATATTTTGATGAAAGTTATCGTATCAATCTGCTAGAACATGTCACCATTTACTTTGGGTAACTTTAGACATCAAGAAACCCAACAACAAAAATCAAGCATCATATACAATTGAGAACTTTTTTAAGAATCCAGTGTTGTAAAAATCGGCCTAGGCGGCCGGCTAGTCGGCGCCTAGGCGCTGATCGGAGGGTTTCCGATGCGATTTGCTTGTGATCGGGGTGATTTAGTCGGAATCGGCCTAGGCGGTCTTAGGCGGGTCCAAGTCAACTTTCTTAAAAAAATTTTTAATAAAAAAACAGAAAATAAAAGACAAAAAAATGCAGATTAGGGTTTGTATTTTGAAATCATTGAACAATATGGTCAAGAAGATCAAGGAACATCAATCTAATATTCTAATTATAATATTAATGAACTAGAATTCTATATTTGAACTTTGAAGTATGTGTATTTGAAGATTTTAACAATTATGTTGTCGTATAAAACATATTTTTGGATGTTATGATTAATTATATTTATATTTGAGTATTTATATATATGATGTATGTATAATTCTAAAATTTACATATAAAAATATCTCAATCCGACTACTCCCCGCCTAGGCCGACTACTCCCTAGTCCCCAGTCGGCCGGCCGACTCCCGCCTAGCGATTTCTACAACATTGTAAGAATCAAACATAAAAAAGCAAAAGCAAAAAAATAATAATAATGCAACTGACAAAAGTAACAAAAAGGGGGAAATTTGAAGATTAATCCAAATAAATTAGTTCCCATGTCAAATAAGGAAAAAAAAATCAAATTAAGAAACGAAAAAGAATATCGAAAATCAAAACACAAAAGTCAAACATGAAAGCATGTTTGGCAAAGAAAGATGAAGAATGTGAAGGAGGCAGTGGGGGTCACATGCAGCAGATAGTAAGCTTGCTTTGGAAGTTTTAACACTTGGGTGGTACAAAGTAAATAATATCAAAATAGTATAAAATTAGATTGAATATTTTGTATTTAGATTTCGATTTCTTTTATCCCGAATTTAATCGAGTCGAGCCGAGCCGAGCTCGATAGTATCGAGCCGAGCTCGAGTCTCAAAATTAAGGCTCGATCGAGCTCGAGTTTTATTGTCGAGTTCGAGCTTGGTGACACTCAACTCGACTCGGCTCGATTACACCCCTATGGTACATAAGTCGTTAATCTATGGGTCTGCATGTTACTTCAACAAGTCTTTGTTTGAAAACCATTCATTGGCCATGCATGAGTATATAATTTTAGGGGCATTTACAACCCTGGGTTGCTTAGCGGTTGAGGTTTAGATTCTCGAAAGGAGGTCTTGAGTTTTACTCGTATAGGGTTCAACTCCTTTGGACCTTGCCTTTTCCAGGTAAAAAAAATAGGGGGCATTTGGGTCCCTTCTACACGAGCTTTTTTTTTTTTTTTGTAATTTATTATTTTCCTTTAATTTTTATCTTCAAAGATATGATTTCTTCTTCTTCATGTTCTTCACAACCCACTAGTCCACCACCAGATAGCAACTTACTACCCGAAAGACCCAGCACCACCAAGAATCACAACCCACCACTAAAATTTGAGAACTACCAGATATTTTGATGAAAGTTATCGTATCAATCTGCTAGAACATGTCACCATTTACATTGGGTAACTTTAGACATCAAGAAACCCAACAACAAAATATCAAAACATCATATACAACTGAGAACTTTTTTAAGAATCAAACATAAAAAGCAAAAGCAAAAAAATAATAAAAATGAAATGACAAAAGTAACAAAAAGGGGGAAATTTGAAGATTAATCCGAATAAATTATTTCCCATGTCAAATAAGAAAAAAAAGATCAAATATGAAACGAAAAAGAATATCGAAAATCAAAACACAAAAGTCAAACATGAAAGCATGTTTGGCAAAGAAAGATGAAGAACGTGAAGGAGGCAGTGGGGGGTCACATGCAGCAGATAGTTGCTTTGGAAGTTTTAACACTTGAGTGGTACAGAGTAACTAATATCAAAATAGTAATAGTATATAGTTAAAAATGACCATGAAAATGTCATGTATCTAATAACCTTATTAGAAATGGTTACAACATGAAGGATTTAATCACAATGAGATTTGGGGAAAATGACCATGCAGAATCATTTACTCAGTAACCATATTAATAGATAAGCATAAGCATATCCTTTTGTAAATCACTCTCAATTTTATTACAAAGGAAATCGTGAAGCACATGGATGCGTTTTGTAGATCACTCCAAATTTGATCAAAAAGAAATTGTGGTTATAAGCATATCACCCAACACTTGCATAGTGGAGAACTAAAAAAGGCCATGCAAAACGCATAAACCTTTCTGAAGCATTCTTTTAATGTTACATACACACTAGAAAACCATTTCAACAAGACAAACACAGTTTTCTAGGTATTTGAATCTAACCTGGTTGTGACGAAGAGGGCGGTCTATCAACATCAAGAAGATCTTGAAGAAAGTTGCCACCTGATGAGCTAGGTGCTGCAGGTTCGTCTGGACCTAAATCAAGCAGATCTACAAGTGGGGCAGCAGCTGTTTTCGCAACTCCATTTGGAAGATTTAGTGCACTCCCCTGTGAAGTTGAAACAGCTGCTGGGATAGAGCCAGCCCTCCTTCCACTGTAAGTTGCTTCATCAAGCACCGGCATCCTTTCAACCAGTGCAGACCTTCACATGTACATCAGCATCGTTAATATATTAAGCTTAAACCACAGGCATTGAGTTATTTAAAGAATAATCTTAATTACACGATCATAGCATGCATAGAGCATATGCTAGAGCTATTACTAGAACAAGAGTGTTCCATACCTTATATTCTGATGCTTTTCAATAATAGAATCAAATTCGATGGATCTCTGCTGCAGTTCAAGCAGAAGGCTTCCTTTAGATTGAGTGACGATATCCTTTATTCTCCTAAAAACAACTACATTATCAGAAATTTCATAGGTCCTCTATAAAGCTCACATCAAAGAATACTCGAAACTTGCTACTCAGCCAGACAGAAGCTTTCTAAGATCAAAAACCTTTGTTCGTCTAGAAGTGACAAAACCCACACTTAAAAGGCAGACAAACATCACAAAAATACAAGAACATAGGAAGGTGCCCTCCTTATAAAATTTACCTGTCAATTCCTTTGTGCAAAAAAAAAAGCATCGCATTTATTATTTATTTATTTTTTTGTATTCAGATCTATAGACTAGTTTTAGGCCTACTCATTTGTAACTCGTTTCTTTTAAATCCGCATTATATTATTGTATGCTTAAACTCTAGATTTGATAGGAGTTCATGTATAAAGTCAGGCAACTTATGCCATGCATCTTGTAATAACTTGGGTCAAACTCCCCTTATCCATAAGACATCACCAAGATGCGGGGCCCATATGTGAGCCATACTACTTTTGGTTGTGTGTGTGAATGCGCGAAGAGAAAGAGAGACAGACACATACAAAGACGTTAAATAGCGTTAATTGCGGACAGAGCCTGCATTTAACTATCAAAAAAAAACTTACTGCGAGCAAGCAGGGAAACGGGAAGACAGCTTCAACAAAGCAATCAAACACATAGCTCTGGTAGTAAGATCTGATGAGTGGTGCTTGATTGCCATTTCAACCACATCTACAGCATCATTTTCGGTCACCTGTTCACAACAACTCATATTAACAAAAAAGAGAGTGAGATGTGCAAATTTCTCTGCAGCAGAAACATATATCATCATTCTATGTCATAACAAAGGCAGATAGAGGTAGGGGGCCAACTAATCAATACCCTCACAACACATGACCTCTCAAAGCTTGAAGAGTTCAAGAATCCAGTACCATTTGTCAAATATATCTTAATGACGACCTGAACTTAAAGTACATATAATATAATTTGGTCACACAAGTCACAAACAGGGCTTGAGTGTGAATATTTTAGGCCAACAGCCCATGATGAAGTAACTCTATAAACAAAGATAAGGGGAGGTTGGTTCTTATGTTCGATTTCATATTTTATTTATGGTTGAATTGTGCGTCAAAAGGAAGAACAGATGCCTTTCCAAAGCAGGTCAAAACTTTGTGTTTACATAATTACATTCATGTTTTTCTCTATTATCAATAAAAATCATGGCAGGTCTTGTCAGAAACTCAGAATTGATGCATAAATCTCAAAAGTCAACAAGCAGAGCCACACTGCTGCTGGATGACAATTATAGGTTTGGTAATATGCACATTCTATCTTGGGGCATTCCTGTCTAAGACAGAACAAACTGAAAATCTAACATGGCACATAAATGATTAAATTCATTCAATTACAGTGAAGCACACTCACCGTTATAGGATCCTCCAGATCAAGCATTCCAATATTGTTCACCAACATGTCCCCATATTCTCCAATGCACCATACGGCAACCCGAACAAGTGTTTGCTGTTTAAAAAGCAGTAGAGAATATACATCAATACCAATATGTAAGCTGTACATGTGAAGAGAAGAGAAACTGTCGGTAAAACATCATACTGGACCGGCATTGGTATATGGCATCATCAATTTCTGAATGATCGTATAGTTTCACACTGAGAAATATGTGGCATATGGCACTGGTGATTGATGTAGTCTTAGACTATTTTCAAAAAATGAAAACACGTCATCAACAATTGTAATCGTTTTATTTAATAGTTTTCAATATAATGGACCCCTGTGACTTTCAATCCTAGAATTGCCACTGTACTGGACCAAAAACGACCAAGGATTATCAAGCAGGAAATTCATGGATGCTACCTGGTCACCTGATGATTGGATGCCCTTGTAGAGCGACCGTACTGTATATCCATGAAGATTAGAAGAATTGGTTATCACAACAATAAGGGCATGCCATACTTCATCCTTTACGTAATTTCCAGCCTACTAACAACAAAACAAGAAATTAGTAGTCTGTCAAGCACATGCGAAACTAGTTTAAATGTAATTCATGCAACAGGGAATATGGAGACATCCAGATAGGTAGAACAAACTATTCAAGGTGCAGGATTCACCGAGCAAACAAACTTAAAAGCAATAGTTATAGTTTTGACGAAGTCTTAAGCTGAAAGAACATCAAGAAGTGAACACAGTGAAACAGAAACCTCTTACTATAGAAAGAACATCAGGATTCACAGAGCAAACAAACTTAAAAGCAATAGTTATAGTTTTGACTAAGTCTTAAGATGAAAGAACATCAAGAAGTGAACACAGTGAAACAGCAATCTCTTACTATAGAAAGAACATATACCTTAACAAAATTCGACATAATACATTTCAAATACTCAGAGCTCAGCAATATGGTACCTTGTCCCACATAGGTTACAATTTAGAATTAAGAGTCTCCTATAAGTTCTTAATGATGGGCTACTAGTTACTCCCATCATGGTTTTTATGTTGATTATGTGGTTATTAGGCCAGTTTCTGATTGAAGCATTATAAGCAAATAAGCAATGCATGGAAAAACAAGAGTTGTCCTCTGCACAAACCCACTATCATAAAGCATACCTCGGAGAGAACCCTAAGCATCTGATCGATGTACCAAATCTTGTCTGGGGAAAGCCTAGAACACCAAACAGAACATTAGCATATGCATGGTAAGTTGAAATTTTTTTAAATTTGTAGCACCATACTAGTGGTTAGTCACACTCACACTCAAGTCTAAACTACAAAAAAATTTCTTCATAGTTGGTAAAATCAGTCATTGAACTTCTCAAAAAATCCTTTAACCTTGTATGCTTTGTTTACCACACAAAGCATTAAGGACCATGGAAAACAAATATGCTAGATTCAAAAATTACCTTCTTTTTGGTATTAATGTCTTGTTATTTAATTAATACTTTTCTGAAGTTATAACTTACATTAAAAAAAGTCAACTCCCTCTGTATATAGCCAATAGCAAAGAAACCATTAAGATCATAAATTGTTATTGAATGCTTGACTAACTGGCACATGTGAATAAGAGAAGAGGCTAAATCTAGAATGAGAAAGAGTTTATGACCATTACCACAGAAAAAAAAAAAAGTTGGACCATATAGGGAAAGAACGATCTGCTTATGTAACATTCAGCATGAAGTATTCAAAAGTATAAAAAAAAAGTATATTAGGATATGAACTTAAAGACGAATAAATTTGTGAACTTCTCAGACGATGTGTACACACATTACAACAGGCTCAGAACTGATCACAAGTACGATGATAGCACTTGATGAGCAGTATATGACATTATGACCATATGCAAATCCACCATTGAAATAAATGTCAAAAACACACAAAAAAATGTTTCCAACAGGTAGAGTAAGCAATTTGCCTTTCTCCATACATGAAAGCCAAAAAAAAAAAAAAAGAAGGGTGAGGGCAGCTGCATAAGAAAGCAAGATTGGAATGATTTGAAAAACTGAAACAAATTGTGGCATGTCAGAAATTGCATCATATTGAATCACGTGTGAATTGGAAAAGTAGATTACATGCACCCCACGTAAATGTAGCTTCCCATTAGAGTACATAGAGGTCACCGAACTAGAATATGCCCTATGCAGATAGCTTCGTAAAGTGACGGATCAGTTATCATCAAGGAGCAAGTCAGTAATTTAAGAAAACCCAGTGTGCAAGCATTTAACATCTTCTGAGGTTCTGTACAAGAAATCATGGATACAGCACTAGTGTAATAACTTCACAACTATGATAGCCAAAAAAATGATGGTTATTAATACAATACATTTTACTTACTTTTCCACGATAGAGCAAATTTTTGCAGTAAGATCTCCCTTGAAGTCCTGGTCACTTATTTGTAGATAATCAATTAACTCCTTGGTCAAAGGTTTTACATTGCTCTCATTGACTAGAAGATACACGAGCTCAAGAGCTCTTTTACGAATTGAAGCATCTGAATCCTGAATAAGAAAGGAGCGCCGTATCAAGCTCGCGTGGGTTATTTAGATATAAACTTGCAACAATTCTGTGCCCCAAACCCCAAAAATTACATACAGAGAGGGCAACGAATAATAAATCGATTATTAATTTTTCCAATAAGCCTCGTGTAAGTAGAAAAAAGTTGAGGGTTAAGATGATCAGAAAAAGCTTATCACAATTAAACACAACAGCAGACATCTAGAGTGCAAATGCTGTTGTCCAAACAGATTAAGGGGGCGTTTGGTTCGCTGGAATCTGACGGAATGGAATGGAATCTGTCAAAGGAATGGAATTCTGGAAGGAATGGAATCTGTCTGAATCCAAATACTATAGTTTGTTTGGTTGGCAGGAAAGGAATGGATTTCAGATATAATTCCTTAATTGTTTTCCGTTTGGTTGATAAATCTGTCAAAATGAATTTTTTTTCTTGAAGTACAAAAATATTTTAAAACTATGATTTATTTAATCAATTTCTTTATAAAATAAATTTTTTATATTGCAAAGTCACAAAACAAATACCTTAAAATGTTATAACCAAAATAGATATAGTACAAAAGACAACAGAAAACATGATTGTAATATATTTGGTCATTTATGATAGATAATTTAAGTATTGATTATATATATATATATATATATATATATATATATATATATATATATATATATATATTAAAGTTATTAAATGATTGTCAACTTTTCCAACAAAAATTACCCACGGTCAGTGGTAGTTTCTAAAAGAAAAGGTGGTAGTGGAACCAAAAACAGGAGGTGAGCTGGAGGAGAAGACGAGCAAAACCCTAGTCACCGCAGATGGAGCTGATCGGCGCCGGAGATGGAGGAGGTCGGCGGTAAGACGTCCAGCGGCTAGCAGATCGGCACCGGAGAGGAAGAACAAGTTTTTTTTGTGGTTGCTAGGGTTGAGAGTGAGCGGATGGTTGTCAAAAGGTAGGGGTGTTCAAAACCGGATATCCGAAATTTAGGATAGTGAATTGTGCTATCCGAATCCGAAATTTTGGATATCCGAAATTCCGGATTCGGATATCGGAATATCCGAAAATTCATATTTTTAATTTTTTTAAAAAAATTAAATCAAATTTTTGAATATCTAAAACACAAATATTATATATCCAAATACATATTAAAGATAAATATATAACAAAATAAATGTAATAGGAATTATTTTACCCAAAACGACTAAAAAAATATTAAAAGACTAAAAATATAAAATATTAGTTAATAAATCTATAATATTAAGATAAAACTCAAAAATATACATTAGAATAATAATAAACACTCAAATATTATGTAAATAATCAATACCAAAGATATAAAAAAAATAAATTTTTTTTGGATTTTCGGATATCGGATTATCCAAATATCCGAAATTTTGGAATTTTACTATCCGAATCCAAAATTTCGGATAATTTCGGATCGTATTTTTGGATTTTGTTTCGGATGCTCGGATTCGGATTTCTATAAACACCCCTATCAAAAGGAATTGAGAATGGAATTTAAATCCCTCTCATTTTGCTATGGAATGATCATTCCTTCAAAAGGGGGGGTTTTTTAAAAAATGTGGAATGGTCATTCCATTCCTTTGGACTACCAAACAACCCATCAGAATGGAAAATCCATTCCTTTTCCGCCAGATTCCATCAGATTCCAGCGAACCAAACGCCCCCTAATAGTACAAGTACAGACATCAACTAATATTGATAATTACGGAAACTAACAGCAAGGAGAAAAAAGATGTAGCCTGCTTCATCTGAAGCATTACTTGAAATCACGGAGAGCAGGAAGGCCTCTCAGTGACTCTCACTTGCAATTGTGCAGCTTTCAAATCTCGCCCCCTCAGCCTGATGTTACTAAAAAAAGCACTTGTCTGTTTATAAACGAGAAAAATTACCTTTACACATTCTAAGATTGTCACACGATGTCTTTGCACTGCTTGATCATCTACCGAAACTGCTTTCATGAGCATGTTCAATGCGACATATCTGCCATGAGAGGTCAAGGTTGACAAGATTGAAACAGAAAATCTAGCAGTAAAGTAATTATCTAAATGCTCATAACTTCAATGACCAAGGAAATCAAAATTCGAAACTTCTAAAAGCACCATTCACAAGTGACAACTTCTATTTTCTGAAAACTTATACAAAAAGTTATCAACTGAAAGATCATGGATGAGGCTGTCATAATTCAAGAAATCATATCATACCACAAAACAAAACAAAAACAGGCAAAGTTGACCCAAGGGCTTTTACTATATTTGGTAACTAATTCCCAACTTCAACAGGAAAGGGTCAGTGATGAAGAACATTTTCATCGAATACTTGCAACTAAACGGTGTATAGAACAACAAAGCGAAGAGTCAGCAAACCATCGAGATAATCAAAGAGTTGATATGCTTCATGTTTGCATCGATTATACAACCTTAACAATAACTAATTCATGTGCATGAACTGACTGGCAAAATTTCATATACAAGTAAAAAAATATTTCAACATTTGGTACCACAATAAGATTTAAGAAAACATAAGAGTTCAGTTTAACAAAAGTGAGACAAGGTATGGTTTGCATAAACAAAAAGTACATGCCTGATATTGTTGTCACGGTTAGACAAGAACCGCCCCAAAATATTTATTGCAAGAACACGCAAACCACTATTATCCTCGATGCTCATAATAGTTTCTACACATTCATAAAGTATAGCATTCCCTGCATTCTTGTTTGACTCGGTTTTTGTTGCCACCTAGACAGAGAATTCAGCAAGAGCTGTGTCAAGCAGTCTTCATTGCAAGATCATCAATAGACATTATGATTTCAAGTCTTCCAGTTGCCAGAGCATATGATATTATGATCAATAAAATTCTTAGTGACTACTGACTTAGTTAAGGTTAGAAGAAAGCTAGAAGCACATAAATATCGGAACCACACTTTCAAGAACTACCTTTAGGAAGAAGAAAAACATATAGAAGGTACAGCAAATAAAAATCAAATTTAAAGAGGATTCGTCATAAATTTGACTATAAAATAAAAGATCGAAGCAGACCTGAGCAAGAATATCATTCATAGAATCGCTAGCATCAGCGTCTCCATGGCCCAAGACACGCAAAAGACGTAGAAGTCTTATATGGAGAAAAGGGTCTGCAATCCCAGATATGTCATACTCAGGAGCATATGGGCTGTTCACAACATCCTTCAGAACTTTCACCAAGCCCTCTGTGCATTTCTAGACCAAAGGAGAACAATAAAAGAAAGAATGTCTCATTAACATGACCAGTGAAAGGCGCCAAACGTTAATAAACTCAATTCATAAAAATTAACAGTACATAATCATATGTCAAGTGATTCTTAGCACAATTGTATTCCAGGAAACATAGAAAGGGGGAATAAAGGATGACGTTCATGTCCCAATCAATAACACATACGTATGAATTAGTTCAGGTGTTCTAAAAAATAAGATATCAACCAAGCCACGTCAATTTACCTTCCTAAAATATTCAAGAGCTTCTTCACTAAGTTTACAGAGATCTGTACAGAGCTGGATTCCAGTTAAAAGAACTCCATGATGCTTTTCTTTAATTAAGGAAACAACAGGATTTACAAAATTTTCTGCAAGGTCCGGGACTTTCTTTACTATCCTTATTGAGCATAATGCTGCCTGTACAATGCAATAACTTATGTCAGTACAATGCTACGAAGATTAAAATGTAGGCATTAGATGAAATATCCTCAAGAGTTCATGAAATGAAATGCATGATAATTGCGCATTTGCAGAAATCCCTAGGCCTTCTATAGTATGAAAACTTTATGCATGTTCTTTCATCGTGAACACCAGGAAACAAAATTGATCATAATTATAGAAATACATATATTGATTAAAACATCCGAGTACAAAAAAAAAACTTAATTCCAGCCAAGTCACACATGATTCAGGAGAAGAAAAAAGCACAAGAAAAGATTCAAGCTGATAACAAAGAAAAGAGTATACTCATTACAGACATGTTGTCTCAGTGCATCCACATTCAACAACATATTTACCTATGTGTATTCCTTGTCAGATATTGACACTCTAATAAACAGATGCTTTTTCATTCACAAATTATTAGCAGACAATTCCACTGAAAAAGGATTCGAAAGGAACAACTTATAGAACAAACAAGCGTACTATACTGACCAGGCAAACCGGCAAGGTGGATCAGGAAACAGGACTCATACTTCAAGTGGTTGTGGATTAGTGGATCTATTTATCAAATACTAGAGTTCTATCAGCACATAGATATGTTTCCATACATTCTCTACTTTTTCAGGAATGCTTTAAGCTTACAAATTTTTCTATTAAGCATCCACTTTCATAAACAACCATGTTCAGCATTGATCTCTGTAGCTCTTTTCATGAAACGAAATTCAAATTTGCCAAAAAAAAAAAAAGAGGCAAAATCACTTCTCTACATTTCAACAAGTTATCTCACCCCTCTCATAATAAATACATTTCAGAAAGGAAAAATCACTCCTTACAAATGTTCAATGATAAGCAAAAAAAAAAGGAAATAAAAAAACATTTATGTTCGTCTTCTGGGTGAAACTGTGGGGTTCTGTTGTGCCCAAAGTTGATTATATAATATATGTGTTTATCTTGTCAGACAGCTGAGTCATTAATCAATGTCATCTACATTATAACCTCAGTTTAACTATGCTAATACTTATCAGTTATCAAATAGTAGAAATATTACAGGTGTGAACTTGGGAACGAATTTCTAAACGCAGAATCAGATCATGACCCTTGATGCACTGGCCATGAATTAAATGCTATATAATTTCAAACACTCACTTTCTTACGAATATTTGGATCTCGAAATTGCAGCAGCCTTTCAACTTCAGGTGCAAGATCACGAGCCATTTCTGCAGAACATATATTGCCCAACGCACAAAGAGCTAGCCCCACTATATATTGGTTGGTATGGTTAAGATCTCTGCAGATGATGATGACAACAATATTATTATCAGAAATTGTTTTATTATAATAGCAAACTACTTTTTTATATGTCGCAATTTAGTCACTAATATGTCTGTGTGGTATCTCAATAAATAATGTGTCAACTATTAGATAGAAAACAACATTATTTTAAGGACACATCTTTGCTAAATCATGGACTAATAGAAGTAAAGAACACTCCTTGTAGAAGAAGATCAAAGTGAATACAATATTGTTTAATTCTAGTTAGTTGGCATGTCATGTACTCATGTATTGAGATTCCAAGTATGATGTCACATCAAATTTTTTTATATGCAACTGACCATCCAATAAGCCAGTGACCTAAGTAAATGGATTTTAGAAGTATAAAGACCAACAAAAAAATTCAATGACTAAATGGGACATATAAAAAAGGATATGGTGATTCTGTGATATAAACCCTACTAAAAATTCCTTGTTCTTTTACATATACACATTACTACGCATTGAAGGCGGTCATCAACCATGTTACCAGAACACAAGATGTAAGAAAAGGAAAGGAAAGGTAGGAGCGTACTGCTTTAGTGAATTGGTGACCAGCATCAGAACTTCTTGTCTTTCATCAAGAAGCAGCATGAGTCCAAGATATCCTATTCTCTTCTCAGGGAACCCAGGAGCTGCTATTAGCTTCAAGCATTCCATTTGGCCAAAATGTGTCGGATACCCAAGCATGTGAATAAACATGAGCTTTGCCAAGTTACGGTGTCTATAATCTTGATCATTATCACTAACTGCAGCACGAATAGAGGCACATTCTTTTCTAACAACAGCACGCTCTTCTGCAGCGGTTTTGCAAGCACGTATTGCCCGAATCATGTCCCTGCAATGGAGCAATAATCTTTGATTCACTCAACTAAGCATGTTATTAATAATTTCTTGTATACAAAAAAAATGGAGGAATAGGAATCTAATAAAGTTTAAAGTCACTTGCTGAAAAACTTTCAACTCATGCAATCTCTAACGACAAAAAGAGTATGGTAATTGTCAAAAGGATAGATGAAGGTCAACAGTGACTAGAAATGGACCGTGAGACAATAACCAAGACATTTTGGGAAATGAATCTCTTTTGATTAGTACTAGTCACTTGACTAGATGCAAAAATAAATTGAAGGCTGGTTCAAATAACAAAACAAGCTCACTAATTGATTTTGAATAATTTCATGCTTTATATCATGAATTCTTTCCCTCGCCGCACTGTCTTTTAATAGTCTGGAACTCTTCATGGGGCAAATTATGGGGAAAAGAATTCACACATGAGTACAACAGACCCAAAAAACGCATGTTACAAAACCCCATTTCTTCTACTTCTGACGACATAAGTTTCAGAAGAATCTAGTCACAATTATGGACGAGAAGGCCATGTTCTTCATCACCCAAAATTTTCAAAAGTTACACCTACATCAGAGAAGCAGCTATGTCTAAATATTGAAACACCATTTGGTGTAGAACTGTCGATATGGTAATCATCTCATCTTAGCCCAAGTGTGCGACTATACATAATCCTAAATCAGATCTTTTATTCCAATTGGTGTTAGGAAGAGTAGCTTAGGGATGAAAGACAACATATCGTGTTGATATAAAACTATTTTTAGGAATTTCAGAAACTAAAAGTGCAGAATTGAAACCAAAGATTGTCAAGAACTCATCAAATCTAAAACCCCAAATGTGAATTGAAGGAAGAATTCAAATTCACTATCAAAATGGGTTACATGACTACAATTTTTGAGTTATTGTCCTCATTCACCCAATGACCTATTTATACTAATCCTATAAAGTCTAACAATGACTAACAACTCACCAACCTTCCAACAAAAACTAGAAATTACAAAAACACCCATAACTAATTCAAGTCACTAATTCTCACAACTATACATCTGCAAATTTCCAGAGAACAAGTGACGAAGAAATGAAGGTAAACAGAGGGTGGCTATGGAGCTGTGAAAACACAAGTCAAAATATGTTGATTTATGTGGATACGCACAATGTATAACCAAAGCCAGATCAGCTACAATAGATTGGAACACCTAAAGCACCAAGGATCATAAAAAATGTGCAAAAAGTTTGGTGACACCCCAGCCCCATGTCCAAAAAAAAACAAACAGATTATAAAATATGAAGCTCCAAGATTATCTCCAAAAAATAGAAGACGAGGTAAACTTCTATTAGGAACCACCGAACTACATTATAGAATAGAAGCATCCCACTTCAGCAAATAAAAGGTTATGCATATCGATCATCCACCACATGGGAACTTCTAAACACCACACCCAACAATGTAAACAAAATCAAGTCTTTACTCTGCCAATCCAATAGAAGCCTAGAATCAATCTTGTTCAGCAGTCTCCATTAACGAGTCTTGCACCTAGAAGGGATATGTATTCGTGTGGATAGGACTAATACTCATAACAAAACAAACACTTGTGCCTCCTGCCTCCCTCTCACCTCCTTGAGTCCTTTCCATAAGTTTTAATACATTGAATGTATTGTCTTATTGACATGCTCAACAATCATGCCTCAGGAGGAGTTGAGGTTGCTTGTCTGTCACCTTGGGATATAACCCTTTATGAATTTCCTGCTTGTCAAGATTGATCCTTAATATGATCGCTTCAGGTGTATAAAATGGATACAAATAATCGCACAAAGTCATTTGTAATCATAAGTTCATAACCACCATCTTCTGCCTACCAACAAGATTATGATACTCCATCTAACCTGTTTAACGTCCTTATGTCAGAAACATTAGGGAACTCAGGCTGCTAAGCTAAGTGGCTAACTTTTTTCATCACTTGGCACAGTTAGGCACAAACACTTCTTTCTCAATCTTCGTCTATATTTCCTTCTATAGAATGATTTTTCAAAGGTTTTCTTGGATGTGTCTCTTGTTGGATTGCATTTGTTTACCTCAGATAATGGTCAGTTCAACATAAATCCTAACACACATGGTAACACCCAAACCTTCTGTGACTAGTTTGCTGCTTTGCTATAAAACAAACTATGGGCAACGTGCTGCCAAATTTCAGTATGTCTTGACATGACTGCTAATTCTGAATATGAAAAACTACTGACCGGTGTTCAATATAGTAAGGGTGTGTGACTAGGGCCCTACTAGCCTCATAGGCCGATGCCTGCCGTCTCGTGATTCTTGCGTTTATGGACCGAAGAAAAATAACTCCAATCCTTCTTCAGGGCAACATGCTATATTATGTGATATATCTTGGGAGTGATTAGACATATTGTAGTACTAAGATATGTGTACAACGTCTTATGTTATATATCAATTTGATGACTTTCCTGTTAAAAGAATGGCGTTAAAGAAAAAGGACTGATTTTACATAAGGTACCCATCGAGACAATAAGAGATGGAAATAAATTTCAAGATATTTACTATGACCAGGAAATGAAGATAAAAGAGACCCTTGTACTATGCTTGGGCTATTTGTCCCATTTCAAACATTTGGGCAAATGTATTGCATGATGAGAGAGAGAAAGTGCAAGATAAACCAAAAAGATATAAACTCTTTAAGTAACGGAGAATTATCAATATATCATGGTAGTGTCCAGATAGTATATGCATCCATCACAAATGAGGCTCTTAAAAATCGTAGTCCACGATATAGAGTCGAACTTATTTGAGTGAGCTGTGCAGCCGCGCAATGACGTTAAATGAATGTAAATCATATGTCCCAACTAGTACCAAAGCGAACTAACATTAAATTTAGACAATTCGAGATCACATTAACACCAAATTAGGTAAAAATGAGCACCAGCTAGTTGAAAACTGATCATACAAAAAGTTGTACAGCATGAGAGATGAGTTGTGAAGAAGCAACTCGCCTTAGACGCGTCCCAGACGAAAAGGGATTCATGATTGGGTCGGTTTTGAAACCGTGAGAGAGCTCGATCAGATCCAGAGGTGTTTAGTGTAAGAAAGGAAGTGTATATCGTAGAGCAATTAATATGTATATATGGAATCGAGATCTGGTGAAGGTTAATTAGGAGGATCTGGAGAGGAAATTGAGATCTATGGTAATGTAAAAGGTGATATCAGGTATGATGAAAAATCTTGATTTCTCTCCCTAAATTCTTCCGCTTACGCTTCGGTGGAGAGAAGAGAGGTACGCTGATTCATATTTTCCCTTTCTGAAAAGAAGAAGAAAAGTTATAGAAAATCAACCCACTCTCTCATTTTCCCTCTTAACTCCGTCTGCAGAGTGCAGACCAATAGACCATAGTGTTTTTAACAAATCGTTTTTTATTTTTTTAGCTTTTATCCTAATAAAAAATTTTAGAGTAAATTATACAAATGGTCCCTGTGGTTTGGGGGTTATTACAATTTTGGTCCTTCAAAATTTTTTATTACGCCAGTAGTCCAAAAAATACAAAACTTTCACACAAATGGTCTCTGCTGTCAACTAGGGTCGTTACGCATCATTTTTCATCTCAGTGACCTTTTACGTAATTTTTCAAAAGATTATAATTTTTTGTTTTTCTCTTTTTAAAACACAAAACTTCAAGACGTCGTATCCTACTTCAAACCCGAATCTTCTTTCACTTTACGAGTTGAGATACTCATTAATTCGTACATTTTGTTCAAAACAAAAACAGGGATCTGATTTTCAAGCATGATTACGTTGGAGGTTGGGTAACATCCACCTCTTTAGGTTCGACCAAACATAAATTATGCGGAACCTTGTAAATGGAAGCACAAGCACATTTGTCGGGTTCGAAAGCCCGGAATTCAGCTTTTCGTCCAGAAACGCTGCCAAATCCGATGTGAGAAGACTTGATTCGGCTTTTGGTATAAACAGCTCTACAAACTTTGATTCGAAACGCACTGTAAAAGTTTGTTACTAATTAGTTTGATTCCCATTTTTCGTCTCCGATGGATATTGAAGTCGATTTTCGGGTTCATATGAAAGCTTCCTTTTTTGATTTGAATCTAATATGTGTTCTTGTGTGCCTCTACTAGATGATTTAGCTTGAAAGAAGGGGATCTCATTTGCTTTGCTGGATTTTCTTAATTTCTAACTAATTAATATCATCATTTTCTACGGCCACTTTTCGATCCCATTTTTGGAGTTGGAGTTGGAGTTGGACCCTACCTGTAGCATCAAAAGCAGAAGTAATGAGAAGAACAACAAGGAGGAGGAATGTTGTGTTTGCAGCCATTAAAGGATCAAATTCAATTCATATACATATACATATATGTATGTATGTATGTATGTGGAAATTAACAAGTATATATGATTACAATTTTGGTTTAAATTACGCAAATGGTCTGAAATGAAAAATGACAAAAATACCTCTGAGACTTAACCGGCCTGACGACCCTAATTGACGACAGGGACCTTTTGTGTGAAAGGTTTGTGTTTATTGGATCACTGGCGGAATAAAAAAGTTTGAGGGACCAAAACCGTAATAACCCCTATACCACAGGGACCATTTGTGTAATTTACTCAAAAATTTATCTAAAAACCAACATAAACATTTTTTAGGAAGTCATTGTATCATAAAGTTTTCATTTAATCCGTAAACTTAAAAATATATTTGTAAAAATTACTGCATAAAAATGTTTTCATAAAGGAATCTTAACATAACAAAATCTTATGAAAACTTTTAAAAAAATTCTCATAAGAAAACACAATTCGTAAATTTTTTTAATTAAGAGACTTTTATTTAAACGTTTTTGGTGTAAAAATCTAATCTAAAAATATCAGTATGTTAGTTTTTTACGTAATTTTTCCTAGTTCCTTTTTCTCAAACTATGTTCATAAGTATCCTAATTTAACGTACAAATAACAATTTGTTGAATCAATTTATTATTTCATTATTCAACAAAAAAAAAAAACATTGTATCAATGGGAGACCCACCAAAAAAGATTATAAAATACAGCGAGACCCAAAAATTTATGGTTAAAGCTGTATTATTATTTCTCACAAATATTAACTTATTACAGAAACCATACCGTGTATATATGTGTGTGTGTGTTTATATGTGTGTGTGTGTGTATATATAGGTTCAAGTGAGTACCACCCGTTATGCAGCGCACCAGAAGGTATCACTCTTAAAAGTAATTTTTTTGAAAAAAGTTTCATGTACATGTTTTTATTAACATTACACAGATGATATATAAATTTCACGCAATTTTGAACATTTTAAGTGCATGAAATCACGCATCAGATAAATACACGTTCATATATATTCAAAATTATGTAAGTGTACATTCACATCACTTTTTAGGAGCTTGGAGATGTGAACATATGTGAAATTTAGATATGATCTTCATAATGTTAATTAAACATGTTTATGAAAAAAAAATTTAAAGAAAGTTTTTTAAAGGTAGTAACTTCAGGTGCGCTACATAATTGGTGGTACTCTTCGAACCATATTTTATATATATATATATATATATATATATATATATATATATATATATATATATATATATATATATATATATATATATATATAGAGGGAGGTTCAATTGAGAACTTTTATGCACCGAGGTACAAAAGTACCCATATCATCCATTAGATCAAAAAATTGTATGGATTAGATTAATGACAAAAGGGTAAATAATTGGACAATTTGATGCATCTTGTGCATTATAGAACCAAACAAGGAAGGACATTTTGGGGAATGTGCATACCTTATTAAATTTAATATTTCAACAAATAATCAAATAATAAATGCTAAATAAATTCAATTGATACATTTCCAAATTTAACAAAAAGTACACAAATTCAAAAAAAGATGATGGAGATTAATGCATTTCATCGTAATCGTGTTTATTTATGCATCGTGTTCAAAAAAGATGCATTTAACAAAAAAAAATACACAAATTTTATCTATGCATCGTGTTCAACTTGTTCATCATTCATCTATGCATCGTGTTCGTCGTTCATATTCTTCATTCATCTATGCATCGTGTTCAACTTGTTCATCATTCATCTATGCATCGTCATTGTTCATCATCCATTTATGCATCATCATTTTTCGTTGTTCATCGTTCATCATCCATCTATGCATCGTTATTGTTCATCATCCATCTATGCATCATCATTATTAATCGTTCATCATCCATCTATGCATTGTGTTCTTCATAATCATCATCGGTTGCATCTCTTGTTCATGTTCATCATCATCGTTGTTCATCGTTAATCTTCATCTTCAAATCATCATCACTATGAAAATCATGAAGAACACGATTAAAGAGAAAATGAGAGAGATAGAGATAGAGAGAAATGAGGAGGAAAATTAGGAATGTAGTTAATATGAGATTTTAATTCAAAATGTAACTCCTAATTATCTTTTAATGACTTTTAGATATAAATTAATTATCATATCTTTAGTTTTCCCTAAATACCCTTAGTGCACCCTTGTTTGATTATTTTGTGCACAAAAGTTCCTAGAGGTGCCTCGGTGCATAAAAGTTCTCAATTGAACCTCAATCTATATATATATATATATATATATATATATATATATATATAGGGGTGGGTTCAATGGAAAACCACTATGCACGTGAAAACTATGGAAACCTACGCATACCGTCCGATTTGGTGCATTTCATGAAAAATGCGGTGGCATGATCGTAAATAAGGTGATGCATCACGCGAGATTTTGATGCATCACGCGGGAAATTTGATGCATCACGCGGTATTTTGATGCATCACGCCGGGAAATTGATGCATTTGTGGTGGTGCAGTGCGGTTTTCACAAGTTTTCAGGTGCATTGTGGTTTTCCATTGAACCTCTCTCTCTCTCTCTCTCTCTCTATATATATATATATATATATATATATATATATATATATATATATATATATATATATATATATAGATTGAGGTTCTATGGGGCACCATATGCATCGGGAACCAAATGGGAACCAAAAATGCATTGCTTGTTTACAAAGGGTGCATTATAAACATTTTGGGATTGCTTAATAATATATTGTTAAATTATAAAGTTTAATTTAATATTTATCATTTATAAAATGATCAACCACCTTCCCATAAATCCACGTTTAAATGTCGAAATGCATCACGATTTTGGTGATGCATAATGATGGAACAAAAACGAGGATGAATATGGCTGAAATGCATCACGGTTTTGGTGATGCATAATGATGGAACAAAGACGATGATGAATATGGTCGAAATGCATCATGTTTGAAATTGAATTGGATGAAGATGCATCGTGTTTGAAGACGAATCCAATAAATTGGATGAAGATGCATCATGTTTGTTTAGATTCGGATAGAATATTTTCTGAATTAAAGCATCTTCCGATTTTGCCCTTCCGAGTGCGAGAAGTTATGCACCCGTGCACCCATTTTCAAGTTAATTACCCTTTTGCCAATACAATCTGAACCATTAAAATTCAAGATCTAACGGTGCATACAGGTTCCCAAAGTGTACAATGCATACAGGTGCCCCATAGAACCTGACCCTATATATATATATATATATATATATATATATATATATATATATAGAGAGAGAGAGAGAGAGAGAGGGAGAGAAATCATGTTCATCAGCATATTCATGAGATTCCAGTGTAGGCAGTGTATCCTGTTGTGAATGTTCATTCATATATATATATATATATATATATATATATATATATATATATATATATATATATATATATATATATATATATATATATATATTTGTATACACATATAATACAATATTATAAAACTTTTTATCAAAAGGAACAATATCTTAACTCTAGTGAATGGTTAAAAAAGATTATGTGAATGGTGTGAATAAATCATTCACTTAGATGACCATTCTCATAATCTTTTAAGGACACATCAAGTGTGAAATTCATGTATCATCTATATAACGTTAATTTAAACATGATTATGAAAAACAATTCAAAAAGTTTTTTAAGGTTGGTACCTTCGGTGCACTTGATTTCGAGAGCTACTTTTTTAAACTCGACTATATACGATACACACACATATATAAACAGTGAGAGAGAGAGAGAATATTTTGATCAAAAGAGAACCTAAATATATCATGAGAAGTGTGAAAAGTTGTACAAGTCATGTTCATGAGACTACACTGATGATGATGAGGGATATAATTTTGATGGATAATAATGTGATTAAATTTGTCACAAGCGACACACAATTTACATACTGTATTCGACTAGAAAATTATCATTTCCACAAATACTGAACACTTGGAAACTAAAACCAGTAGCTATTCATTCATTCATTCTTACACATTGTTTTCAACAATTAAAATGGCAATCAAGACATACAAAAACCATTTTAAACCTCAATGCTCCATCTATCTGTGTCCTATCATATGACAAAATTTCATTACCCCTCACAATACAAATAACATTTTTCAACTTTCCTTGCTTAATGTACATATCCAAGCCCTGGAAAATCCCATCGCTACACCGCCTAACCCCTAGAAGAAATGAAACAATGACATTATCAAACCGAATATTGCAGTCGACGCTCGAGAAGACTGTCATTCATAGGGGTTAAAAGATCTTGGGAACGCACAGATCATCTTCTGCTTCATAGGTCACGAGGGAAATTGCTGATTTGTCCTTCTTCCAGCATATCTTTGTTGTTCAACTTATAACTTATTCGTATGCGCATCACGATTGATTTCTGGGGTAAACAGCATTTGTTATTTACGTGGCGAATGATATTAGAATACTAAGTAGATGTATTTCTTCATGATCTAGGTTTAAAAGAACACACAACGTGATCTTTTATGCCAAATTTAGATTAGGTCCTTTTTCTAATGAAGGATAACAACATACTAAGTATTCATACGAGGAAAGACTATTTCCCATTGAACAGAAGAATCAAAACCCTCCTGACCCCAAATAATAATTACCTTCAAGGGAGGTTCTGTTGCTAGGATATATAATAAACCCCGATAAGTGACTCATGGAATGGAGAATTCAATATAACATAAATCAGTTCAAATAAAAAGCTGAATACCTTGCCATGTTGGCTGTTGGTAACTCGTAACTTCTGAGTTATTGACCCGTTACCACTTCCAGGGAGAGTATTACTACTAGCAGGTTCTAAATGCAACTGAAGAAACTGTGGACCAGAAAAGCAGCATACTTAAGTCGAGATGAGCAGAAATGCCAATTTATCGTTATGATGTTCCAGGTTTGAATTACAGGAGAAGAAAACTAAAAGGACTGTTCCTTCAAAACAGGTCAAATTTCAGACAGGGAAACTACCCACAGGATGCCTCTGAGTTATTTTCTTTATCCAATTCTGATATGATACCTATGGAGCGTTTGGCTCGTAGAATGGAATTTGAGTTTAATTTATGGAACATATTATGTTGATAGGTTGAGGCATGGAATGGTGTTTAAGGTTAGCTAAGGGTATGGGTTGGGTGAAATGCTAGGAATCTAAATTAATTTACAAATAGCTAGGATAATAAATTCCTTCAACCATAGACTTTGAAGGAATTTAAACACATTTTTATTCATTATTTCTGTAATTCAAATTTCCAGGAATCACTATAAACAAATTTCAATTCCTTTAAAATCCATTCCGTGAGCCAGACGCCCCCTTAGAGTCTCTAAAATTAGTTTCTGCTAACACACTCTAATTAGCACATGAAACTAGGGGCATGTTTCGTTATATGGAATGGAATGGACAAGGAATGGATAAGGTAATGAAACGATCCAGCTAATAGAATGGGCCAGTGCATTCAAAATCATAATAGTTTAACTGTTAGGAATTGAAAAAGTCATTCTAGCATGTTGTTTGGTATGCAAGAATAACCGGTTGAATTGAAGTAAATTGGTCAAAACAATTGTAATTTAATTTAAATACATAAAGGTTCAAATTGGAAATGTATTCTTGATATTTAATAAATAGTGAAATATATTTATTCAATGTTTTTGTGTTTTTTCTTTCTCAAATTTAATTTGTAGTAGTAACAAGATTTTTTTTCTTTCATTTTTTAGAAAATATTTGCTAATTTTTTCTTGTGTGTGCGTGTGGCCGTGTATTTCAACATGAATCCTATACAAACAATGAATTCAAAACACAAATTCATCAAATTCAAAACATGAAATCATCGAACTCATGTTTTTTTATTCAATTTCACAATTGATATTGTGTGTGTGTTTGTGTGTATAGGAGAGGGTTCTATAGCACTCCTTTTTAAATGGAGAACCGGGGAACCATTTTAAAATTTAAAATTTTCGTCAAAATTTTTTTATTTTTAAGAAATTTATACATCTATTGGTATTTTTTGTAAAAACATTTTTTCATTGATGCATAAATCTCGTGTTTTATAAATCAACAAAAAAAAAAAAATTGTTTTTTCAATAAGAATGAAGGTTCATATTGATTAAAAATTTTAAAAACATCAATGAAAAAATGAATTTTAAAATGGTTCTCCGGTTCTTTATTTAAGAAAGTTCACCAATGGAACCCTCTAAGAACCATTAAAAAATTACTTAAACTGAGAACCAATAAAAAATTGATTCACAAGCAAAACCATTGGGTCAATGGCCAAAATGATGACTCAAAGTCAACATTAAAGTCAAAAAAGACGACTGAATGTGATTCAAAATATTTGATTATTGATTCAAATTTATTATTTTGAATCATCAGTTTAAAGATATTGAACCATCACTTATTATTTGAATTATCACAATTCTATCTTCTTATATTGATTCAAATATTTTAAACCAATGAATTAAAAAAAGAATCGTTACTAAAAACGACAAAAAATGATCAAAAAATGATTTTTTAAATCAAACCTAGATTAAATTCTTAAATATCATATTTAAGTCCAAAACATACTTAAAATTTATAATCAATCAATCAAATTGAATTGTTAAGCTTGGTTCTTAGAAGTTCTTAATTCAATAAATTTTTAAAGGTTCTTATTTGATCCTAACTCTCTCTCTCTCTCTCTCTACATATATATATATATATATATATATATATATATATATATATATATATATATATATATATATATATAGAGAGAGAGAGAGAGAGAGAGAGAGAGAGAATCAGGTTCATCAGCGTACCTATGAGATTCCAGCATACCCAGCGTACCTTAATGTGAATGATCATTCACATATATTTTTTTTGAATAGACATGTATAAGACAACATTATAATACTTTTTTTCAGAAGGAGCAACATCATAAATCTTGTGAAAGGTAAAAAAAAAAGATCATGTGAATGGTCATTTCACACCATGTGGTGTTCACATAAATATGTCTTGAGCATTCACATAATTTTTAAGGACACAGAAAATGTGAATCTATGTGAAATTTATATATCATGCGCATAACATTAAATTAAACATGATTATGTGAAAAAAAAATTTAAAAAAGTTTTTTAAGGTTGGTACCTTCGGGTGCAGTTGATTTCGAGAGGTACTTATTTGAACCTGACTATATATATATATACATACATACATATATATATATATATATATATATATATATATATGTGTGTGTGTGTGTGTGTGTGTGTGTGTGTATACTCAAGTTTCATGGAGTCCTATATTTGAGTGGGGTCCTAGAGTCCCATATTGAATTTACATATTTATTACGATAAAAGGTAATATTTCATGCAAAAATGCAATATACACATGTTCAAAAGTGCATTACAATTAAGAATTACACTTCATTTGAAGTTCATTATGATAAGATGTTTTATTTCATGCAAAAGTGCAATATGCACATGTTCAAAAGTACATTACTAGGTCACAACCAAAGTTGTGAAAGGCTCAAGGCGCAAAGGGGTCCCTGGGTTCAAATGTGAAGTGGTCTATCATGATTCACATTTGAACATGTGTATATTGTCATTTCGCATGAAATAGAACATTTTATCGTAATGAATATGTACATTTATCATGAGACTCTAGGACTCCACTCTGATATGGGACTCAACAATGGGTTCAAATGAGTACCACATCTTTCGCAAGGTACTAGAAGTACCATTTAAAACGAAACTTTTTTATAAAATTTTTGGCATATAAATGTACAAATAACATTATAAGTTGATATAAATTGGTATCATAAGTTTTTATCAAGTAAAAATACAAAAAAAGAAGTCTAGTGGATGAATGAGTTATTATCATTTATTCACATGGTCCTAGCGAAAAGGAAAAAAGAAATAGAAGCCAGATAAACTTGAAGAGAGTTTTACTATAGTAAAAGCACAGCAGAGGTGGTTCATGTTACCTTTGGGACCGCTGCCTGGAAAATGAAGTCTGTATAGACTTCAGAAGATTTGTTCATGAAGTTTGCTTCAATGTGGGTTGTCTGTGGACTTCCAGGTTGCTTCGAAAAGTTAAACATTATCCTCAAGGAGCTGCTATCAAGAGCAACTAATGGTGGATATGCAGGACCATTGTCTTCTGTTACGAAAGAGGCATTAAAATCTTGAGGAAAAAGCAGTTAACTACCCAGATTGAGTATAAAACAGAAAATACTCACTAGGTGCTGGAGGATTAGCACCAAATCCGTCTAACAAATCCATCATAGAGGTGTCTCCTGCAGAGGAACAGGCCTGTTGTACAGATGGCCCTATAGGTGATGCAAGACTATCTAATGCGCTAATTGAAATTTTATTATCTTGACTCATCGATAATATGTCAGATGCAGATGAACCATTTGGAGGAGGAGGCGATCCGATTGACAATAGATCCAGCAGAACATCTGTGACACTCTTTTGAGCGAGGTTTGTACCTGAAACCCAATAAGGTAAAAAAAATCATATTATTCCCATACATAACAGTGATTATATAGCTGATAGTCAATCATGGCAAAGAAGAAAGAGAAACAGTTTTTAAAATTGAAAAATATTAGCTCTAAGAGACAATCCTTAAAAAACTGAATAACACTAAAGTCCACCTGATACCCCAAGAATGAAAAGCATATGAATTAGATGAGAGTACTAGGTGTCAAGTGATATGAGAATACTCGGTAAGATAATGCAAAAAGGATGACGCAACAAGAAAACGAAAAGAAAAAAAAAACAGGTTTTTTGAAGTTTATCCAAACGTGCTAGAAATAGTTTTGTACCATTACAAGCGAATAAAGGTTTTTAGGATAAGTTGAACACTCATATAAGTCCATGTGCGTCATTGTTAGATTGTAAAATTAAGTGTGGGCTGTGGATTACTAGAGGTGTAAACGAGACGAAACAACTCGTGAGCTACTCGGATCGACTTGTAAACAACTCGAAAACGACTTGTAAACAACTCGAAATCGACTCGCAGTTAATCAAGCCGAGCTCTAGTCGAGTAGTAATCGAGTCGAGCACGAGTATTAAAATAGCCTACTCGATAGGCTCGTGAGCCTAATCAAGCCTAAGTTTACATGTTTACATTTTTACTCTTCAACTTTGTATTATTATATTTTATCACTATTACATAAACCAAACTATATAATCCTAAACTTAAAATTACATTTTTATGTTTTTACCATTCTTGCTTGTTGTTAGGATAAAATTAAATTGAATAGTTTGTATTTATATTTCGATAGTATCGAGTAGTTATCAAGTCGAGCTCGAGTCTCAAAATTAAGGCTCGATCGTGTTTCGAGCTCGAGTTTTATTGTCAAGTTCGAGCTTGGTGATACTCGACTCGGCTCGGCTCGATTACACCCCTATGGATGACATAAGCCGTTAATCTATGGGTCTGCATGTTACTTCAACAAGTCTTTGTTTGAAAGCCATTCATTTGGTATGCATGAGTATATAATTTTAAAGGCATTTACAACCCTGAGTGGCTTAGCGGTTGAGACTTGAGATTCTCGAAAGGAGGTCTTGAGTTTTACTCGTATAGGCTTCAACTCCTTTGGACCTTGCCTTTCCCAGGAATAAAAATAGGGCTTTTGGGTCCCTTCTACACGAGCTTTTTTTTTTGTAATTTATTATTTTCCTTTAATAGATAAGCATAAGCGCATCCTTTTGTAAATCACTCTGAATTTTATTACTGTTAGAATGTTAATACACAAGCATAATCTCGGCCCATGTACAATAGGCCCGTAGGGTTTTAGTTTAGCTCTTTGTATATGTCTATATATGTATGTATTCTCCTGTTTTATAATATATGAAAATAGACTTTCGATTACATGGTATCAGAGCTTTAGTCTAGGTTTTCATCGTCGCAACTAGGGTTTCCGTCACGTCGCAACTAGGGTTTCTGTCACATCGCAACTAGGGTTTCTGCGGTTAAATTAAAGCACCCTGCTTCAGTGTTTTTCAGATCTCACCACCCCGATAGAACCATTAAGACAAGTCCATCGATCGAACCCAGTGAGTTCGACCACCAGCCGCCGTCTCAAGCGCCGCCACGCGCCGCAACCAACCGCCGCCGTCCGCCCACGCGCTGGCGCGTGTAGGCACGTCCGGCCACCGTTTGCCGTCGACTTTTTTCTGCCAGCGTCGTTTTGGTTTCCGACTTGATCCCTGGTGTGATTGTGTCGAGTTGTTCACTCAAAGGTTCTGTCTAAGGCTACTAGTGGGTGATTATTTCGGTTTCAGGGCTTTGGTGACATTAAGGTTATTTGTTTTGATTTCTATTTGCTGTTTTTTTTTTGCCTCACGAAGATGACTAAAGGTGTTGAAGTCTTTAAGCGGTTCAAACCCATCCGAGGTACTCCCGGTTGTAACTCGACTCACGGATAATAAATTAAATGGTTCTAATTTTTTCGAATGGAGCAAAACTATTCGTCTTTATCTACGAAGCATGGGAAAAGCATCTCATCTCAATTCTGACCCTCCTAAGGGTGATGCTCAAGACCTCTGGTTGCAGAATGATGCTCGTCTGTTTCTTCAAATTATTAATTCGATCGAACCATCAGTTACTTCGTTAGTTAATCACTGTGAGTATGTTAAGGAGTTAATGGATTACTTAGATTTCTTATATTCTGGACAGAGTACTATTTCTCGAATTTATACTATTTGTAAGTCGTTTCATCGTGGGGAACAACAAGACCGCTCGCTCACGGCTTATGTCATGGAATTTAAAAAGATATATGAGGAGCTCAACTCACTTCTTCCATTAAGTGCGGATGTTAAGGCTATGCAAACTCAACGAGAGCATATAGCAGTTCTTAGTTTTTTGACTGCCTGCGATCAGTTTGATGCTGATGCTATTCGATCTTAGTTCTTGAATGAATCCACCATCCCTACTCTTCATGAAACATTTGCTCGCGTTCTTCGTCATGAAGGTCCTCAGTCTTCTCAACCCACAGATCAAAACAACGCTCTGGTTAGTCGTGGGGGATTCCGTGGTGGTTATCGACGCGGAGCTCGTGGTGGTACCGAGGTGGCTCTAGGGGAGGCCATGGTAATAGATCGCTTGACACATCTACTTCTGATTTGATTGTTGAGTGTTATTATTGTCATGAATTGGGACATACCACACGCACTTGCAAGCAACTCTTAGCTAAGAATCAAAAAAATACATATGCTAATAATGCTTCATCTGCTAATAGTGCTTCCGCAATTGAGAATAGTGTCACTATCTCTTCTGAGGAGTATGCTCGCCTTACGGAATCTAGGAATTCTCCTGCTCCAACTGCTGCTTTTGCCGAGACAGGTAACTCTAGCAAATGTCTTTTTACTTCGGCCTCCAAAAGGGTTATTGATTCTGGTGCTTCAGACCACATGAAAGGTAACCTTCACTTACTTTCTGATTTTCATACCCATACACCATCCTCTCATGTCACAATTGCTGATGGGTCTACCCCTCGGGTCCTTGGTTCTGGCACTGTCTCTCTTACTCCTTCTATCTCCTTATCATCTGTCTTAAATTTACCTAATTTTCGTTCAATTTGTTATCTGTAAGTAAACTTACTCGTGACTTGAAATGTTGTGCCTCATTTTATCCTGATCATTGCATTTTTCAGGATCTTTCGACGAAGCGGATTATTGGTAAAGGATCGGTATCTGATGGCCTATATATATTTATATCTTCACAACCACATTCATTAGCAAGTTCCAGATCATCTTCTCCTTTTGAAGTCCATTGCCGATTAGGTCATCCTTCGCTCCAAAACTGAAGAAATTATGTCCAGAGTTTTCGTCTTTATTGTCTTTATACTGTGAGTCGTGTCAGTTTGCTAAACATCAACGTGTCCATTTAAGTCCTAGAGTCAATAAACGGGCTGCGTCCCAATTTGAGTTAGTTCATTCTGATGTTTGGGGTCCATGTCCTGTTACCTCTAAAGCTGGTTTAAGTATTTTGTTACTTTTGTCGATGATTACTCTCGTGTTACTTGGCTCTATCTAATGAAACATCGTTCCGAAGTTTTTACGCATTTTTGTTCTTTTGTTACTGAAATCAAAACACAATTTAATGTCTCTCTTCAAACTTTAAGAAGTGATAATGCGAAAGAGTACAAATCTGAGTCATTTCGGTCTTATATGCTTGAGCACGGAATTCGTCATGAATCGTCTTGTGTTGACAACCCTTCTCAAAATGGGGTAGCTGAACGAAAAAACTGACATCTTCTTGAGGTTGCTCGCACACTTTTGTTTCAGATGAATGTTCCGAAACAGTTTTGGGCTAATGTTGTGTCTACTGCTTGTTTTTTAATAAATCGCATGCCCTCGGTTGTCCTGGATGGTGATGTTCCTTATTCAATTCTTTTTCCGACCAAGCCATTATTTCCCATCTCTCCAAAGATTTTTGGCAGTACATGTTTTGTTCGAGATACTCGACCCCATATCACTAAGCTAGATCCTAAATCTCTTAAGTGTGTTTTCCTCGGATATTCACGCATTCAAAAAGGGTACAGATGTTTTTCGCCTGCACTTCAACGATATGTTGTTTCACGAGACGTCACCTTTGAGGAAACTATTCCGTTCTTTTCAGTTTCTTCTTCTCGTAGTCAGGAGGAGATTGATGATGTGTTTCTTTATACTATACCCACCCCTTCACCTACTCCCCAACCGAGTCATCCTGATCGCTTTGGTCAAGTGTATACTAGGCGTCCTCACTCTACATCGGAACCTGATCCTATGCCCCCCACTTCGTTGGAAGATCCTCCTCGAGATGCAACTAATGATCATCCCCCATCTTCCGACTCTGATCTCCCTATTGCTCTTCGAAAAGGTAAACGTACGTGTACATACCTTATAGCTTCATTTGTTTCGTATGATAACTTGTCTGCTTCTTCTCGTGCTTTTATTGCCAATCTAGACTCTATTTTTGTTCCCAAAACTATTGGTGCCGCATTAGCCCATGATGGATGGCATACTGGCGTACTGCTATGATTGAGGAGATGAATGCCCTTGATCATAATGGTACTTGGACTTTGGTAGATTTACCTATTGGCAAAGAGGCAATTGGTTGCAAGTGGGTTTTCACTGTGAAGGTTAATCCTGATGGCTCTATCGCTCGACTAAAAGCTCGTCTGGTTGCTAAAGGTTATGCCCAAACATATGGGGTGGACTATACAGAGACATTCTCTCCTGTGGCGAAACTCTCATCTGTTCGATTATTTGTTTCTCTAGCTACTACTTATGATTGGCCACTTCATCAACTTGATGTCAAGATTGCATTTTTACATGGCGATTTTAACTGAAGAGGTTTATATGGAGCAACCACCTGGGTTTGTTGCTCAGGGGGAGTGTGGGAAAGTGTGTAAATTGCAGAAATCATTGTATGGCTTGAAACAATCACCTCGTGCTTGGTTTGGGAAATTTAATGAAGTGGTAGCTGATTTTGGCTTACGAAGGAGCTCATACGATCATTCAGTCTTCTTTACTTCATCACCATCTGGATGCATTTTACTTGTTTATGTCGACGATATAGTGATTACTGGAAGTGACGTGATTGGCATCCAGAAGCTAAAAGCTTTTCTTGGAACTCGATTTCAAACAAAGGACCTAGGTTCTTTGAAATACTTCTTGGGAATTTAAGTCTCACGTAGTAGAAAGGGAATTTCCTTGTCTCAACGGAAGTATTGCCTGGATGTATTGAGAGATTTTGATTTGACTGATATCAAGCCATGTGATACACCAATGGTACCAAATGTGAAATTAAAACCAGATGACGGGGATCTACTAAGAATTGTCGGAAAGCTAAACTATCTTACCATTACCCGTCCTGATATTGCTTATCCAGTAAGTGTTGTGAGTCAGTTCATGTCAGCTCCAAGGAACTCACATTGGGAGGCGGTCAAACATATTTTAAAGTATCTGAAGGGAGCGCCCGGTCGAGGCATATTGTACCAAAACCGTGGTCATCACACTGTAGAGGGATTTACAGATGCCGACTATGCTGGAGATCCAACTACTAGACAATCTACCACAGGATATTGTGTTTTCGTGGGAGGCAATCTCATTTCTTGGAAGAGCAAGAAACAAAATGTTGTGTCTCGATCAAGTGCAGAATCTGAGTACAGGGCTATGGCACAAACCATTTGTGAACTTGTATGGCTACGTAATCTACTTTGTGAGATTGGGTTTGCACAATCAAAGCCTATGAGTTTATGGTGTGACAATCAGGCGGCAATTCATATTGCGAATAATCCTGTGTTTCATGAAAGGACCAAGCATATTAAAGTAGATTGTCATTTTACACGGGAGAAGATAGAAGATGGGACGATCACGACTTCGCATGTTAGAACAGGAAATCAGTTAGCAGACATCTTCACTAAGTCGTTAACCGGAAGTCGAAGTAGTTTTATATGTAACAAGCTTGACATGATTGATATCTATGCTCCAGCTTGAGGGGGAGTGTTAGAATGTTAATACACAAGCATAATCTCGGCCCATGTACAATAGGCCCGTAGGGTTTTAATTTAGCTCTTTGTATATGTCTATATATGTATGTATTCTCCTGTTTTATAATATATGAAAATAGACTTTTCGATTACAATTACAAAAGAAATCGTGAAGCACATGGATGCCTTTTGTAGATCACTCCAAATTTGATCAAAAAGAAATTGTGGTTATAAGCATAACACCCAACTCTTGCATAGTGGAGAACTAAAAAAGGCCATGCAAAACGCATAAACCTTTCTGAAGCATTCTTTTCATGTTACATACACACTAGAAAACCATTTCAACAAGACAAACACAGTTTTCTAGGTATTTGAATCTAACCTGGTTGTGACGAAGAGGGCGGTGTATCAACATCAAGAAGATCTTGAAGAAAGTTGCCACCTGATGAGCTAGGTGCTGCAGGTTCGTCTGGTCCTAAATCAAGCAGATCTACAAGTGGGGCAGCGGCTGTTTTGGCAACTCCATTTGGAAGATTTAGTGCACTCCCCTGTGAAGTTGAAACAGCTGCTGGGATAGAGCCAGCCCTCCTTCCAATGTAAGTTGCTTCATCAAGCACCGGCATCCTTTCAACCAGTGCAGACCTTCACATGTGCATCAGGCATCGTTAATATATTAAGCTTAAACCACGGGATTTGTGTTATTTAAAGAATAATCTTAATTACATGATCATAGCATGCATAGAGCATATGCTAGAGCTATTACTAGAACAAGAGTGTTCCATACCTTATATTCTGATGCTTTTCAATAATAGAATCAAATTCGATGGATCTCTGCTGCAGTTCAAGCAGAAGGCTTCCTTTAGATTGAGTGACGATATCCTTTATTCTCCTAAAAACAACTACATTATCAGAAATTTCATAGGTCCTTTATAAAGATCACATCAAAGAATACTCGAAACTTGCTACTCAGCCAGACAGAAGCTTTCTAAGATCAAAAACCTTTGTTCGTCTAGAAGTGACAAAACCCACACTTAAAAGGCAGACAAACATCACAAAAATACAAGAACATAGGAAGGTGCCCTCCTTATAAAAATTACCTGTCAATTCCTTTGTGCAAAAAAAAAAATAGCATAGCATTTATTTATTTATTTTTTTGTATTAGGATCTATAGACTAGTTCTGGGCCTACCCATTTCTAACTCATTTCTTTTAAATCCGCATTATATTATTGTATGCTTAAACTCTAGATTTGATAGGACTTCATATATAAAGTCACGCAACTTATGCCATGCATCTTGTAACAACTTGGGTCAAACTCCCCTTATCAATAAGACATCACCAAGATGCGGGGGGGCCCATATGTGAGCCATACTACTTTTTGGTTGTGTGTGCGTGTGAATGCGCAAAGAGAAAGAGAGACAGAAACAGACACACACGTTAAATAGCATTAATTGCGTACAGAGCCTACATTAAACTATAAAAAAAAAAAAAACTTACTGCGAGCAAGCAGGGAAACGGGAAGACAGCTTCAACAAAGCAATCAAACACATAGCTCTGGTAGTAAGATCTGATGAGTGGTGCTTGATTGCCATTTCAACCACATCTACAGCATCATTTTCGGTCACCTGTTCACAACAACTCATATTAACAAAACAGAGAGTCAGATGTGTAAATTTCTCTGCAGTAGAAACATATATCATCATTCTATGTCATAACAAAGGCAGATAGAGGAAGGGGGCCAACTAATCAATACACTCACAACACATGACCTCTCGAAGCTTGAAGAGTTCAAGAATCCAGTACCATTTGCCAAGTATATCTTAATGACGACCAGACCTTAAAGTGCATATAATATAATTTGGTAACACAAGTCACAAACAGGGCTTGAGTGTGAATATTTTAGGCCAACAGCCCATGATGAACTAATTCTATAAACAAAGATAAGGGGAGGTCCGTTGTTATGTTCGATTTGATATTTTATTTATGGTTGAATTGTGTGTCAAAAGGAAGGACAGATGCTTTCAAAAGCAGGTCAAAACTTTGTGTTTACATAATTACATTCATGTTTTTCTCTAATATCAATAAAAATAATGACAGGTCTCGTCAGAATTGATGCATGAATCTCAAAAAGTCAACAACCAGAGCCACACTGCTGCCGGATGACAATTATAGGTTTGGTAATATGCAGTTATGCACATGCTATCTTGGGGCATTCCTGTCTAAGACAGAACAAACTGAAAATCTAACATGGCACATAAATGATTAAATTCATTCAATTACAGTGAAGCAAACTCACCGTTATAGGATCCTCCAGATCAAGCATTCCAATATTGTTCACCAACATGTCCCCATATTCTCCAATGCACCATACGGCAACCCGAACAAGTGTTTCCTGTTTACGAAGCAGTAGAGAATATACATCAATACCAATATGTAAGCTGTACGTGTGAAGAAAAGAGAAACTGTCGGTAAAACATCATACTGGACCGGCAATCCTACATTGAGTCATTGACATCAAGGGTTTCAATGGACACCCTATGCAAAACAAATTTTCATAGTGGGAAATGAGGATCCAAAGAGAATTTTGCATTTTTTTTATTGGACACCTTTTGTTTAATCCGTCATTGCCTCTTTCTTTTTTGTTGGATGTCTTTTACTATGTCATGATCTTGCTTGTTATTTGGGCTACTTATATTTGTAGGTCAATTATATCAATAGTTAATCTATAGTTTCGTTAAGAAATTACGAACTTAGGAAATTTACATCTTGGCATTACAAATTTATGATATATAAATTACTTTTATTAAATTAGTAATGGACAGGTTTTTCAAAAGGAAAATGAAAGGGGAACCCTCAGAAACAACACAACTAGTACATAAAATAAGAAGTGATTTGAGTGGCAATTTTAATCAATTTCTGAATGATCGTATAGTTTCACACTAAGAAATATGTGGTATATGGCATTGGTGATTGATGTAATTTTAGACTATTTTCAAAAATTGAAACATGTCATCAACAATTGTAATCGTTTTATTTTATAGTTTTCAATATAATGGACCCCTGTGACTTTCAATCCTAGAATTGCCACTGCACTGGACCAAAAACGACCAAGGATTATCAAGCAGGAATATCATGGATGCTACCTGGTCACCTGATGATTGGATGCCCTTGTAGAGCGACCGTACTGTATATCCATGAAGATTAGAAGAATTGGTTATCACAACAATAAGGGCATGCCATACTTCATCCTTTACGTAATTTCCAGCCTACTAACAACAAAACAAGAAATTAGTAGTCTGTCAAGCACATGCGAAACTAGTTTAAATGTAATTCATGCAACAGGGAATATGGAGACATCCAGATAGGTAGAACAAACTATTCAAGGTGCAGGATTCACCGAGCAAACAAACTTAAAAGCAATAGTTATAGTTTTGACGAAGTCTTAAGCTGAAAGAACATCAAGAAGTGAACACAGTGAAACAGAAACCTCTTACTATAGAAAGAACATATACCTTAACAAATTTCGACATAATACATTTCAAATGCTCAGAGCTCAGCAATATCGTACCTTGTCCCACATAGGTTACAATTTAGAACTAAGAGTCTCCTATAAGTTCTTATTGACGGGCAACTAGTTACTCCCATCATGGTTATTATGTTGATTATGAGGTTATTAGGCCAGTTTCTGATTGAAGCATTAAAAGCAAATATGCAATGCATGGAAAAACAAGAGTTGTCCTCTGCACAAACCCACTACCATAAAGCATACCTCGGAGAGAACCTTAAGCATCTGATCGATGTACCAAATCTTGTCTGGGGAAAGCCTAGAACACCAAACAGAACATTAGCATATGCATGATAAGTTGAAATTGTTTAAATTTGTTGCACCATACTAGTGGTTAGTCACACTCGCACTCAAGTCTAAACTACAAAAAAACTTCTTCATAGTTGGTAAAATCAGTCATTGAACTTCTCAAAAATCATTTAACCTTGTATGCTTTGTTTACCACACAAAGCATTAAGGACCATGGAAAAGAAATATGCTAGATTCAAAAATTACCTTCTTTTTGGTATTAATGTCTTGTTATTTGATTAATACTTTTCTGAAGTATAACTTGCATTTAAAAAAAAAAGTCAACTCCCTCTATAGCCAATAGCAAAGAAACCATTAAGTTCATAAATTGGTATTGAAGGCTTGATTAACTGGGACATGTGAAAAAGAGAACAGGCTAAATCTAGAATGAAAAAGAGTTTATGACCATTACCACAGAAAAAAAAAAAGTTGGACCATATAGGGAAAGAACGATCTGCTTATGTAACATCCAGCATGAAGTATTCAAAAGTATAAAGAAAAACTATATTAGGAGATGAGTTAAAGAAGAAGAATTTTGTGAACTTCTCAGACGATGTGTACACACATTACAACAGGCTCAGAACTGACCACAAGTAGGACGGTAGCACTTGATGAGCAGTATATGACCAGATGCAAGTCCACCATATAAATAAATGTCAAAAACACGCAAAAAATGTTTCCAACAGGCAGAGTAAGCAATTTGCCTTTCTCCATACAAGAAAGCCAAAAAAAAAAAAAGAAGGGTGTAGGCAGCTGCATAGAAAGCAAGATCGGTATGATTTGAAAAATTAAAGCAAATTGTGGCATGTCAGAAATTGAATCATATTGCATCACGTGTGATTTGGAAAAGTAGTTTACATGCACCCCACGTAAATGTAACTTCCCATTAGAGTACATAGAGGTCACCGAACTAGAATATGTCCTATGCAGATCGCTTCGTAAAGTGATGGATGTTATCATCAAGGAGCAAGTCAGTGATTTAAGAAAACCCAGTGTGCAAGCATTTAACATCTTCTGAGGTTCTGTACAAGAAATCATGGATACAGCACTAGTGTAATAACTTCACAACTATGATAGCCAAAAAAATGATGGTTATTAATACCATACATTTTACTTACTTTTCCACGATAGAGCAAATTTTTGCAGTAAGATCTCCCTTGAAGTCCTGGTCACTTATTTGTAGATAATCAATTAACTCCTTGGTCAAAGGTTTTACATTGCTCTCATTCACTAGAAGATACACAAGCTCAAGAGCTCTTTTACGAATTGAAGCATCTGAATCCTGAATAAGAAAGAAGCGTCGTATCAAGCTCGCGTGTGTTATTTAGATATACACTTGCAACAATTCTGTGACCCAAACCCCAAAAATTACATTCAGAGAGGGCAACGAATAATAAATCGATTATTACTTTTTCCATTAAGCCTCACGTAAGTAGAAAAAAGTTGAGGGTTAAGATGATCAGAAAAAGGTTATCACAATTAAACACAAGAGCACATCTAGAGTGCAAATGCTGTTGTCCCAACAGATTAATAGTACAAGTACAGACATCAATTAAGATTAATAATTACGGGAACTAACAGCAACGAGGAAAAAGATGTAGCCTGCTTCATCTGAAGCATTACTTGAAATCCTGGAGAGCAGGAAGGCCTCTCAGTGACTCTCACTTGCAATTGTGCAGCTTTCAAACTCGCCCCCTCAGCCTGATGTTACTAAAAAAAGCACTTGTCTGTTTATAAACGAGAAAAATTACCTTTACACATTCTAAGATTGTCACACGATGTCTTTGCACTGCTTGATCATCTACCGAAACTGCTTTCATGAGCATGTTCAATGCAACATATCTGCCATGAGAGATCAAAGTTTACAAGATTGAAACAGAAAATCTAGCACTAAAGAAATTATCTAAATGCTCATAACTTCAATTACCAAGGAAATCAAAATTTGAAACTTCTAAAAGCACCATTCACAAGTGACAACTTCTATTTTCTGATATCTTATACAAAAAGTTATCAACTGAAAGATCATGGATGAGGCTGTCATAATTCAAGAGATCATATCATACCACAAAACAAAAACAGGCAAAGTTGACCCAAGGGCTTTTACTATATTTGGTAACTAATTCCCAACTTCAACAGAAAAGGGTCAGTGATGAAGAACATTTTCATTGAATCCTTGCAACTAAGCGATGTATAGAACCACAAAGCGAAGAGTCGGCAAACCATCGGGATAATCAAAGAGTTTATATGCTTCATGTTTGCATAGATCATACAACCTTAACAAAAACTAATTCATGTGCATGAACTGACTGGCTAAATTTTCATATACAAGTAAAAAATATTTCAACATTTGGTACCGCGATAAGATTTAAGAAAACATAAGAGTTCAGTTTAACATAAGTGAGACAAGGTATGGTTTGCATAAACAAAACACCGAAGACCGTAAAAGTAAGAAAAAAGTACATGCCTGATATTGTTGTCACGGTTAGACAAGAACCGCCCCAAAATATTTATTGCAAGAACACGCAAACCACTATTATCCTCGATGCTCATAATAGTTTCTACACATTCATAAAGTATAGCATTCCCTGCATTCTTGTTTGACTCGGTTTTTGTTGCCACCTAGACAGAGAATTCAGCAAGAGCTGTGTAAAGCAGTCTTCATTGCAAGATCATCAATAGACATTATGATTTCAAGTCTTCCATTTGCCAGAGCATATGACCAATAAAATTCTTAGTGACTACTGACTTAGTTAAGGTTAGAAGAAAGCTAGAAGCACATAAATATGGGAACCACACTTTCAAGAACTACCTTTAGGAAGAAGAAAAACATATAGAAGGTAAAGCAAATAAAAATCAAATTTAAAGAGGATTCGTCATAAATTTGACTATAAAATAAAAGATCGAAGCAGACCTGAGCAAGAATATCATTCATAGAATCGCTAGCATCAGCGTCTCCATGGCCCAAGACACGCAAAAGACGGAGAAGTCTTATATGGAGAAAAGGGTCTGCAATCCCAGATATGTCATACTCAGGAGCATATGGGCTGTTCACAACATCCTTCAGAACTTTCACCAAGCCCTCTGTGCATTTCTAGACCAAAGGAGAACAATAAAAGAAAGAATGTCTCATTAACATGACCAGTGAAAGGCGCCAAACGTTAATAAAATCAATTCATAAAAACTAACAGTACATAATCATATCTCAAGTGATTCTTAGCACAATTGTATTCCAGGAAACATAGAAAGGGGGAATAAAGAACGACGTTCATGTCCCAATCAATAACACATACGTATGAATAAGTTCAGGTGTTCTAAAAAATAAGATATCAACCAAGCCATGTCAATTTACCTTCCTAAAATATTCAAGAGCTTCTTCACTAAGTTTACAGAGATCTGTACAGAGCTGGATTCCAGTTAAAAGAACTCCGTGATGCTTTTCTTTAATTAAGGAAACAACAGGATTTACAAAGTTTTCTGCAAGGTCCGGGACTTTCTTTACTATCCTTATTGAGCATAATGCTGCCTGTACAATGCAATAACTTATGTCAGTACAATGCTACGAAGATTAAAATGTAGGCATTAGATGAAATGTCCTCAAGAGTTCATGAAATGAAATGCATGATAATTGCGCATTTGCAGAAATCCCTAGGCCTTCTATAGTATGAAAACTTTATGCATGTTCTTTCATCGTGAACACCAGGAAACAAAATCGATCATAATTATAGAAATACATATATTGATTATAACATCCGAGTACAAAAAAACTTAATTCCAGCCAAGTCACACATGATTCAGGAGAAGAAAAAAGCACAAGAAAAGGTTCAAGCTGATAACAAAGAAAGGAGTATACTCATTACAGACATGTTGTCGCAGTGCATCCAAATACAACAAGAAATTTACCTATGTGTATTCCTTGTCAGATATTGACACTCTAATAAACAGATGCTTTTTCATTCATAAATTATTAGCAGACTATTCCACTGAAAAAGGATTCGAAAGGAACAACTTATAGAACTAACAAGTGTACTATACTGACCAGGCAACCTGGCAAGGTGGATCAGGAAACAGGACTCATACTTCAAGTGGTTGTGGATTAGTGGATCTATTTATTAAATACTAGAGTTCTATCAGCACATAGATATGTTTCCATACATTCTCTACTTTTTCAGGAATGCTTTAAGCTTACAAATTTTTCTAACAAGCATCCACTTTCATAAACAACCACGTTCAGCATTGATCTCTGTAGCTCTTTTCATGAACCGAAATTCAAATTTGCCAAAAAAAAAAAAAAAAAAAGAGGCAAAATCACTTCTCTACATTTCAACAAGTTATTTCACCCCTCTCATAATAAATACATTTCAGAAAGGAAAAATCACTTCTTACACATGTTCAATGATAAGCAAAAAAAAAAGGTAATAAAAAAACATTTATGTTCGTCTTCTGGGTGAGACTGTGGGGTTCTGTTGTGCCCAAAGTTGATTATATAATATATGTGTTTATCTTGTCAGACAGCTGAGTCATTAATCAATGTCATCTACATTATAACCTCAGTACTATGCTAATACTTATCAAATAGTAGAAATATTACAGGTGTGAACTTGGGAACGAATTTCTATACGCAGAATCTATACATGACCCTTGATGCACTGGCCATAAAATAAATGCTATATAATTTCAAACACTTACTTTTTTACGGATATTTGGATCTCGAAATTGCAGCAACCTTTCAACTTCAGGTGCAAGGTCACGAGCCATTTCTGCAGAACATATATTGCCCAACGCACAAAGAGCTAGTCCCACTATATATTGGTTGGTATGGTTAAGATCTCTGCAGATGATGATGACAACAATATTATTATTAGAAATTGTTTATATTTTATAGGGTCACTATTGAAAAACCCCTATAAACTTTTCTCATTTTCACGATTAAGTCCCTAAACTTTTTTCCGATTGTTTAAGTCCCTAAACTTTTTTTGTCATTATACAAAAGTATATATTGTTGACCGGCTACCTGATGAGCTAGTAAAACATAACCGATAAAAACAAAAGGTTGAGGGACTCAATCGCTAAAATATGTAAAGATAGTGGGTTTTTTCCAATATTAACAGGATGAAACATCAAGGTTACTTGTTTGGTAACCGGTCAAACAAGTCAAATATATACTTTAATAAGACAAAAATAGTTTAGTGACTTAAACAATCAGAAAAAAGTTAAGGGACTTAATTGCGAAACTAAAGAAAGTTTATAGGGTTTTTTCAAAATCAACCCTATTTATAATAGCAAACTACTTTTTTATATGTCACAATTTAGTCACTAATATGTCTGTGTGGTATGTCAATAAATAATGTGTCAATTATTAGATAGAAAACAACATTATTTCAAGGACACATCTTTGCTAAATCATGGACTAATAGAAGTATAGAACACTCCTTGTAGAAGAAGATCAAAGTGACAATACAATATTGTTTAATTCTAGTTAGTTGCCATGTCATGTACTCATGTATTGAGATTCCAAGTATGATGTCACAATCAAATTTTTTTATATGCAACTGATCATCCAATAAGCCAGTGAACTAAGTAAATGGATTTTAGAAGTATAAAGACCAACAAAAAAATTCAATGACTAAAATGGGACATACAAAAAAGGATATGGTGATTCTGTGATATAAACCCTACTAGAAATTCCTTCTTCTTTTACATATACACATTACTACGCACTGAAGGCGGTCATCAACCATGTTACTAGAACACAAGATGTAAGAAAAGGAAAGGAAAGGTAGGAGCATACTGCTTTAGTGAATTGGTGACCAGCATCAGAACTTCTTGTCTTTCATCAAGAAGCAGCATGAGTCCAAGATATCCTATTCTCTTCTCAGGGAACCCAGGAGCTGCTATTAGCTTCAAGCATTCCATTTGGCCAAAATGTGTCGGATACCCAAGCATGTGAATAAACATGAGCTTTGCCAAGTTACGGTGTCTATAATCTTGATTATTATCACTAACTGCAGCACGAATAGAGGCACATTCTTTTCTAACAACAGCACGCTCTTCTGCAGCGGTTTTGCAAGCACGTATTGCCCGAATCATGTCCCTGCAATGGAGCAATAATCTTTGATTCACTCAACTAAGCATGTTATTAATAATTTCATGTATACAAAAAAATGAAGGAATAGGAATCTATAAAGTTTTAATTCACTTGCTGAAAAACTTTCAACTCATGCATTCTATAACGACAAAACGAGTATGGTAATTGTCAAAAGGATAGATGAAGGTCAACAGTGACTAGAAATGGACCAGGAGACAATAACCAAGACATTTTGAGAAATGAATCTCTTTTGATTATTCACATGACTAAATGCAAAAATAAGTTAAAGGCTGGTTCAAATAACAAAACAAGCTCACTAATTGATTCTGAATAATTTTATGCTTTATATCATGAATTCTTTCCCTCACCGCACTGTCTTGTAATAGTCCCGCAAAGCATGATGGAACTCTTCATGGGGCAAATTATGGGGAAAATAATTCACACATGAGTACAACAGACCAATAAAACGCATGTTACGAAACCCCATTTCTTCTACTTCAGACGAGTGACGACATAGGTTTCAGATGAATCTAGTCAAAATTATGGACTAGAAGGCCATGTTCTTCATCACCCAAAATTTTCAAAAGTTACACCTACATCAGAGAAGCTACTATGTCTAAATATTGAAACACCATTTGGTGTAGAACTGTAGATATGGTAATCATCTCATCCTACCGCAAGTGTGCGACTATACATAATCCTGAATCAAATCTTTTATTCCAATTGGTGTTAGGAAGAGTAGCTTAGGGATGAAAGACAATATATCGCGTTGATATATAACTATTTTTAGGAATTTCAGAACCTAAAGTTGAAGAATTGAAACCAAAGATTATCAAGAACTCATCAAATCTAAAACCCCAAATGTGAATTAAAGGAAGAATTCAAATTCACTACCAAGACAGGTTACATGACTACAATTTTTGAGTTATTGTCCTCATTCACCCAATGACCTATTTATACTAATCCTATGAAGTAACAATGACTAACAACTAACTAACCTTCCAACAAAAACTAGGAATTACAAAAACACCCATAACTAATTCAAGTCACTAATTCTCACAACTATACATCTGCAAAATTCCAGGGAACAGGTGACGAAGAAAAGAAGGTAAACAGAGGGTGGCTATGGTGCCGTGAAAACACAAGTCAAATTATGTTAATTTATGTAGATACGCACATTGTATAACCAAAGCCAGATCAGCTACATTAATTGGGGGCACCAAACGCACCAAGGATCGTAAAAATGTGCAAAAAACTTGGTGACACCCCAGCCCCATGTCCAACAAAAACTAACAGATTATTAATATATGAAGCTCCAAGATTATCTCCAAAAAATAGAAGACGAGGTAAACTTCTATTAGGAACCACCGAACTGCATGATAGTATAAAAGCATCCCACTTCAGCAAATAAAAGGTTATGCATATCGATCATCCACCACTTGGGAACTTCTAGACACCACACCCAACAATGTAAACAAATCAAGTCTTTACTCTGCCAATCCAATAGAAGCCCAGAATCAATCTTGTTCAGCTGTCTCCATTAACGAGTCTTGCACCTAGAAGGGAAATGTATTCGTGTGGATAGGACTAATACTCATAACAAAACAAACACTTGTGCCTCCTGCTTCCCTCTCACCTCCTTTCCATAGTTTTTAATACATTGAATGTATTGTCTTATTGACATGCTCAACAATCATGCCTCAGGAGGAGTTGAGGTTGCTTGTCTGTCACCTTGGGATATAACCCTTCATGAATTTCCTGCTTGTCAAGATTGATCCTTAATATGATCGCTTCAGGTGTATAAAATGGATACAAATAATCGCACAAAGTCATTTGTAATCATAAGTTCATAACCACCATCTTCTGCCTACCAACAAGATTATGATACTCCATCTAACCTGTTTAACCTCCTTATGTCAGAAGCATTAGGGAACTCAGGCTGCTAAGCTAAGTGGCTAACTTTTTTCATCACTTGGCACAGTTAGGCACAAACACTTCTTTCTCAATCTTCGTCTATATTTCCTTCTATAGAATGAATTTTCAAAGGTTTTCTTGGATGTGTCTCTTGTTGGATTGCATTTGTTTACCTCAGATAATGGTCAGTTCAACATAAATCCTAACACACATGGTAACACCCAAACCTTCTGTGACTAGTTTGCTGCTTTGCTATAAAACAAACTATGGGCAACGTGCTGCCAAATTCAGTATGTCTTGACATGACTGCTAATTCTGAATATGAAAAACTACTGACCGGTGTTCAATATAGTAAGGGTGTGTGACTAGGGCCCTACTAGCCTCATTGGCCGACGTCTGCCGTCTCGTGATTCTTGCCGTTTATTGACCAAAGGAAAATAACTCCAATCCTTCTTCAGGGCAACATGCTATATTATATGATATATCTTGGGAGTGATTAGACATATTGTAGTACTAAGATATGCGTACAACGTCTTATGTTATATATCAATTTGATGACTTTCCTGTTAAAAGAATGGCGTTAAAGAAAAAGGACTGAATTTACATAAGGTACCCATCGAGACAATAAGAGATGGAAATAAATTTCAAGATATTTACTATGACCAGGAAATGAAGATAAAAGACCCTTGTACTATGCTTGGGCTATTTGTCCCATTTCAAACATTTGGGCAAATGTATTGCATGATGAGGGAGAGAAAGTGCAAGATAAACCAAAAAGATATAAACTCTTTAAGTAACGGAGAATTATCAATATATCATGGTAGTGTCCAGATAGTATATGCATCCATCACAAATGAGGCTCTTAAAAATCGTAGTCCACGATATAGAGTCGAACTTATTTGAGTGACCAGTGCAGCCGCGCAATGACGTTAATTGAATGTAAATCATATGTCCCAACTAGTACCAAAGCAAACTAACATTAAATTTAGACAATTCGAGATCACATTAACACCAAATTAGGTAAAAATGAGCACCAGCTAGTTGAAAACTGATCATACAAAAAGTTGTACAACATGAGAGTTGAGTTGTGAAGAAGCAACTCGCCTTAGACGCGTCCCAGACGAAAAGGGATTCATGATTGGGTCGGTTTTGAAACCGTGAGAGAGCTCGATCAGATCCAGAGGTGTTTAGTGTAAGAAAGGAAGTGTATATCGTAGAGCAATTAATATGTATATATGGAATCGAGATCTGGTGAAGGTTAATTAGGAGGATCTGGAGAGGAAATTGAGATCTATGGTAATGTAAAAGGTGATATCAGGTATGATGAAAAATCTTGATTTCTCTCCCTAAATTCTTCCGCTTCCGCTTCGGTGGAGAGAAGAGAGGTACGCTGATTCATGTTTTCCCTTTCTGAAAAGAAGAAGAAAAGTTATAGAAAATCAACCCACTCTCTCATTTTCCATCTGAACTCCCTTTGCAGACCATAGTGTTTTTAACAAATTGTTTTTTATTTTTTAGATTTTATCCTAATAAAAAAATTTATCCAAAAAACCAACATAAATATTATTTTGATAAGTCATTGTATCAAAAAGTTTTCATTTAAAACTCTAAACTTAAAAATATTTTTTAAATATTACTGCATAAAAAATATTTTCATAAAAGAATCTTAACGTAACAAAGTCTTATGAAAAACTTTTAAAAAATTCTTATAAGAAAACACAGTTTGTAAAAAAAATTGATTTACCAAAAAATTTATTGAATCATTTTATTATTTCATTATTCAACGAAAAACGTTGTATCAAAGGAAGACCTACCAAAAAATATTATAAAATACAGTGAGACCTAAAAATTTATGGTCAAAATTGTTTCTTTTATTTCTCACAAATATTAGAGTGTGTTTGGTAGAGAGAATTGAAGTAGAGAAATGGAATTGTTTTCATTTCCCTTGTTTGATTGGGTCTCGGAATCAAAAGTGAAGAATTAAATGAGTTCTCATTTCCTACTTTTTAATTCTCCATGAGGAGAGGAGAAATGGTGGGAAATTGGGAATTGAAGAAAAAGAACAAAACAATTCTCGATAAAAAAACGGAGAATTGAGATCCTTTTAAAAAAATAGGGGATATATACCCTCAAGTCACGTGAGGTGCACGTTTCATGAAAAAAAAACCCTATCCTAGCTCAGGTGATTTTGGCGATGTCCTTTCTCCGACGAATTCTCATCTAAAAAACCGTCTTCACCGGCGATCCCAGTGCTACCTCGCACAAAGATTTCAATGAAGCTCCCTTGTTATTCCACGTGGGTTAGTTATAATTCCATTTTTTTATTACTGATTAGCACTTGGTTAATATTATTGACAAGAATAAAATTATGTAATTAATTATCAATGATGATAAAATATTATAACTATTGAGAATAAAAACAAGATGGGCACATTGAACCCACTATAATAACATACTTTAAACTATTTATAAAAAAACTTAATACTATTTATAATTATAGGTACCATTAGTTTACATATATGGCATGTCAATAATAAATGAGGTGGAATATAATTTGGCTAGGTTTTTAATATTATAAATTTAAACATTCCTGTCTAAAAGAATAGAAGGATTCTAGGGTTATTTTCATGATACAGATAACTTTAAAAGTGACATGTTCATACAGGTGATCGACTAGTTTGTTGTAATTGTTAAGAAAGAAAAGATTAGATTGCTATTATCGGTAAAATCATAAAGAAATAGAAAGTAAGTTGTTATAATCGGTAAATTTAAAAATGGTTCTTATGTGAATTTGAACAAAACATGCTTCTAATTTTCACAATTACCCCTTTATAAAGATGCAGTTCAAAAGATACAATTATCTGCAGAGACAACATGAGCACAAGAGTTTGCATATTCATTAATTTCACTTGTAATGCACCACCAAGCTTCATTTACAAAACAAACAAACTTCCTTAAATATTGACTTCTAAACAAGTCATAGGCCTTTGACTTTGACTTTGACTTCGAAGTCGTAATTTAACGAAAGAATTCAACGAAAATTAATGAATACGCTTGTATATCATACCATATACGTCATCCCGACTTGTATGATGTTCATGTGTGGAACCTTCATTGTGGCTGCGCCGCCCCGGCAATTGTTCCTCAGGAATGAATAGATGTAGTTGATCACAAGTTTCTTGAGGAATATGGAGTCCTTTTTGGCTCTAACATCACCATGACCAAGCAAATAAGTGAACCCGGATTCTGTAGCCTCTCTAAGAGCCGAAAGCTCGTATTCTAAGCTCGGATCATCATCAATGGCACCCATGACACTCGATGGCAGCACTGAATCACCATCAGGTTGTATCAACGGCTCACTAAGTTCACCAGAATAAGTTCTTGGAGCAACAGAGATGCTCTCAAAATCTGCATCATTTGTCTCGTTTTCCAGCGCAAGTTCTTGAGCTTCTTTTCTCATGAATTTATCTAGGCTTTCAACGAGGAGTTGCTCAAACGCATGGTGATCTTCCTTACGGATGTCTTTGTACCCGTATCTTGCTACACATTGAAACATGTGGTAGTCTTTTGGACAGATCCTTCTGAAAAGAAAGCGTTCTTCTTGAGAGACTACAGGGACCGGGACGTACTTTATGCAGACAAGAATGAGAGTCGAGTGGACGGCAGGCAGGTCTAGTAGGAACTGACCAAGAACAGAAGGTATCCCATGGACTAGTTCATTGTAGAGTAGTCCGATCCCAGGAACTCGTACGGTTCCGAGCGTTGAACCAAGGTCGTTCATGAAGTCCATTGAGATTTTCCCTCGGACTTCGCTTTGGTACTTTAGAACACTCCCATAGTTCCAAATGTACATGACACAAAGGAAGAATGAAGCAAAAGCAAGAGGAAGCCAACCCCCTTCGGTAATCTTGGATAGAACAGCTGACATGTATAGGAGCTCGATCGATCCAAACACGATAGGGAAACACGCTGCTAAAATTACATTTGTTTGCCATATCAGAAGCATAACGAGGGTCACCAATGCCGTGCTGACCATCATCACCCCAACTTCTGCTATGCCTGCACAAACCACAAATCTTTTTAAGCCAATATATGTACCAGAAAAAGTCTAGACATGAAAATTACATCATCCAACTTATTGCTTATATCCCTAGGCATTTTGTCTAATAAAGTTCAATCAACAAAGTTGCAGACTGTTTTCAATCCAAATTAGGTTCGAATAGAGCAGATTGAGAAGAGATCAAACCGTATGCATTGGCTATGTCTGTTGTGCTTTGAAAGGTGGCTACAACGACAACACACATGATCATCAAGAACCAATTTATAACGGGAATGTAGATTTGACCCATAAATTTTCTTGACGTGTGAATGATTTTCAACCTCGGGAAGCATCCGAGAGCCATGGATTGTTTGATGCACGAGAATGAAGCAGATATCATAGCTTGACTAGCAATCACAGAAGCAATTGTTGCTAGCACAAAAACCGGCCAAAAAAGTCCATCTGTTTGTTTATACACAGCTCGAAATTCCCAATTCATTAGTCACTAGAACCGAAAAAAGGGTTTTTGGCGAAACAATTGACAGAAGCATTACCTGGGATGGAATCGTAGAATATTCTGCTTACAGAATCAGGGTGTTTCAAGAGATAAGCTGCTTGACCCATGTAAGCCAAGAGAAGGCATGGAAACACCACAAACGAGAAAGCAATCTAAAATAGCAGTGTAAACGATATCAGGCAGCTCATTAAAAACTATACGTAGTCTCAACAACTAACACATGTTGCTACTTAAGGTAACGAGAACATACCTGTATAGATGGCACCGAGAAATGGCCCAAATCAGCAAACATTGCCTCGGCTCCTGGAATGAAAGGGCCAATTGATCACATCAATGACACATAAGAAATTGAGAAACTTTTCTCTTTCGAGTGATTGTACAGAAAAGATTGTAGTTTTACAACAAAAGATCAAATGTATGCAATTCAACATACCTGTAATACATAAAACACAACCACCAAGAGACGACCATGCTTTGAAAGAATTCTTTTTGAAGAACAGATATATATACATAGGATTGATCGCCTTAACGACATATATATCATGCCTAACAATGTTGTATAATCCAATAGACCCAAGACTGAAGAACCACAAAGCAAGACAGGGAGCAAACGTCAACCCCACTTTGCTTGTGCCAAACCTCTGTATGCCAAACAATCCCACAAGAATCACAATTGAGACGGTGACTAAAGCGCCTGTAAAGCACCACATCTCAAGTCAAAAAGTCAATACATACCAATGCCATGAAGAGCCATGGAATGACGAGTCATTCACGTACCTGAACCGAATCCTGGAATTTTACCTTCCAGACCACTCACAGCAGACATGACTACAATAACAATCAGTAAAAGCAGATTATGTCATACTCAATGGTTTCTAAGTGGTAAAAGATGGAAGATGCTTCGCTTACCTGATATGCAAGGGGTCAGAATCCCATCCCCGATGATCATAGAAGTTCCCATTAGAACAAGTAACAACAGAAGTGTTTTGTAAAAGGAGTTGTGTTCTAACTTCTCTTTGATTTTCAGAGCCCTTTCCAGCTCTGGGGTTGGTAATTTGAGCCTATAACTTGAGATATGTTCATCAGCTCGTTGACGATTTGGTAGAAGATTGATTTTTGCATACCTGCAGATCAGTGAATACAGTGCAAATGTTCCTCCTGCAAGTGAGATTATTTATGTATCAGCAACATATGACAAAAACAAACTTCGCTAATGGATTTTCTTGTTGATTATTAAAATGCATCCATTTGTGGATATAATTTATTAGATGTTAACACAGTCAACATGTTGATCTTTAAGAATATACGAAAATCATGTATTCTGTGGTAAGATATTAGTCTGTTTGACCTGTGAAGTCAACCTGTGCATATATCAGCACAAAATGATAAACTTTGACTTTTAATGGTCAAACCTAATTCTTCTAAATCCATCATTAATGTGAATTCTTGTAAATTTAACTTGCATGTATGGGAAGAATTTGCTGGAAGTCCAGCACAGAATCATATTGTTCTTGAGTACTTAATAAACTCGTATGAGTTCTGAAGTTAAAAAAAAAAAATAGTCTGTTTGACCTGTAACCGTGTAAAGTCAAACCATGCATAAAACGAAGGATATTGAGTTGCATATATCATGATTCTTACCTTCACCATTGTCGTTTGCTTTTAACACTATAAAAACATACTTTGCTAATGGTACCAGAGCAATGGTGTATATAATAAGTGATAAAGCTCCCAGGACATCAATGTCTGACTCAATATTGACCTTGCTGAAAACGTCTGTGAACACATACAAAGGACTTGTCCCCATATCACCATATACGACTCCAAGCGTCTGAAAAGCCAATCCAAGAGTCTGCCATATTGAGACTTCCTGATGTTTTGAAACAATTACGTAAGAAAAAATGAGTGTGTATTTAGACATGAAGTGGAATTCAAAAGAAAACAAACACAAGCAAACTTAGGGGCTGTTTGTTTGTTTTCTTTATTAAGTTCTGTCTCGATTAAGTTGATTGTCTGGATTTGCTTAGCTGTCCGGATAAAAACAGTAGTTGTTTGTTTTAACATACTGAATGAACCGTCTGAATAAAGCATATTACCTATTTACCCTTTATTTAATAACTATCTTAACTACAAAAATAATTATTCATTACCAATTAATTAAGAAAATCAAAATCAAATTACCTAAACTGCATATTACCAAGTAATATTAAACAACCCCAAAATCAAAATTCATTTTGAATTCAAACTAAAATTTTCATTTACCAAACCTAAAATCAGATTACAAAACACAAATATGAACTAGCCAACCCATTTATCCCAAATAATTATAAGTTCTGGACTTTGCTTTCCTCTTCTTCCTTTGCTTATAAACCTGCGTTTTGTAAGAATTTAATGGCTGAACATTGATTTATTTTTAAATAAATCGATGATGGGTGAGATGGTATATCAATAAATGCAAACAAAGGGAGCTCGACACAGCCAACGGAATCTCAACAGTGACAGTGGATATGTTGGTTTGTATAGGAGAAGGAAAAGAATGACATTAATACATGGCCATGGTGGTGGATTCCGCAAGCCACAAATAGAGGAGGTGGTGGTGGACTTTGACGCCACAGAGGAAGGTGGGGCAAAGAGGAGATATTGAATGAAATGTAGAATGATAAAGGAGGAGCAAAGTTGGAATAATATAAAACTGAATGGGGAACACATAACTTTTCTGACTTAACATTATGGCTGACCGAGTTTTTATGCCATATAATTAAGTTCTAAACAAACATTACATAATGGCTGACCATATAACTCATTTAATTAATTAAGCAATATAGTCACAAACAAACATCCCCTTGACCAGATTGAAAAATCATTGCCCGCAAACTTATGTAGTTCTCCATACCATGTTCATTTTGATTTTACCTGCCCGTTGTCGTTTCTTCCCATGTAAAACAAATGCAGACTATTCACTATATTCACATTTTTTTTCCTTTACACATCATACAAAGATGGACACATAAAAATGAAAAATCATTGCCAGCAAACTTATGTAGTTCTCCATACCATGTTCATTTTGATTTTACCTGCCCATCGTCGTTTCTTCCCATGTAAAACAAATGCAGACTATTGACTATATTCACATATTTTTTTTCCTTTACACATCATACAAAGATGGACACATAAAAATGAAAATGTTAAAGCCTAAAACCTGTAAGTGGCAGACTTGTTATCTTTTAGCTCAGTTGAGTTGTCTCAAGTGGTTAAGACTTGCTCAGCATATCTAGGGATCCTAAAACGCCCAATTATTATGGCCAAACAGCAAAAGTCCACACCCTCAACTGTGATTTGTGGGTTGTCTTATTGTCTAAAAAGATTTGCTATCTATAATAATATTACCTAAGGTCTACAATTCACATCCATTCTCAAAGAATTCGAAATGAGTCTCTTTGGTGCATCACTACACATAGTGCTCGAATTTTATCTCTCATAAGCGTACACGTATACATGACTAAAAAACTTGAAAGTGGAAACTATTTGCAGGCACTGTAAGGCATATCCTTAAGTCTGCAACCCATTTTGCAAAAACCAAATAGAACCCTAAAACTTATGTTCTATCAAGCTATCTATGTTCTTGCCAACTTTGTAATTTCCAACGATAGATGCATAATGCGATCACGTACACATAGAACCAATTTATTAAACTCCCTTGACCTGAAATTTTTAATTAGCAACTAAACATTGTAAGAAAAGGTTGTATTGACTTTGAGCTGACCTTGTTATGGTGGCCATGGGAGCCAGACAGAGCCATGGATTCAACATCAAAAGAGTCGACTCTTTTGGCCTTCTTCACCAACCTTCTTCTAACAGATCCATACCCATCACTTCTATTTTCATCATCATAAACCAATGACCATGGTGGTGATTCTGAATCCACTTCGCTACCATCCACCCACCTTGAAGTTGAGGCTGAATCACCCCCACCCCCACCACTTCTCCTCCTTAATAACGGAGCACTAATGCTAGTAACCTCTTCTATCCCATCTTCTTCCATCACTAATTTGTTCAAAGCAATCTCAAGGAAACCCAAAAACCCTAATTATAAAATCTTGAAACAAATCGCTTACAATAACTAAAGAGCACTCAATTTTGGGAAGTCCGAAATTATTGACGTAAAGCCCATGTAGCATAAGGCACCCAATTCACTTAACTAGAAAGAAACTTGAAACAATCTAAACACAGAAAAAGAATCCACCTTTGGTAATTTTGAAACTATTCACTCAAACCCTTCTAAATCAAATAACACAGTTCATCTCAAAGAACCAACTTTGGAATCTTGAAGCAAGTTCACTTAAGAGTTAAGGCCAGTAATAATCAAAGAAACAAAGCACCCTGCACCCTGCTTTGGAAATTCGTTCCAAGTTTCAAACACAAAAAAAAAAGGCATCTATTTCCTTTAAAGCCCAAAGAAACTACCTTAGAGAACTTCAATCAAACATACAGCAATCTATATGAAGAAACAAACCACACAGCTTCTGTGAGTAAGAGTAACCCTGAAACAAGTGGTTTAGGATGAGAAATCTAGAATAACAGATAGCGATGAAGCAGTTATCTTTAGATGGTTATGTTAATACTTGATTTACGTTTTGAAATCAGAATGAATTATTGGAAGGTCCTTAGATGAAGAAGAAGAGGTGAGAGAAGGGAAATAATTTTCTTTGTTGTCACATGTATTGGGGTGGGGGAAGAGGATAAAAAAATTAAAAAATGTGTCTGGGTTTCAGGACAATGATTCGTGATTGACTCCTTGGAGAAAGGACCGCTGCCATCATAGAGCATGAGCAGCGACGAGCAACCATTTCATGTGGGCCGCTTCTGTAAGAGGCTGAGGGATTGGTGCATTTAGCCATTTAGTATCAGTAGCACAAGCACACACGTTGAGGTGGAAATTTAAAAAGTGTCACTTATGCATACTCTCTTCTTCTTTACATCTTCGTTCTTTATTTCTAGTTTGTTTGAAAATAAATATCCATTTTAGATATCTTTGACAAAACCTAGTTTTGTGTTTTAAAAAAAAAGAGTAAATTACAGAAATGGTCCCTGTGGTTTACATAAAACATTGGATACGGTCCCTGTAGTTTCAATTTTGCATAAACGGTCCTTATCTTCACTGTTTACTTGCAAAATTGGTCCCTCTGCTGTTAACTTTAACCATGAAATGGTTAAATATTTTATAATGACAATTTTACCCTTTTCTTTAATAACATTTTGGTCATTCAAGTTTGTAGTTGATTTTAGTTTTGGTCCATCAAGTAAATTTTTTTATTTAACTCTATTTTACTTATTATTATTATTATTATTATTATTATTATTATTATTATTATTATTATTATTATTATTATTATTATTATTACTACTACTACTACGATTATTATTATTATTATTAATTTAACTTTTTACATATTAATTTATTTGTTTATTAAGTTTTTTATTTTAATTCAGTTTTTAATTTAAATTACAAATTATTTATTTCTTTTATTATAAACAATTGTATCAAAATAGAATACATTATATTTTTTATTTTTTCTGAATGAAAAAAATACAAACATTTTATATTGTAGTTTTTCAAACCAAAAAATTTTGAACCTTAAACTTTTATTAGTTTTTTCAACCAAAAAAAGTTACAAACTATTCTTATTTTAAGTTTTTTCATTATCTAAACGTAAAAAAATATGAAAACCAATCCGTTTTTTATTTATTTTTTTTGCACCAAAACTCATTCTAGTTTTTTGTTTTGAGAAAAACGAAAAGAAATACAAACCATTCTGTTATTACTTTTTGCAAACCAAAAGAACTACGGATAATTCTTATTTTCAGTTTTTCCAAACAAAAAAATCATTCTATTTTCTAGTTTTTCGAATGAAATCATTCCCTTTTATTTTTTTCTCCGGACGAAAAAACTACGAACTATTATGTTTTAAAGTTTTTCCTAAATACGAAATAGCGTGTAGTCTTTTTGTTCGGAAAAACTAAAAAAACGGAATGGTTTGTATTTTTTACGATATGAAAAAGTTAAAACTAAATATTAATAAAAATTAATGGTTCGAAGTTTTTTATTCGGAAAAACTAAATAATAAAAGGGTTTGTTGTTTTTCATTAAAAAAACTAAATAATGGAATGGTTCGTATTTTTTTATTTTTTGATTATTCTAGCCACTACGTTTTTAAAATTTTCCCATCGTAAAAAATACAAGTCATTCCATTTTTTAGTTTTTCCGAGCAAAAAGACTACACACTATTTCGTATTTAAAAAAAACTTTTAAAACGTAATAGTTCGTAGTTTTTTCGTTCGGAGAAAAAAATAAAAGGGAATGATTTCGTTCTAAATACTAGAAAAATAAAATGATTTTTTTTGTTTGAAAAAGCTGAAAATCAGAATTATTCATTGTTTTTTCGTTTGCAAAAACTAATAACAGAATGGTTTGTATTTTTTTTTTGTTTCCCAAAACAAAAAATCAGAAATGGTTGAAATTTTTGTGCAAAAAAATAATAAAACGGATTGGTTTTCATATTTTTTACGTTTAGAAAATGAAAAAACTTAAAACAAGAATGGTTTGCAACTTTTTTTTCGTTTGAAAAAACTAATAAAAGTTTAAGGTTCAAAATTTTTTGGTTTGGAAAACTAGACTATAAAATATTTGTATTTTTTTCATTCGGAAAAACTAAAAAAGAAAATGGATTCTAGTTTGATACAATTGTTTATAATAAAAGAAATAAATAAGTATGTAACTTAAATGAAAAAATCTATTAAAATAAAAAAAACTTAATAAACAAATAAATTAATATGTAAAAAGTTAAATTATTAATAATAAATAATAATAATAATAATAATAATACTAATAGTTATAATAATAATAATGATAATCAGTAAAATAGAGTGAGGGACCAAAACTAAAATTAACCACAAACTTGAAGGACCAAAATGTTGTTAAAGAAAAGGGTAAAATGGTCATTATAAAATATTTAACCATTTCATGGTTAAAGTTAACAGCAGAAGGACCAATTTTGCAAGTAAACAGTGAAGATAAGGACTGTTTATGCAAAATTGAAACTACAGGGACCGTATCTAAAGTTTTATGTAAACCACAGGGACCATTTATGTAATTTACTCTAAAAAAAAAGTAAAACTTTTAGAGGGAAAGGAGTACCCACCTTTCCCAAACTCATCTTTCTGTACACGTCAGCGCCACATCAGCTTTTCTCTCTCCACCTTTTCCGACCTTTCTAACTTGGAAATACTCATCTTTCTTAACCTTTCAATCTTTCTTAATTTTTTCAAATAAATTCATTTTAATTAACAAAACAATTAATACTAAAATAATTAATTTCATAAATATTTAAAAACTATTACATAATAAAATTATGAAACTAAACACTAAAAATTATTAAATTATTAAATTAAAAACTAAAAAAATTGCGAATAGATATGTTGTAGTTGTAAAAATAGTATGTGTATATAAATGTAATGAATGTATTAGTTATAGAGGATATATAAATAAATAAATAAATATATATATATATATATATATATATAGATTGGGGTTCGATTGGGAACTTCTATGCACCGGGGCACCAATGAGAACTTTCATGCACCTTAATCCACAACAAGGGTGCATCGAGGGTATATTAGGAATTATGTATTATTACATTTAAATACTTCCAGAATTAAATTTAATCTCTAACTATTTTTCTGGAATGAAAACTATTTTAAATATGGATAATGTGCTAACATTAAGGAAGTTGTTACATTTTTGATTTGGCATCTTCTTCCAACCCTCACGACCATCATCCTCCCAAGAAGTATCGGTATTCCTTCATTCCAGCAGAAAGCTTCTGTATTATCATCATTATCTAGCAGAGAATAATCCACGAACTCTACATTTCCATTACCAATACATCATCCATGACGAACAATCATTCTAGTCTTACGCACACAGAAGAAGTGAAGGATCCGGAACCCACAAAGGAAAAAGATAACGTCGATGATAACCAGAGTAAGCGACCAGTGTAGAGTGAGTTTTGCGATGCTGTTACATTGTTTCATCGTTTTTTCTATTTTTCGCATGCATAACAGAGAATGGAGTGAGTGTTGCAATGTTGTTTTCTATTTTTCGCATGCACTATGTATCCACGGATTATGTATGTGTTTTCCTGTATCGTAAGGATTATGTAACAAGCATCATTTCTGCATATTGCATCATGACCATTAAAACATTATGTGAAATGCATTACCGAAGAATTCTGAAATGCATTATGTGTCGTGGATTATGATTAAACAAGCATCAGTCCCCTAAATGCACTATGTATAACAGGATGAAACATGTAAAACAACATTTCTTTGGATCAGTTTTGTGGATCATGTAACGTGGATTATGCATTATGTATGGTGCTGTGTGTAACAAGAATCTGTTTGGTATCGTATTGCACTATATGTTTAAAACATGTAAAAGAAGATTTAGCGAACAACACACTCAATGCATTATGTATCGTGGATTATGCATCAGTTTTAACTGTGCATCAGTTTTAACTTCTAATCGTGGATTATGCATCAGTGGTTTCCGTATTGCACTATATGTTTAAAACATGTAAATCAACATTTAGCGAACAACACACCATATGCATTATGTATCGTGGATTATGCATCAGTTTTGTATCGTGCATTATATGTTTTAAACATAATTATTGACAGTCACATACAATCACCAGAGTATGCATGATAATGTAGAAACTGTTTGATATAGTTGCATTACATAGTTGTGTATGTAACATGTAAACAATGTAACAGTAATTTAAAAGTACAATATAAGAACACATCATTATTGTATAATCATGTATAAGCACACGTATGAATAACATGTAAACAAGCACAGGGTTTGTATCGTGCATTATTTGTTTTGTAAACCAATGTATGCATTCGAAATGTAACGGTATATTGTACATTTCTAGGCGATGAGATTCTTAATGAGGTATGCGATAGCAATGAATGTGCATCGCCAGGAGGATCTACGTATCGTAAACCTGTTTTATCTGATTCCCAGATCCCATATCTTGGCTTAAAATACGATACGCTAAATGAAGCCATAAAAGCCTATGAAAAATATGCAGAATGTTCTGGGTTCGCTACTCGTAAATCAACACAAAAACGCAACCGCGATGGAACAATAACCCTAAAAGTATTACTGTGTAACAAGGCTGGTGACAACAGTCTACGCAACCACGACAGTGCCAAGAAACGGTGCATTGACCGCATCTACCCCACTTGATGTCCTACTTTTTTTGGAAACCGGTTTGCTTGCATTAGCCACATACTCTCTCTTAACATCCACCATCCTTTTCTTTACAAAATCATCATCGATATCATGTGTGTCAAAATTTCTTTTACGACCTACATCCATATACAATGCAATTCAAGTTTTTAACAGAATATAACAATAACACAGGAAGTGCATATCATCATACAAGTGAGCTGCACATCGACTTTACACATAAATATCGGTTCATCAACAACTCTGATGCAGATCCAACAAATTCAATAAATACGTAAACACCATTAACATACTAAGCTCGCATTTACATAATTTGACAACTATGTTAATGGTACAATGTATAACCAAGATGAATACATTGTTCAAAACATTTGATAAATCATGTTTCATATGCAATATTTTGACCACTATGTTAATCAGTTGTGTACTCTGAACATTTTAAAATACATTATAGTAAGCCTTGACCAGATATTTCTTGTTGCAAAACCAATGTCTACATCATTTTTCATCAACAGCATATTAATCAGTATGCAACACAATATTGCAACATACCATCATATCAGAGGATAACAAGTTTACCATACAAACCTTACAATCCAGTACAACACATCATTTGCATTAACCTAATAATATACAATTACCTTCATTGTAATTAGCAACACCCTCTTGATTATCCATGCCAACTTCCCCTACAGGTTCGTCTTCGTCCGATATGTGCAAAGGAGTTTCAATTGTGTTCTTGAATTGTGACCTCAACCCCAAACGACTGCTTCTCCTTGGTTGACTCTGGAAACGGGTATGCACCAAATATGCATCAGACAATGTTATCGACTGATTTATTACAGATGTGAAAATAAATCAAACAACGCATCGTTGACTCACTCTTCTACTTTCGTGTGCATATTAACTTGGGTTTGGACATTATAAATATCATAATAACAATGATACACACAAAAACACAATCCACTTATCACACTCACAGACAACTCATACCTTGCACAACAATAGCACGAATTCATCACACATTTTATCTACAATGCAATGAAATACAGCCAATGCACTTAGTAAGTGGAACCTTTTTTTACAAACATGCACATCATATATCAAACATGCATACTCATGTGTCCACGACAGATATCATTTATAAAAGCTTCAATCAGATTGGATATAAGTTGTCCATTCAAACCTTAGCACAAATTCCCAACAAAAGTTAAATATAGGGCTCCAAAAATGCGAATAGTACACAAACGGGTGCATACAGAATTTCGAATGATCAAACCACTATAACAAATACCAACATGCTGCATCCTAACAAATGCACAACATAACAAATCTCAAACAGATCAATACTATGGGCTCCAAACGGTTTGCCTACAAAGCGGTGAATCTTAAGTTCCAACTAAAACACATAAAACAGAGACACATAGGGCCTTCAACATGATGCATCGCACATACATACCCGTGTTCATAACGATATGCATAACAAATCCGAACTACATCATATATGCATACTAAAATGTGCATAACGATGAGGATCACTAAGGATATGAAGCAGGTTAGCTATGCACACTTTAACTTCAAACTCTAAAAAAAATGAAATCTAGGGCTCCAAGAATGCGTATTACAGACAATAATGTATATATCAAAGTTCAAATGAACTAAACACTACAACAGCTATCATATGGTGCATTCTATAAAATGCATAAACAGAGCCAAAACCCTGGGTTAAAACTGTTGCATTCTAACTTCAAAGTATAACTGGTAAAACATATAACTCTAGACTTTAAAAAAACTTGCATTGTACATAGACCTGGGTACTGGGTATGTTCCAATGAACATCACACCCTATGAAAACAATTAGGGCTTCAGAAAAAACGAAAATTAGTGCATATATCGAACTACTTTTGACTTCTTAATGTTAAATCGACTACGCAAATGCTGTTCATAAGATGCACCCTAATGGGTTTTCAGATATCACCATTAAAGATGCATACCTGCAACCTCTATCAATAAGATGCATACCTGGAGCTTCGACTTCAGAATAGATGATTTAGTAGACTTCATTTGCTCTTATCGATTTATTAAGAGGATTAACCGCGAATTTTCACAATTTTTTGGAAGATTCGTATCAATCCCTTGAATGTCGCTTCGGTCACTTAGTTGGGAGAAGTATGCGGAAGTTGTAATCAAGGAGACGGTTGCTCTTTCAAAATAAAAGAGGGGTGCACAATGACTCTTTTGCCCCTCCGTCTTTTTCATGGGGTGCAGCCTGAAAAGAGCAAATTCAATTTATTTACCATTATGCCACCTGATCTAAACCACAAATTATATTCATCCAACGGACCGTGCGAGTGCCTTTGTGCCTCGGTGCATAGAAGTTCCCAATCGAACCTCCCTCTATATATATATATATATATATATATATATATATATATAGGGTTAGGTTCTATGGGGCACCTGTATGCATTGTACACTTTGGGAACCTGTATGCACCGTTAGATCTTGAATTTTAATGGTTCAGATTGTAGTGGCAAAATGGTAATTAACTTGAAAATGGGTGCACAGGTGCATAACTTCTCGCGCGCGGAAGGGCAAAATCGGAAGATGCTTTAATTCAGAAAATATTCTATCCGAATCTAAACAAACATGATGCATCTTCATCCAATATATTGGATTAGCCATCAAACACGATGCATCTTCATCCAATTCAATTTCAAACATTATGCATTTCGACCATATTCATCATCGTCTTTGTTCCATCATTATGCATCACCAAAATCGTGATGCATTTCGGCCATATTCATCCTCGTTTTTGTTCCATCATTATGCATCACCAGAATCGTGATGCATTTCGACATTTAAACGTGGATTTATGGGAAGGTGGTTGATCATTTTATTTAGTTTCCTAAATAAATGATAAATATTAAATTAAATTTTATAATTTAACAATATATTATTAAGCAATCCCAAAATGCCCTTAATGCACCCTTTGTAAACAAGCAATGCATTTTTGGTTCCCATTTGGTTCCCGATGCATATGGTGCCCCACAGAACCTCAATCTATATATATATATATATATATATATATATATATATATATATATATATATATATATATATATATATATATATATATATATATATATACACTCTCTGTGTGTGTGGTGCAAAGCAGCAAACAAAAGAGAAAGGAAAAGAGACGCGGGGTAGAGCGGGGAAGGGAGGCCGGGCGGGGAAGAAGTTTCGCGGGGCTGCAATCGGGGGCCGGTGTAGCCGCCGGCTTGCATCCGAGGTGGCAAGGCCGCACACCCTCCGGCTTCGGTACTCCGTTCACTCTTAGTAGCTAAAGTTTAAAAAAAAAACTGAACTTTTTAGTTTTATAAACGTGTTTACTAAGAAGTTATAGCTGTAGATTTTAATATTAAATTACGTAAAAAAACATTAATCTTATTAAAAGTGGTAGGTTATGATTAATAGAATGATAAAAAAGTAATTATGGGTTTTTTGAACGCTACTTTTATTAACGTTTTATAAAAGAGTTTTTTTTTGAGAAATTGAAATCTCTATGTTTTCCTTCCAAACAAAATTTTTAGTTTTTTATAGAATTTATTAAAATCAAAAGCTTTTAAAAACTCTTTACCAAACATAGTCTTAGTAATAGATAAATATAATTTGCACGTTACCAATTACACCCTTAATTATAAGACATAAAAAAAATTAATTTTATTAAAGTAATTAATAATTAAAGATAAATTTATCATTTAATTGATTGTTATTTGTAATAATTATAGATTTTCTAAAATTGTGTGTTTTTATTGTCAATGGATATTTAATTTAGGCCGGTGAGAGTCAATAAAGTAGGCAACTAGGTTAATAAGGTCATATTACTCTTTAATATATCTATATTAATTAGTTTATTTCTAGGTTCCAAAATTGAGATGCATAGTGAGAACCTAAAGTGTTACAGATCATCTCCGACCACATTAGTTTATTTCTAGGTTCCAAAAATGAGATACATAGTGAGAACCATGGTTAATTAGTAGACTCAATATTTATAATACAATTTTTTTACATAAATAATGAAAGAGATTTTATTAAAACTGTATACAATATTGAAGTTAGCAGCTTGAAATCTGTTGTCCCAATTACTATATTGTGGATCATCTCCAGATGAACAATATGAGATTATGGGATGATGACGATGTCACTTATTAAGCTTGCTGTTTTTAATTTTTTATGCCATTTATATCATTATATGTGAATTTTTTGTTGCAAAGAACTCTTCATATGGGATGTCTACTTCCAGTGAATTAGAGGTTGGAGTAATTTTGTAAACGACGGTTGATCGTTTGCTTGAAATAAACAATACAATAGGAAGTGCATTTTCATTTTGCCGAAATGTTCCATGTAATTACAAAGGTTGTTTGGATGATGAATCAACTATCATCGCAAACATTAGATGAATGTTTGTGTCAACTATTTTTGTCTTAATTGCATATTATTAGCTTGATTAGTATTTAGTATAGATAACCTAACCTGATTGTATACATAAGCTTAACTCCATTATAGGGTTTCTTATGTACACATGAGATTGAGTTAAAATCAACCCACATTCAGCAAACCAAATCGAAAAGTAACCTTTTCTGGATCGTCACTCGCTTGCTTGTCTTGTAAATTAATAAACAAAATAATGTCTGCATAGGATCTGTTGTTAGACTATGGGATTTTGTTTTTCCGATTTGTATTATTTGAACAAGGTTAGAGTCCATCTGTGAGATCTTGTGGGGGCTGTACACATATATTTCCTGAACAAGGATGAGCTAGGATGGTGGATTACAAGGGCATTGCTTTAAATTTGAGCCCGACGGTATACATCTGGAATATATTTTACACTTATACAAGTTCTTTGGAACAATAGTTTAGTGTGGAAAACTTGGGTAATGATTTTTTGATCTTATTTCCCTTTCTAAGGTGTTGTTTGTTTTATAAGAGATTAAATTTCTGAAGTCATTTTCATGTCTGCAGTTAGAACAAAATATCTTTCCACGTGAAGATATAAGTGCTCTAAAAAAATTTCCTGTCACAATTACTAAAAATTTTAGATTGACAAAAAGAAAGGATGTCCACCCCATTGCCAATTATTTGAATATCAAAGGTATATATATATATATATACACACACACACACACACTCAGCACAACAGGATGAGGATATGCATTATCATATAGTCTTGGAAACATTTTATTTAAACAAGACATGCATCAAGGACTTGTAGCTTAATTATGCTTTAAGGAGATAATCATCAATCTCATGGAAATTCTTGGCAGCAAAGTCTCTGACAATGCTAGGATCTGGAACCTCATCACTTGCTTTCTCAAACTCACAATCCCATTTCACAAGGCTTCCTTCTCCCTGATCAGCCTCAGGGACCACTTCAAGACTAGCCTTGAAACTCTTGTAGTATTGCATCATATCCCCATCAATCACACTGTATGTCACTTTCTTTTTTGCTTCGTCTACTTCTTCGATCTTTTCTTTTGCTGATTTCACAACCGGCGACCCTATATATAATTATTAATGTACTCGTGTTAGATAGCGAATACAAATTTACACTACAACAAAAACGACCTTTTTCCATTAGAAAAGCTATTTTCCGAGGGATTTGGTCTGTAGGAATAATCTGGTCAGAAAAGCTATTAATTAACTAACTGAAGCAAGAGCTAGGTAGCCAGATTATCATTATAGTAATAGTACCTTCAGCAAAGTGAACGAGACGGATGGAACCAACGCTCTTTCCATCGCCTTGAAGAATTTCAATGGTTTTGTAGAGATCAGAACAGACTTTAGGGAAGATGGTGGCAGAATCCATAATGGTTTTCCAGAACTTATCTGCATTGGATTTCACCTTCACTTCAACTTCAAGTTTCCCTGTGGTTGCCATAGTTTGTCAAAGTCAACAAGTCAAAAGAATTGAAGAATGAGAATTTGAAGGGTGTGTGTAGGATAGCCATGACATGGAGATCCTTATATAGTAACAATGGGGTTAATTTAATGCAAGGTATAAAGTAAGGGAGGGGGGTGGTTAGCAATTGCATTAAGTATGGGGGGTGGTCGGTCATTTATGTTTAGTTGATCATGTTCATATTATATATTGTCTTTACTCACTAGTGAATTGGTGATGACTTAAATGCAAGATTTAAATTTTGATGATGATAGTAGGTGGCAAATGCTCAATTGCATTAAAGTATAGACTATAGATGGATCATTTATTGATACAATAGTCAATTGTGCGGTTAATATTAATTTTTTATGGTGGGTAATTGAGTTGGGACTTGACAACTAACTGAATTATTAAATAATATGTTATAAAAAACATATATTTCTCTTCATCTAAAATTTTAATTTGCGTTTCGACCCCCTAAAAGTAAATAGTGTGTTTATTAAGAATTATTACATTTAATGGGTGTTGATAAATATTTTGGGACAGCTTAAAAAGAAAGATGGACACTTAGTTGGGACGGGAGAAGTATGTTATAACAATGTAACCTAATTATTTACAAGTACGTTGTTCAAGTCGTGACTATTTGAAATTAATATATATGAATTGATGTATTTGTTCAGATGAAAAGGCTTGTAATAAAATCAGAAAGGTCAAGGGTTCAATCATTAGCTCATTCACTAGCTAGCCACAACTGCTAATAGAGCCAAAAAATTTCACACATCAGTATCCTTAGGACAGGTTTCGTGATGAGTCGATTGGGATTGACAATGTCAACATTTTGTTATAAAGTATATATTAACCAATAGTTGAAAATGTTGCTTTTGATTAAATTTTTAACCTTAACGAGGAGGAAGTAAAGTACAATGACATCAAAGGTATAATTTGATGTTATAATGGTAATCTTAATTGTTAAGATCATATGTTTAGAAATAAAAATTGAAAAAAATATTGTGTAAAATAAATACAAACACTATGTTTTATATAAAACTGATATTTAAAATTATATCAATTAATTATATACTTTTACAAATAAAAATTTTAAAAGAATGTGAAAGACGCATATTTATAAAAATAACTTAAATAATAGTTATTACAAATAACAATATTATTCTTGTGTTTTTTTTATAATAATTAATGTTTATACATTTTATTTTTATTTTTACATATATGTTATATAACTAATTGATATGTGGTTTTATTAACTAGTTATTTATAAAAGAATACAGCAATCATAGGTGGGTAATAATAGGATAATTTATTTAACATTGCATAAATAGTATATAACGGCTTTATGTAAAAAAAGACAAACATGTTTCCATCTTCCAACCACACATGTATTGTATCAAAACCTGGTCCTGAAAAATTAAAAATTATTTTCAAGATCTAAGAATTAATCAATGATTGTGACGATACCTAAAATCAATTTCATAGATTTTATATAAGAGGCAATGATGGAAAATACTTTCGAAATTGAGGACAACCATCTATTAACTATTTACCCAACAGTACAATGTACTCTTTAAGTCGTATTTTATCATTTTTTTGTAAATAGAATACCAATGTTTTCAAAAACAGGTAGCATTTAAATATTTAATTGAGGGTTTATTATGAAAAAAAGCAACATGTTTTCATGTTTTTTTGCGTTTTCGTCCATTCATGTTATTTTTTTCCATAAAAACATCAAGTTATCTTTTTCTTATTGGTTTAGTGAAATTTCAGACATTAGACCCCGGTTATAACTTGTGAATCGGGTTTTAAAAACTTGAAAAACCGGGTTCTAATGTCCAAATTTCACTAAACCAATAAGAAAAGAATAACTTGACGTTTTTTATGGAAAAAAATAACATGGAGGGACGAAAACGCAAAAAACGTGAAAACATGTTGGTTTTTTTTATAATAAATCCTTTAATTGATTGAAAATGATCGACACATTTCTGCTTTATTTTTTGAAAGAAAAACAACCATTTAAGAGTTTATAATTTTAGAACTTTATCATTTTTTAGTACGTTTGATGTACAATTTATAAGAACTTAAAATTATAATATTAAAAAACTCTAACTATTTTTTATCCATAAGTTATGTTTGGATAATTTTCATGTAATACCAATAAAGAGTTAATAGTCATTATTTTGATATAACTTAAATTAAAATTCAAAAGAATTATTAAAAGGACCGAAAGATTTCATGAACCTAAATCTAAACCGGAAAACCGGTTAACCAACAATCAATTAACTGGTTCTTGCGGTTCAATTATTTGGTTAACCAATTAACCATTTTTTATTTAGTAAATGAAATTTTAAATTAAAAATCTCAAACAAATAGTTTCTAAAACTTCAAATGTCCAAGATAATAATGCGCGAAATAAACTACAAAATATCCATATAATATCTTCAAAGGATAGAACGTTATCTTTATAAGTCTAATAAAATTTAAAAAAAAATTTTTTTTTAGATTCTTTCTAAATTATATTGTTCTAGTGTAGTTTTGGATTTAAAAATTAATTTAGACTAATGAATAAGTTAAAATTTTAATTATTGTTGGGATAAATGTTAATCTTTATAGCTAGACATAAAAGTTAAAATATGTAAAATTAAATTTATTTTGGTTTCTCGGTTAATCGTTCGTCACTAAAATCGTAAATTTAACCGAAGTTTTTTTCGGTTCGCTTAATTAACCAAACAAAAAATAATAGAAAAATCCGATTTTATTAACATTAAAATCGAAACGATTTTTTCGTATCGATTTTTTGGTTTTGAAAATACTTGAACACTTCTAGCTAAAAAAGATCAGACTGAAATTAAAGTAAAAAGTAATCTAAGGATTATTTATGTAACTTTTAATGATTTAATAATTTGTCACCGTTGACATTTCTATAATTTACTTTAAAAATAATATTAAGAATCCATTTACATAGCAAAAATACTTGATTATATATCACAAATCAATTATCGGAAGTTGAATAGAAATCACCAATTGACGTCATCATACCCCGTTATAACTTTTTGGGACACATTTTCCACTCGCGGCTGCTAAAGGTAAAGGAGAAGATTGGTGATTCAGTGATTGGTCGACAGCAAAGATACTCCGTTGACTGCCGCCGTTACCGGCGAGGAGAGAGAGAGAGAGAGAGAGAGAGAGAGAGAGAGAGAGAGAGAGAGAGAGAGAGAGAGAGAGAGAGCGATATGAAGGAATACGTGGGCATGGTGGGAGCACAGATTGCCCAGGTGATACTGATGATAGTGAGCAAGTACGCCATTGCAGATGGCATGTCTAACTACTCATTCGTCTTCTACTCCAACGCTCTCGCTTCAATCATCCTTCTTCCTCTTTCTCTCATCTTCCACAGGTGATTTTTTCTCTTGAAACCTTTCTTTTCTTTTAATTTAATTTAATCTCTTCTAGTTCTGTTGATGTTTGTTGCTTTCAGATCGCCCAATCGTCCTCCTCTGAGTTTCATCGTAATCTGTGGATTTTTCGTTATTGGCATTCTAGGGTATGTATCTAGTTTCTACCATATTCTTTTAACCTTGACTTTATATGTGTTATCTGTTTATCCGTTTCGTTTGGATCACGGTTAACTTGATTCGATTATTCGAGGGAGGTTTGTGTTTTCGGAACCACAATTGAGATTAGAACTCAATTTTTTCAATGATGTTGCTCTAATTTTAGTTTGAACTCTGAAGCTATAAGTGTTTGTGTCGAATTTTGTGTTTTGTCCTTGTTTTAATGGAATTACTAGTGTGTCTCTTACAGGTTTTATCTTTATGAACTTCTCAGATTTTGGGATGTATCATAGCATAAATTAGACCTCCATTAATTGTGTATGTACATATACTTCTCCAACCAGTTCCGATTGCATTCTAATATCCTATACTTTGGCATGTCATTAGAGCAGTCTAAGTCAAATGAATAAGGTAAAATGTATCATGTAGTTTGCGTTTCTAAATGACTAAAATGGATTATATTGACCACAACAAGGAAGTATGAAAGGCTGAAGATTGCAAAGTAGTTATATTTGGTTAGCATTTTCAGCTTTCATGGGTGCATTCTATCCTATCTATATGTAAATTTCAGAAATTAGGCTACTCCCAAGTCTCAACCACACTACAAAATTATCTCACTGCACATTACTTTCTTGTTTTTTTTTTTTTTTTCCCTGTAACCTGTAAGCTCGTAAAGGTTCTTGCCTTCTTGGTGGCATAATCAACTATGCATGGTATAAATGTTTTTTTAGGGGAAAATGGAAACACATTGACTAGTTGTGTTTGTAGTTTCTTGGCACAGATATTTGGTTATTCTGGTATCTCACTCTCGTCTGCTACTCTTGCAACAACATTGCTCAACCTAATTCCAGGTTTTACGTTCATACTCGCCATCTTATGTGGGTAAGGACTCTTTATGCTACCGTTATTCAATTTTGTTTTGTCATTGCTTTTTACATTTATTTTACCAGACTATATTAGCAACAGTCTTACCTGTTGTACCAGAAACTTAATTAGATTTGTGGTTTTAGGATGGAAGCAATCAACTTTCGAAGCTCAACTACGCAGGCGAAATTCATAGGCACTATAGTGTCAATTGCAGGGGCTATCATGGTGACTCTTTACAAAGGCCCCCCAATTCTATCATCTCTTTTAACATCAGAAATCTCGAAACATCTTCTTGTGCAACCATCAAACTGGGTACTTGGAGGAATCTTTCTAGCAATTGACTGCGTCTTTTCGTCTATGTACATCATTTCACAGGTAAAAATGTAAAATGATACAGAAAACCTGATAATCCATTCGCATATTAACAGATTCTTGCTAACTACTAGTGTTTTCTAAAAATATTTCAGGCATTTGTCCTTAAGAAATACCCTGCAGAGATGATTGTAATGTTCTCTTACTGCTTCGTCTGCACCATCTTATCAGCTCTAGCTTCTTTGATGATAGAAGTTGATCTGAGTAGTTTTAGTTTACAGCCTAAGAAGAGGTTGTTTTCTATCCTCTACTCGGTAAGTAGATACACTCGTTATATAAGTTTGCCAACACCTAGTTACATTGGAACTAATTATGGTTTGTTGAAGTTCCACACCAGTTTAATTTTTTGTTTTATCCAATTAAGGTCAACTAGTACTGTTAGACTTTGAACACATGAATATCTACAATAACAACAATCCTACTATGCCAAACTAGCTGGAGACGACTGGAGTAGTTTAACAATGAAACAGTAGAAATTATTAATCCTGGTGGAATTTTGTTTTCTTCATTTCTTATTTTTATTGTTATTAAGTATTGGTGCCTCTATTGTGGAAATTTATAGGGGATTTTTGGGTCTGCTTTTCAAGTAACGGTTCAAGCGTGGTGTGTACGAAGGAAAGGACCTCTTTTTGTTGCTATGTTTCATCCGGTGGGAATTGTGATCTCAACTCTCATTGGTGTCATCTTCTTAGGTGATGGTTTCTATCTTGGAAGGTAAACATATATTCATTCACTTACTGTCTGCTCTTTATTCTATATGTTTATGTTGTTCTACATCGCACTTTGCATATCTACCTTGTCTTGATACATATTACTAATTTGAAACCCTTGAAAAATTTTTGTCAGTCTGTTGGGATCCATCATTGTAGTTTTTGGGTTTTATACCGTGATGTGGGGAAAAGCCAAAGAAGAAAAGTTTGTGGTGGTTAACACAGGAGAGAGCGCAAAGGTGCACGATGAAGGAACCCCACTCTTGCGAGATTTAGTTGAGGAGCAGAGTACATTCCCCTCTCCGTAATATTCGATCCATCTCTAAGTGTATTACCAAAGTTGAACTTTTGAAGGAAAAACAAACCCCATTCTTTCGAAGCTGCATCTGTATAAAACCAGAGACAAGGGTTGATCCTCTAGCACTTAATCATCTATAGGTAGTTATTCTCTTGGGAAAAGGGTATATTCTTTATCTAAGTCACATGGAAAAGCTATTGTATAAAATGCACTCTAAACAACCATTGAAATTGTATCATGTCAAGAATGAATTACCATTCCAGAAATTTGAAGCTGAATAATGTAGTCTAAAAAGAAACAATCAAAGTTAAGGAAATGAGAACAAGAAGACACATCAAAGACAACTGTCACCCAGAAAAAGATTTCAAGAATCCAGATAATTATGCACTATCTCTTACCATGTTTTTTCTATTTTTACTTGTCTACTTGTTCAGGTAATCACCAATCAATAAATTATTTCTCTCGGGACTTCTCTAAGTCACCTTTTCTAAAACTAGACACTTAAATCCCTCACATTGGTTACAGGATGGAAGATTAGACTATAGAGCCAGGTTAATATTAAATAACCATTGCAAATTTGCACTTGTATCATGCCACAAAGAATCAACCAAATTTGTTGATGGTTATGAATCATGTTTGTTTACCTCTTAATGGAATCATTAAGAGGTCATTTTACCTTTAAATGACTTCTTAATGATTCCATTAAGAACTAAACAAAGACTCTCACACACATACAAGATGATGACTTGTTCAGAACAAACTTGAACATTTATTATAACATGATTTGTTTGGTCGAGACTACGGGGTTACAGACACAACCTTGTTGGGTTTATTCAACTTTCAATTGATAGACTTAGAGGAAACATCTTTTCATTTCGCTAGATATGATCAGTGAAGGGAAAATCTCTAATGAACATCATAGAAGAGGTTGCATTGTGAACTCATAAAGCTAGGCTAATGATGTTCCCCTTTTGTATATATATTTTTGTGGAAAAGCTTTATTTTATTAATCTTCAAAACCTCCAACAAAATTCTCCAAGAGGGAGAAAACAAAGACTTCACACTACACACAGAGCTCCCACATAAAAATAAGGTTAATTAACCAAAATCTAGCACCAAGGAGAGCAAAGCCACAAATCTCACTCCCGCAATTTCTTCCGACTCCTATTTTTGATCCAAACGAGAGCCTTCTTTTGGATAGCTGGATGCACGTATTCTATTAACAATTTCTCCCGATCCCCTTTTGTATTCTTTCCCCTACGTACTTTTGTGTGCAGCTTCTTGAGCTTCAAAGAGAAACTCTGAGGAGCTGGTTTATGATCAATCTTATTGTATGCGTCAATAGGCATTTAATTGATGCAACAGTATCAATGAACTTATCGTTAGAGACATGAAGACATCAAAGGAGAAACCAAAGTATACTAAAATGGTGTTAAAATCCATAATTAACCGCCAACAACTACTATCATCGTAGCAGTTAAGCATCAACATTTGCTTATCGCTCTTAAGCTTCACCACTACTACACATTATCAGAAGCAGCACAACATCAACCATATTTAGTGCTACACATCGACTTCTGTGAAGCTTCGGTATCAGCATCAACATTCAAATGAAGCTATTAAACTTCTTCATTGCTTAACAAAGTTAACGAGTTGTAGGAAAATCCTACACTATACACTTCAAAATACCGCATTTGTCGGCACCAGGGGCTTTGCCCTAGGATCCTGTAAGGAGGGTTGTCACAACCCCCTTAACTCCTGCTTTACATTTGTGTCTAGACTTCGACTGAACTTGTTCAAGTGTGCACTCCACACCTCCATACTCTATTTAGTTTCAAATCAAAATCCTTAAAGATCAAGGTAATTACACTAAAATAACACGTTCCTATTGACTAAATATACAAATAGTTAGTTATCGCCATAAAACATGATACAAGGGATCAAGTAGATAGGTGAAGTGTTCCCTATCGGTGTACCAAATCAACTAGATTGGTATGGTCTAAAGCTGCAAACGATTCCGGTTTTTATCAAACAAATTCATGAGCTCGATTAACTTGACCTTTTATCAAGTTCAAATTAGAGTCCCAGTAGATAAAAAGAAGCTCACAGGTTAACAATCGTTGTCACAAGGGAGCCTTTTTATTGTTTCATTACAAACGAAGTCTTATTGTGGTTTTAAAAACAAATGCTAAAGTTAGACTATTATAAATTGGTTTTTGACTTGTTTTGTTTTGTTTCATATGGTTAATTAATGATTCATTGACTCTTTATGATTCCATTTGAAAACTATACATTATTATTAATCTTAGGCACCTACAAAATCAACACAAGATCTTATCATAATTCTAATAAGGGTATTATTATATATATATTATTCCTCAACATAATAATAACTTTGATTATTTTCCCCACTAACAATTATCAATACAAGTGTAAGAAAAATCACCAACGTACGTTTAATTATTATGCATACTTTAAATTATTCCAAAATTAAGACAATATAATATTTCTTTTTCCAAATAAAATTTTATTCTATCTTATATCAATAGACAAAAATGAATATACTATTCATTTTAGATTATAATGAGTTCTTATCAAAATCTCACAAGCATATATGTCCTTTCTTCATGACATCGATCTCATCTAATTTTTTTTATTTTTTTTCTATTGAGATTTTAACATGTTTACACGAAAAAAACAATTTTTAAAAAGCTTTCTAAAGGTGATACATTATCTAGAACCATATTATATATGTGTGTGTGTGTGATGAAATAGAAATCCAAAATCCAATTACAAAAATGCTAACCAATTTAAACTCGGAAAATCACCTATCTTGTTTGACATTAAATACTTAAAACTCAATGACATTAAAATCTAACAAAAATAATGTAAAAATCTACATGTCTTGATCAAAATTCAAATCGACTAAAAATGTAAAACATTTTAGTTTTAGAAACTATTGGTTAAACAAAAATTATTTCAAGAGTAAAAACCATAAATTAGAATAAACCATATGTACGATTTATGTATTTTACTATTTTTATTAAAATGATATATGTGTTAGACTAAAACATATATCATTTATGTAAGTTTATTATTTATACTTTTTTTGAAAAGACAGATTTATTTTTTATATTGATCAAATAAACAATTTAAATGGCGAGTTCATGGTTTTCATGTTATTTCATATTTGGTTAAAGTTAAGCGAAAAATACATTATGAATACACAATTTAGAATTCAAGATTTCTAGATATACAACAAAAGATTTTGAATTTAGGAAATAACGAAATATAAGATGACACTAGTTAATAATAACGTCATGACAATTATTAATAATATTAGTAGTTTTTATGATACAAATTGTTATAGTAATAACTAACGACTAACATCTGCTGTTAAAAAAACATCATGATTAATATTAGTAGTTTTTATGAAACATTGTTATAGTAATAATAATAATAATTTTATTATTATTATTGTTATAAGATGACCAAAAATATTAACAAGTAAAAGGTTAATTACTTGACAGAAAAAGTTATCATTACCTAATATTTATCAATTAATTCTATTGAATTAAGTTTTAAAAAAGCCAAATTAATATTTAACTTAGATGTTATGTTGTTATTTAATAATTCTTTAATTATCTCACATTATACATTGTATTTTATTCATACCGTTTTAAGTAGTTATAATTTAAAACACATTTTTAATTGGTCAATAAGTATTGCTAAAAATATAAAATTGACACTAGAAAATAAAATGATGGTAAATATATTTTATTGAGACTACGAAGTTGTATACAAATATAGAAAGGGTATATATTTAACATTATGGATTAATAATTTTTAGTTTTAATTATATTTGATTAAGTCATGGTCAATAAAGCAACTACTTAAAATTAAACAAGTAAATAATAATATAATAAAGTTTAAAATGAAAGAAATAAACGTAAAGTATGAAAAGTTTGTAGAAGGACAAAAAAATAAATAATTATAATAAAAGGATCAAAAGTGAAAGGGTATAGTGGTCATTTTTAAAAATTAATACTATGAGAGACCACCAATTATGAAAGCAAAAAATGGTTTAAAAGACTATCCATCAAAGCAACTTTAATTTCTTACTTTCGAGTGTATCTTTAATTTATTACTTTTGAGTTTGTGGATTTGCTACACGATCTTATTGCTCGTTTAGTTGTTGCATAGATTATCTTGTTTCATAGGTTTCTTTTCCCAAAGGGTTTGGTCCGTTCCAGCTTTTTGGGTATGTTTTCTTGATATGGGTTGTTTATATCGGTTTGGCATCATGTTATGGTCCCCATCAAGTTCATAGTTTCCTCACATGCTTTAAGTTTTGGGTGTTATTCTGTTTCTGAGTTTGATCATCGTTGGTTCTTTCTTTTCTTTTGATCTGCGCCTTGATGTATCTTTGTGGTTTGTAGTTGTTTATTTAATTTTCCTAAATATAATTGTTATCTTTTAAAACAATATTTTAAAAATGTTATAATACATATACCAACGTCTTCAGCCTAGCTTGACTGAAAGGAGAGGAAGCGCCTAAAAAAAAGCCTTTTTTCAATATTTTTTATAGGCCGTACATACCCTTAGAAGACAGCTTTCATGTAAGAATTAAATTGTTGACATGATCAACCATTGACAAGGAGTTTGTATTGAAATTAAAAAAGACAAGGTTTATATACACAAAAAAACAATCACAAGGATGCACCATCTTATTCATTACTATTTTAGTGGCGTACAAGAGATATTTTGAAGTGGGCAAATTATTGTTTTTTCTTTTTATACATATTACCGTTTATAATAACATCTTTTGACTTTTATCATCAATAACATCAAGTTTTGTATTTTTTTTATTATTTATAACAACGGATGACCTATAAACTTGTTTAACATGTCACTCATCATTTTTTATTAATAAAAATTTTATGTTTTCACCATATTAATTCTAAAATGAGATAGAAAATTAAAATCAAACCAAAAATGAAATTTGTTAACACCAAGAACCCTAGAAACGTGACACAAAACATCTTCTTTCAACTAATGCTAAGTTAAATATTTTCAAATCTAGGTCCGGTTAAAGGGGAACGGTTCACTTGGTCCCATCCATCAAAGAAGAATATAAAAACATTAAATAAAATTTATTTATCTATTCTTAACTTTTTCAAAAAAAATTGTGTATTTTTAATATTTGTTATATTTTTAGGTTGATGTAATTTTAAAATTTAATGAAGTTAATGTTCAAAAAACATCGTTTAACGTTTTCTAAAAAGTTTTATTCTTATAAGATTTAGTTTTTATGATTTATACAAATGTCAACAGATACAGTTTACATTAGTGTTTTTTTATAATAATAATTAAAAAAACTTTTCTAACTCAGGGTTAAACCACTATAAAAGGCCACAAATTCGCTTAGATAGGAACTTGTGCCCGTAGCATGGTGTTGAACATTGCACTTCTTTGACTTTATAGTTTAGCAATCAACATTATTAGAATTTTAAATTAAGATAAACATATATTCGTTTCAAATTAGAGTTTGTTATTTTATTCCATGAATTGGCTTTATTTTATTGTTATCAAATGACATTAAATATATAAAACCGGTAAAAAAATGCAACTGGCGTCATTTCCAACATGATGGTTTTAAGACAAGTCGAGAAATGTTCTTTCTCAAATATCACCTTGAACATAAATATGTTTCTTCCTTGCAAGTAGGAATGTGAGATCATCATATCGTTTATAAATACATAAATCAAAGCTAAAACAGGTTCGATTATTTTAATATACGGTCTCGTATTTAATAGTATGCATTTTCTCACTCTTAGGAGGACATTTGAATTATAGATGAGTTTAGAAACTAATACAGGTTTGAGTATAGGTTTAAAGGAAAAATGAGATAATAAAAGAGATAGATGAATTTCAACTTTGAATATTGGTTTGCATATTTTTGGTTTAAAAATCAACCGAACAAGCTTTTTAATACATGAACTCATTCTTGCTTTTAAAATTTATCAAACAAACACATTCGTGCGCTTGAATCTCAAAAAACAAACGTGTCATTAACTCAACTTAAAGGTTGGTAAGTATAAAGTCATCAACATCATCGTTTAATATTTGAAATAACACCGTATATATGAAACTAGTTATTCAGCTTTCATGTATATCAAGTTATGAAACATGATGTTCTCCCAAAACGCATAAAGTTTCATTTATTGATCCAAAATCAGTTCTAAAACAAGCATACCGGGTACTATGCATTTTGTATGTTCTTAGGAAATTTCCAACTAGCTTCATAACATGATCAAATAAGATCAAGATGTACTTTGTACTTGTTCTTCATGGAATTTTTTTTATCCTTAAGTATGATTCTTTTAAATATAAAACTAAAGATTACATTACAAATAAAATAAACCCAAGATTTTGAATTATGATTTGTTCCAAGAATGTGTATAAAGAAACAAAGCCCATATAATAACAAGAGATAAGGAACATACCCACTAGAGGGCCATTACACTTCAATACTCCAATTTTTTTTTTCTGTTAACAAGAAATTTTGAATGTTTGTGAAGCCTGGCAAGAGACAAAGAAGACATAACTTGTGTTTGCCCCCACAAATTAAAGGAATCTAATTATTTCAAAAAGAATAATAAAAAAATTGTTTGATGCCCTCACAAGCTTAATTTGGCACTCTAAACTTTTATAAGCTATGATCCTTAACAAAATTATTTGGTTCAATGGTTAGGATGTAAAAAAGGATATAAAGAGCTATGATCATATAAATATTGGTATGCACTTACATAGGATCGGATAATGGCACATAATAACCTTTATATCAGGTTCAAATTTAAATATGATATAATATTTTATAAATTTAAAGATTATCTAAAATTTATTGACTAGACTAATGATAAATTATAGAAGGATTACTTACAAAAAAAAGTTAATATATTAACATTTTTTTCCTAATTTAGGTAACATATTATTTTTTTTTTTCAATGAAAGAAATACACTAAAGAAAACACATCAATCTAGGTAATATTACCTATAAATTGTGCTCAAATGACGGTTTTTTCATCCAACCAACAAAACTTTTTGACGTGTCATGTGACTATGCAACCTGACATGACACTTTTTAAAAATTATGAGTTACTTGATCAAATAGTCTGTTACCTTAATTGGTGTGTTTTTATTAGTATATTCCCTAATTGAAAAAAATAACATGTTACCCAAATTAGAAAAGTTATGACGATATGTTATATACTTTTTTTTTTTTTTGTAATTAATCCATTATAGAACCCATATAGTAATGAGTGATTTATATTACAAAAGGACATGCGTTGAGAAGTCTAACAACCCTAATTGGGACCCTTTGAACCCTCAAACCCTTCCCCAAAAACCGTGCGCGGTGAAGGTGTGTTGGCTAACCACACAGATTGAACTTGAGTTATTTCAGAAATCTTTATCCTTCGAAACCAACTAAGCATATACATTGGGGGAATATGAGGTAGACTAAAGGCGTGTTGGCTCTAATGAGTAAAATATATAGTTTTCTTTAGTTGTCAAAAACAATTCGTACATATCTTGTTCTTTATTTTATAAATTTATGATCATTTTCGAATTTAATTAACACAATATGTTGAGGAATTTTGATCACAAATAAGTTGTTTGTGGTGTTTTTATATTTAAATTACACACATTTGAATATAACTTATTTATGTTTGTGATCTTTAAAAGTTCATTCAAGAAAGAAAAAGAAGATTCAAGTTCATCCGGAATAAAGGGTCACAAAAATTTAAATTATACCCTAGAAAAAAATTTAAGACTAGTCTACTTTCATTTAGACTCGTAAGAATCATCCAAAGTATTTAATTGTTCCATCTCTCTTTCCATTTCATTCTCCAATTAAAAATTAACCCAATTTGGTGGATAATATATATAAAAGATAAAATACTTATCATGTCATGAAAATATAAATAAATTTATTACTGTAAATACTAATGTTTTATTTTATATGTGTACACCTGAGTAAGATCATGTCTGTTTACCTCTTAATGAAATGATTAACATGTCATTTTACCTTTGAATGACTTTTTAATGGTTCCATTAAGAAATGGTTTTGACAGATACATCATTGAATCGCAAATCAAAAATACACTAGAGTAGTTGAGATATCTACTTGTATAGCTCATCAAATCAAATTGTGGAATCGATGGTCAAGTCAAATGAGAGATCTTGTCGTCAAGCGAAAGTTTGATCTATTGGCTAGCAGACCATAAGCTCGAATCATTTTGAGCTTTGCAAGTCATGAACATGTCAATCTTTTCACAAGAAGCTTAACCCGTCTCAAATTTCCTTAGTATGGAATTATGAACCAAATAAACGTAATTTCTATATTTTGAACATTTATAGTGTGACCATGTGCATTGTATCTATTTGGAAACTTCATACTAGCTTCATAAACAAGATCTAATTAGATCATGGTGTACGTACCTTTGTACTTGTATTAATTTATTTAAATTTTAATCTGAAAACATAAAAATTGAAAGCCCAAATCTTTAATCGTGATATTGTTATATAGGGGGGAAGAATGTGTAGAAACAAATTTTTAAAGACAAAATGGATATAATTAAAGGGACAAGATACCTACTCATAAGACCATGTCTCTTAACTCCAGTCTTGGTTTGGTTGATTGGTTTTAACATGAAACTTAGAATGTTTTAAAGACCAGGCAAAAACATTCAAAACCTAATTTATGTTGGCCCCACAAGGACATAATATGTCATCAAACACATTTCTATTAAATATTATAGTTATATTTTGACCCCTTTAAGTTTTATGAAATACATAAAGGTCCCTCTTTACTTCCAAGAATTTGAGTTGGTAAGAGGATCCTAGAAATTTATGATTGGTTTTATATCTACTTCAACATCTAGGAGGCCAAGTTGATACTCATACTACCAACCAGTTGTTCCATTGTCGGATTTGGCTTTATTGTTTCTAAGGATTTCGGAAACACATTAAATGTATGACGTTGATTTCGACTTTAAAGTTATGGAGGCTTGGTATTTGAACAAATATACGATGTCTAAAATGAATTCTTTCAAGGCGGTGTGTGAAACTTCATCAATAATAGGTCGTTTTGTCTTGTAATCAGGCAATTTCCTTGACCTTGATTTGTATAAGCAATAGAACTTCTTGCACTTAGTTATACAATGCTAAAAAGATAGGTAAAAGAAAAATAAAATATAGAAAGACTTTTAACCTACACAAACGATGGTTTTATTAGTTGATATAATGACCAAATCTCCTATAAAAAACTGCAATTCCCTCTGTTTCTTTAAGTACACTTGACACTAGTCTAAATTATATAACTCATGGACAATAACTTTCCTTCAAGAAAGTAATTACAACCCAAAAATAAAAGGACCTTGGTATAAATGTGTATTGTAAAGTTGTTTGGACCACAATTTTATTATTAATATATATATATATATATATATATATATATATATATATATATATATATCAAAGTAAAAGATAGATAGAATGTTGTAGCATGAAAATATTAAAACCTTAGGGAGTGAAGTGCAATTCATTTATAATATTAATAGTTTGCACATTCCATGGTTATAACAAGTGGAGGTCCCAAACATTATTGTCCCACTAAGGGCACAACACATTAAAAATATATAATAATTAAGCATATAATAAAAATTAAAGGAAGAAAAAGAAAATTCAAATGGATGATTGTCTTCCTTATGACCATATATAACAAGTCAAGCCTCTTTCACCAGAAAACAATATAATATAACATGTTATTCGATGGATTTAAACAATAATTAGCTAAATTACATATAAAATAATCTTATTAAGTTGGTTTACACTTTAATTCAATTAGGTGCAGAAGATGCATTAAAAATAATAGTAAAACATCATTTTTTTTCTCCTGTATTTAAGATAAAGTAGATAGGTTTAAAAAGTTTAATCAATCATATATCTAAAATTTAAAGACAATATTAAGATCATTGTCTCTCTTTTTTTCAAATCATGAAAATAAGTGTATAACAGTTGGAAATTTACGTTACAATTATACTAGAAAATAACGTTCTTCAAACATATCAACTTTCTTAAGGTTATAATAACTTGTATGAGTCGGGTAGCACGACAATAGAACAAGATTAATGCAATAGATAATGGTTATGAGAATTCATGTATATATGATTAGATAATCTTAACTAAATAGTAAGAGGGATTTCGGATTTGCATTTGAAAAAATGTTGTAGCATTTTGGAAACTAATAATCAGATTATAGTTGTAACAAAAAGTGCTGCAAAAAAAGCAGTGTTTGGTTTAGCTTCTGCTGTTTGCTATCATAATCATCAAATAATCATAATCAGTTTTTAAAGTGTCTGGATTTGTATTTTAACCTGTAAAATGACCTAATAATTATTTATTAACCAAATAAACTACGTTTTTTAACTTATGAAAAAGTATGGTATGATTAACTATAAACGCAAATAATCACTTATTAATTTATGCAATCCAAACACTTCAAACCAATTATTTACGTTATTGTAACGTAATAATCTAATAATTTCTATTATAACGCAAAACCAAACACTCTCTATGAAGAACAAAGAAAACACCATAAATACTCCATATGATTATACATTTTCCCTTCATTATAAGTAAATTAGTCTTTTTTTTTTTTTAAAATTGTAGTTATTATTTAATTAGCCTTTATACTATAATAATAACTACAAAATTAACCGGTTAATTAGTGGGTACACATATAATGGTTTACTACTTTAAGGACATTTTATTGATTAAAACATATGATTTAAGTGTTTTGTGGTGGGTGATGTTTGGACAAATCAATAAATAAATATTAGCATTTAGCAGCGCCAACATGTCACATGGGATTGGACTAACAATGACTGCATAAATGAGGGAAAAGAAATTGGTTTTACTGATCGAGAACAAGATTGATTTAATTACAAGGGTCAAAGATTTCAGGTTTCACACATTTTGCCAATAAGATTCTTGTTTCTCCTCTGGCCTTCAATATTATTTCTAGGAACCTTCACAATATCCACACTCTTTACTTTCAACTGATCTTTCAAATATATATACATACTATTTTTTTCATAATAATTTTACGTTACTTATTTTATGGTTCAAGTAGGAGTGTAATCGAACCAAGCCACGAGTATCTCCAAGCTCGAACTCGACAATAAAACTCGATCTCGATCGAGCCTTAATTTTTGAGACTCGAGCTTGACTCGATTAAATTCAAAATAAAAGAAATCGAAATATAAATACAAAATATTCAGTCTGATTTATCCCAACAACAAACAATAATGATAAAAATATAAGATAGTAATTTAAGTTTAAGATTTTTTTTAAACCGCAAACTATCCTAATCCTAAACTACTCCTTTGCCTCAAATGGGGACTTTGAGACTTACTTTTTCCACCTAAATTTCAACTTGCCTCCGACGGGAGTCGAACCCGTGGCCTCTCACTTACATATCACTCTCATACCAAATGAGCTATACTCCGTTAGCAAGTTTAAGATTATATAGTTTGATTTATGTAATAGTAATAAAAATATAATTTTACAAAGTTGAATGGTGAAAATGTAAACATGTAAAATTAGGCTCACGAGCCTATTGAGTAGGCTATTTTAAAAACTCGAGCTTGACTCGATTAGCCGCGAGTCGATATCGAGTTTTTTACGAGTCGATCCCGAGTAGCTCACGAGTTGTCTCGTCTCGTTTACACCCATAGTTCAAGGGTTAATTATTATAAAGATTTGTAGTTTCTCTGAGTTGGGATGCCACGTATTTATCCACCACACCATGTATGAAATATTATTGATAAATAGTACGTTGACATGAAACGGACTTCGTTAAACATGTTGAATAACACGTTAATAACGATAAACTTTTAGGATGTGTCAAAACCAATCAAATCAAGTTGAATTGTCCAACTACATTTTCATTACCAAATTATACAATCTAAGTTGCATAAATCCGTCAAAAAAATATGTAACTTCGTTTATAATTTTTTCTATTATGCATGTTTGGGTTGCATAGTTTTTTATGAAATCGATAAAAGTGACATAGTTACTTTGTATATTCTACACATTTTTTCGAGAGTCAAAATAATAAAATCTTTCGTGTTAAAAAAAAAAAATGAAGAAGCCAAAATTAAGGTGGCTAAAATAAACTTAGTAGTCAACTTGTTCAAATTGCACATAACGGTCCGAGTAAAACCGGCCAACTAGTATTTTATTGTCATTTATTAAAATACAAAATGTAACATGCACGTTTATTGAATTTTATTTATTTATTGTTAAAAAACAAAAACCTTAGCATGGTATATTTATGAAAACACAATGTATTTGTAATTCGGAATGTACTAGTGGAGAGTGTATTTTCTCATGCCGAATGTGAACTTTTAAGCAATGGCGGGTGAACTATTGAACCATCATTCCATAAGGAAAGCTAGCTTCTACTCATTTAACTATGTACATAAAACACTCGTCTAAGTTTTTTTTATGTAAGAAGAATAAAGTATGAATACTTATAAAAATACCATAGCTTAGTTCATTATGAAATGTAAGTACGTAAAAACCAAAAAGACTATTTGTTTTTGAGAGGTTAAAAGTCTGAAGTCTGAAAACCACGTTTGAGATTAAGAAGTGATCTTAAGATCTGAAATCTGGAATTAAGAAGTGATCTTAAGATTATTTGTTTGGAGGGTATAAAATTAAGGTTGTAAACTAAAAATAAAGAAAAGTCCCTCTTCTGTTTATGGATGAGTTGGCTCGAATAGTAAAGTATATTTATAATAGGGATTAGCTTGTCCTATAAAAATTTAATTTAATTTGGGGAGGCGAGAAGAGATTAGTAAATAAGTAGAGTATATATTTTGGGTCCAAAGTAAAATTTCAACTCCGTCCGTCGACAATGCCGACCAAGTCCGTCCAAAACACAGTGCCACGTGGGATTTCACCACCATCTACGGCCCTTGCCGGCAGGCGCTCCATTATGTAGTTTATATATATATGTCATGTCTAACAATAATAAAATATATATGTATATACACATCAAACTATTATTATCAACATCTTATAACGATCGTTAACAGATATTGATATTCTAAAATACTGAATACGAATAATAAATATCAACAACAAAAAATTCCCATCATTTCAATTTAATTTCTTTTAACAATAATTGTCATTGATTAAATACTCACTCAAATGTCAGTCATTCTTTATCAATTATTTATATAGTATATTAACATTACTATGCTCCTGAGGGCTTTGTTGTATGCTAAATATTTGGAGGAGATCTTCCTTTTATTTCCTCTCAATAAAATTTAGTCTTTTTATTAAAAAATATATATTAGTATTCATAATAAGAAAGAAAATTATTATTAAAAAGTATACCAGATTAAATAATTCAAAAAAAGTAAACAACATTACATGTAATGTAATGATGGTGTCATTATTAATTTGATTTTGTTTCTGAGCGTATTATTAAATCAAAACAGGGATATGCGAATTATTATATATAAACTTAATAATAATTAAATAATAAAAGGTCACACTCACGCATAAGTTGGTTGGATAGAGAAGGACCCTTTTCACCCTTGAAAACCTCCTACGGTGAAATATCATGTGCTCTTCAGATTCAATTTCAAGACTTATTAACTTATTTTTATTATATATATATATATAAGCCTTATATAAGGGTGAGGACTGTATAAAGAAACCATTGGTTCCTCATCATCTTCCAATTCTCTCTCTGAACCTCTCTCTTGTTGATCATCAATCAGAGATGGGGAACTGTCAAGCCGTAGACGCAGCAGCACTCGTTATACAACATCCATCGGGGAAGATAGAAAGGATGTATTGGTCTATAAGTGTTACTCAGGTCATGAAGATGAATCCAGGACATTATGTTTCTCTCATAATTCCGTTGCCCGGTGATGAACCCCACGATAACTCTGGGAACAAAACTGTTCGCTTCACCCGAGTTAAGCTTCTTCGGCCCACCGACACCCTTGTTCTTGGCCGGGCTTATCGCCTTGTTACATCTCATGGTCAGTTTTTTTTTTTAATTTTCATGTGTGGTTGGTTTTTCCTGATTCTTCTTAATTTGTATTTTACTTGAACTTATAGTTAGTTTTTCAAACGTCTTTATTCTGCAGAAGTTATGAAGGTCTTGAGAGCCAAACGTCAAGCAAAGATGAAGAAGGACCGGCCTGAACCAACGGTGGAACTCCATGGTGAGGAAGAAACAAGTTCCGAATTGGAGAACTCAAGCCAGGTAAATCATACTTATCTAATTGCTAATTACCAGTTCAAATGTAACTTTGGCAAAGTTATATAAAGTCAAGGATGAAGATTATACATACCTCCTCCTCAATAAGTCAATAGTATTGTTCTGAAATTCTCAGGTGATGACGCATGAAAGAGCATTCAGGCAAAGGTCTGGCTCGTTTTCCAAGTCAAAATCATGGCGTCCTTCATTGCAGAGTATCTCCGAGGCTGCTAGTTGATCATAGTTTGAGTGCTTCAGGAAGCTCGATTTCGAACCCTGCAAAAAAAAAAAAAAACAAGGTTCAGAAATCCATTATATGGCTCCCTATTTCATTCGACGACATTAAATAATACATCTGTATAGTAAGAACCCCAAAGAAAAAAACGACGACGACACTAACCCTGCCATGTGCTGCAAATATGTATTAAGTTTGAAGAAATATATATTAATGCGGAGTTCAAAGTTGCCTCCTTTTTGTGTTATTTCATTGAATGATGTCAAAAGTATTTAAACAAGAACACATACTTGTTCACGAGTGTTGGGATGACTTCGAGTTCCAAATTTCCCAGTCATGATCGAGGTAATTTTGCGCCCATAACAACGATGCGCGTGCTGCCAAGTTTGCTCCCGGCAGCTTTCTTTGCTTGAGTACGATTAACATGTCTGTGAATGGCTCCACCAATAACGTCCCTGGTCCTCCATACTCCTTGTGAAGAAACTCACTGAACAACTGGTTTCACCAAAAAAAAAAGGAAACAAATTCGATCAAGGGCAGTTCAGTCTTTTTGCACTAGGTACCACACAGCTCATGCACATGGTACGAATCGAAAAGCGGTTTTAGCGATGAATATTGCCTCATCGGTTCAAGAACATGCATTCTGGATGATATGTGCCGATATATAATTGCTAACATAGTTATCAGAGTGGATACAAAAACAGCTTTCATGCAAGCTGTCATGAAAATATCCACTGTTTCTTTTGTTGCGAGGGCGAGGGCTAGAATAGTCATTTAACAATCAATCATTGATTCACAACCAGGTGAAGGATAAATCCGATATGCTATTAATTCACGGAAATAGGTGATTAAATGTTTCAACAGCATTGAATAAAATTTAAGGACATCAAGAATGTTCCCATATGAATGTGTAGGGTAAGAACACAGACATGTGAACAAAAGGTCATTTTACACTCATTTAAGGATGTTTACATCATGCAATATCATTTATTGAAGCATTTAGACTCCCATATCCATAATTGGTTCTTCTAAAATATCGAATTCTGGTGGTTTCACTAACACAATCACCAATGTGATTTGCGCCATCACCGTCAAAAGTCATGATTAGAATCCAGTGACAACCTATTCCTGGGGGTTGCATCCATTAATCGAACATTTAATTACCTTCTACTAAAAACATTAATAATTAATTTTTTAATATTATGGACCTTGTTTATCTTTGAAGATTTTGAATATACAGAAAACTGAATCATAAGATGACCAAAGAAAAAGAGACAAAACTAAGCTATCAACTTTTCAAGGTATTAATCATATTTTAAAAAATAAAATAAGATTCAAGTCACTTTAAGGCTGAAAGGTGAATATTTGGTGCTTACATATGGCATTATCCAAGAACAAACATCAAATTCACTATGGGACAGATGTGTTCATGCCTTATTACTTGTTCAGCTATTTTTTACTAATTAAGTGATGTATATTACAAGTTTATAATAATCAAGAGAAGGATGCCAAACTTCGCTATCAACTATTTGTCCATCGTTTCTAACATTTCTCCTTTGTTAAGGCCACCATAACAGCTTCAAACCACCAAGTTAATTCAACACCTTTCTCCTGATACACTTTTGAACAGTTTTAAGTGGCTTCTATTGTCCAATGATAATGATCCTCAAGGTGTTGAAATAAATACCCCAAGCCCAAATATGACAACGATAAACACCTGTAATTAATCCATTAGTTGGGCCTCATGCTATGGTTAATGGTTCTTTTTCTTAATCTTCATACCTAATGACGGGGTGAGTGTATCCTCATTCGGGTCTCACACTTTAAAGAAAAGTATGATTAATATGAAATGTTTCATAAAAATTATATGGCGAACTACTCAATTTATTAATTTTACCCACTTCGGATAAATGGATGAACTCATGAACTTATAAATCGATTTACAAAGGCAAACACAAAGGTACTTCTTTGAAATAAACCGTAATGACCCTGCTGATCACAGTTGATGGCTCCGTACCTGTTGATACCCACAAGCTTCCAGTACTCTCAATCTGCTTCTTTAGAAGATATAAATCTTTTTGTCTTCACAATCACATATGATTTGAAAAAGATGTAGCAAACTCAACACCGAATTTTTTTTATTTTTTATTTTATCTAATGCTAATCATAATGTTACCATACTAGCATGAGATAATATTTGCAAATAGAAGTTGAAATTGGCACATTATTCATTTGAACATATCATCAAACAGTTAGTGCTCATCGATAAATAAAAGAACTCCACATCAGTTTTTGGCAAAATTTTTGATGTTTTGATTGTTAATTTAACATAAGGGGTAATTAAATTCTAGAACCTTAACCACATGAACTACTATCGAGACTTAAGACCCCAGCATGGCATTATAGGTCCAGATTTACCAGCATCGTGAGAACAAGAAACAAAGAGATTCAATAATCAAATATGATTACACATATAATAACTAAACTGAAATTAAGAATTTACCTCCGTACATGTGTCAAGAACTCTATCAAGATCGTCTCCAAATGTGTCTCTTTCCTTGTATAGTTTCTTCTTGAGCTCTTCTCGAAACCTCTTTGTCTCCTGTCATCACGCAGAAAAAGGAAAACAGAGGTCAGTCATCAGTGTAAGTTTTGTGGTTGTACATGTGTGTTGTAGCTACATGAAGCGATTACATGAACAGCGAATCGTGGAATTGGGTCGGGATAGACGTATTTCTGAAGCGGTGTTGCTCTAACAAGGGAGAAACATGGAGTTCTGGACGGAATAAAGCTGCCGAAGGCCGGTAAGATGGCAAAATTTGAGTTCTTAACTTTCGCGACTGTGGGAGCAAGCCAAGTCATCGGTGTGGAAGAAAGGGAGACGACGGGAGTGTGAAAAACCGCCATTTTTGTTTCCCGACGATTTCTTCAACAATTGTCATTTGTCAATGCATTTTTTGTTCCTAAAAAATATTTTCCAAATTTATTTTACTTTTTTTTAAAAGTGTTGGTAATTGTGACCCAACGGAACAACAGGCAGGATTGTTATATTGACATAACGTAAAAAAAACTAAGATAGGACATAATTTTTTTTAGAAAGAAACATTTATAAAACGGCGAATTAAACAAATTGTTGTTTGAAAAAAAGTTTAAAATTATGTAAAATTTATGACTTTTGGTCATCAACTCGTTTGCTTAAACGGGCCGAAATTGCCTCCCTGGTAAAAACATACATTCTGTTGTGTCGATAGAAAGATGTTTCTTCACAAATGCAATTGATCAAAATTGATTTTCTTCCGATTATACAAACAAACATCTTTCTAGAACTAGTTATGATATATAATTTTTTTTTTCCTAAAAACTATAGTTTTATTGAAAGAAATATAATCACGATACATGAACTAAATTAATCAAATCTATAAAATTAACAAATAATTAGAGGGTTAATAGCCAAAAAAGATGATTAATGCTTTTTTTATTGCTTAAGGTAATGATATTACTTTGCAATTAGAAAACGTATCAAACTTTTATTTTTTATCAAGTAATCAACTTTATATATTTTTTAACGTTTAAGATTACCAAACATTTTTTTTTACCTTAAATGATAAAAACAAATTGATGTTTGATCCTTATTTTTCGTTTACAAATAAACTTGGTTATCTTAAATAAATTTTTTTTTAAAGTAAAGTTGGTTACCTTCTTTTGATAATTAAGCCATAATTTGATATGCAAATCATGACAATAAAGTTACTTTGAGTTTATGGTACAACAAAGGTTTTGTTACATTAGACCATAATTTATATCTATCTAAGGTTAAAATTTTATACTTCAATCCAACCATATGGACTAGATGTCTTGGTTGTCCAAGCACTAAATTTATTAGTGCAAACCGCATAAAATAGCAACCTAATGTATGTAGAGTTTTTATTACATCAATCTACCATAGATTTCGTCCAAAATAACATCTTACCATGTGACATTTTTTAATTCAAACATTGAACTCTAAAAAATACTTCCATAATAGCAATCGTTGATGATTGAGTGTGGGTGGGTGCTGACTAGGCATCCACGTAAGATGCCATGTTAGCACCGGGTTTGCGCAAAATAGCAATGTACGCATAAAATAGCAACGTACTACGTAAAATAACAACATACTCATAAAATAGCAACATACTACACAAATAGCAGTGTATTACTTTTATATATTTTTAATCCTAAGAGTGTGGGGAGTACCCACCTTTCCCAAACCCACCTTTCTGTACACGTCAGCGCCACATCAGCTTTTCTCTCTCCACCTTTTCCCACCTTTCTAACTAGGAAATACCCACCTTTCTTAACATTTCCATCTTTCTTAATTTTTTTAACATTTTAATTAAGAAAACAATTATTAAATATAAAATAATTAATTTCATAAATATTTAAAAACTATTACATAATAAAAAATAATTAGAATATTACACAACTATAAAAATAATTAAAATGTAACAATAGATAAAAATTTAATATATGATTTAAAGTAACAAAAAAAAATCTGATTAAAAAAAAAAACAAATTTATTAGTAAAAAGTCCAACCCATTAAAAACCCAAGCCCCAAGATTTATTTACTAAAAAACCTAAACCTAAAATAAACTCTAAAAAAAACTACTCCCCCCATCTCCCCATCTCCAGCCGCCTCCCTCTCTCTCACTTCACCATCCGGCGGTCGGACCTTTCTCACGGTCGGAGTGCTCTCCTGGCAGTCGGACCTCTATCACTTCGGATATATATACTCTCTGTGTGTGTGGTGCAAAGCAGCAAACAAAAAAAAAAAAGAAAAAGAGACGCGGGGTTGAGCGGGGAAGAGAGGCCGCGCGGGGAAGAGATTTCGAGGGGCCGCAATCGGGGGCTGGTGTAGCCGCCGGCTTGCATCCGAGGTGGCAAGGCCGCACACCCTCCGGCTTCGGTACTCCCCACACTCTAAATATTATTGTTATTATTATTAAAATACCAAAAATGTTTGTCATTTTTTTCGATAGGAAAAATTAAAATTTTGATTAGTTCATCATTTTTTCCGTTCGAAATAATTATAACACGAAATTGCCGTGAAAATCAAAACAATTCATCATTATTTTCGTTTGAAAAAATTGAAAATATGAATGGTCTTTTTTTCGTTTGAACAAATTAAAATTCATAATGCTTCGTTGATTTTGCCGATTTATAAAAGTTTAAAATCCTAATGGATAGTTGTCTTTTCCGTTTGAAAAAATTAAAAGAGTAAATTACTCAGAATTTTTTATTTTTTACCAGTTGAAAAAAATTACGAACATTTTTCGGTTTTAATAATAATAACAACAACAATAAATTAAAATAAGTTTACTTTATGATTATAATAATTAATGCATCACTTTTATGTAGTACGTTGTATTTTACGAGTCCATTGCTATTTTTTAAGTACGTTGCTATTTTGAGCAAACTCAATGCTGACATGGCTGCTTACGTAGACGCCTAGTCGGCACCCAACCATGCTCAGTCATCAAGGGTTGCTATTATGGAAATATTATCCAGAGTTCAATGTTTTAATATAAAAAATCAGATGGTAGAATGTTATTTTGGACGAAATCATTGGTAGGTTGTCTGTAATAAAAACTATAGTAGGTTTTATTTTGTGCACACACCCAATTTGTTAATATAAGATCATCTCCAATGGTCAAACCCATTATGAGTTTGTATTTTTCCATGTCATTGTCACATCAATTTTTCACTATCTCAAACATATTATTATAAAAGTCACACCGATAATACAAACTCTTTCAAAAGGTTTTAAATATTAAACAATTCTATTTTATTTAACTTTTGAGTCTATAAAGGTTTATATCAATAAAACTAAAACAAGTATAAAATTATATGTAATTCTTTCTAAAACGGTTTGATTTTAGGGAAGGGTTTGATTATGTGACAAAAAAACTCATATTCAATCCTTTGGCTCCAATGGTAAAAACCCTTAGGGACGTTTGGTTAGCAGATTTTTTCTCTGAGATTTGCGTTTTGTTAAAAAATCTGTATTATTTATTATGAAAAAATTGGTAATCTGGAAAATGCAAGATAACTAAGATTTAAAATCATAAGGGGGAGGTTGTGTTTTTAAATAACAAAGAAGAAAGAGATTTAAGAAATCTTGGGATTTTAAATCTCTACTGAAATCTGCGAACCAAACATAGGATTTTAAATGTAAATCCCAGAAAATTCGCGAACCAAACGTTTCCGGTTTTGCCAGTTTGGAAAAAAAAAAAAAAAAAAAAAAAACTCCATCTCAAAGACTCAAACCCATCATTGGAGAAGCCCTAAACGGATAGTTGGATTTGGAGGGAGAGATTTGTGAAATGAACGGTTGAATTCTTTCCTAATGGGCCACTAATGAATTGCATCCGCACCCAAACATGATACACCATGTTTTAGTTTCATATTTTATCTATGCTATCTTTGTTTCGTTTTAATTAGTTACATATATATAAATAATCAACGATAACAGTTCAAACATTTAGTGGTAATTTTATTGTTATCAACCATTTTATCTTTTTAAGTAATTAGATTTATCGAATACCAAAATGATTTCATGTTAAGCTTTTAAAAGGATTCAGATGTACACTAAAAAGGTGATTACCGACAACAAATGGTGGTGGTTAACGGGCAACACCCCGTAACCTAAACTGCATTCAATGTTAAGGGATGTATGTTGTTAAGAACTTAAGATTGATAACAATTACATCGTTAAGGTTTACTTGCCATTGAAAATAACAAGTCGACAGTTATACCCGTTGAATTTAATCATTGATTCTTTGGACCCTTGTATGTGTAAATCCTCCAACAATAAGCAACATTCTCTTGATCAGATTATGATTTCATTTGAATTCTAAATTGATTATTTGATTGTATTAGGCCTTGTTTGATTTAATGACTAAAATATCAGCAATTTTAACAAGTACATTATCTGCATCCACAGGTTTCACAAAACACAACACTAATGGGCCGTCTAGTTGGTTGGAATGGGGTTAATTAGAGGGAACGAAATTCAATTTTAATTGGTGTCATAATCTAATTCCTTGACAAAATCCAATTCCTTCGTAAATATTCCAACAAACCAAACGCTACCTAAAGTTCTCATGCACCCATGAGTGCAAAACTATGATTCCAACAGCCCATTGGCAGAGTGACCAAAATATACCTCAAAAGTTTGAAAATACTTTCAACTGTAAGCTAACTTAGTTAAACTAAAATCTTTAAATAAATGACCAGGCATAAATGTCTTGATCGATTGTTTGAAGGGTAAATGTGTAGTACAAATGTGCTTTTGTACATAGACCCGATGTGTGGACCTTTGCCTTATGTGTCAACTTCCTGAACCTGACCAGCTGCAGCAACAGGGGTACATTATCGTAAGCATCAATCAACAAAGCTAAAAGCAAATTGACGAAGAGTAGAAAAGAAGTAACACCTGCAAGATCCACAGCTAAGTTTGCTTGAGTATCTGCATCCGAGTTCAAGTCCTAAGGACAGGTAAAGGAAATCAAGTTTACACAGGTTAAAAATACTTTAATTACATCAATCACATGAAAACTACCCAAAAAAAAAAAAACTCATTTCTATGAGGATTGGAACATCTGTAATTTCATAAGTTATGTTAAGTTCCAGCAACAGCAACAAACCCAGAGTCACATTGAGATGGGGGTAGGGAGAGCTAGATGTCGATTGGAGAGACTACGTCACATATACGTCTTCCGGCATTTGTTAAGTTACAACTAGCTAATTGCATCTTGTCTACGTTGCAAACAAACACAGATACTACAAAATTTGTGTTAATTAGACTCTTTGTTATGTCATTTTTTATTAGAAACAGCATTTTAGACATAATAACTGAACACTTCATTAAAACTTGTTGTTCAAAAGAAAACTTCATTAAAACTATGTCCACTTGGATGTTACAATTTTCATGGGATGCCTAACGATTTCAATTACAGGATGTTCCGTTAAATAGGAGACATTTTCTTTTCAGAAAAGTTCCAAAGTTAAATCATATATTTGCTCACTGTCATCATCGCTAAACATTAAAATATGTATATGCCTTAATATGACATCACACTTCTCATTGACTTTGTGATTAAAGGATAATTTTCACAATTGATAATAGCAAGACAATTTCCTAATCATGCCAAGTCAAATGCTTCAATATTCATGCGACATAGGGATTAGATCTTTACTCTATTGTCCTGTGAAAATTTGCTAGCAAAATGGTTTTTCCTGCTAATCAAAAAAGAACCTTTCTATACATATCAACGCCATCAAAATGTATGATAATGATAAGCAAATTACTAGAAAAAACTTGGTCGTGAAAAACACTGAACAATTTTGAGTAAATAGAAGGATATGTCATATGTATCAAATGAAGCAAATTAGAGGAATGGTTGACCATAAGAAGAAAGAACATAACCAAAGGAAATAAGCACATGAAATGCGTGATTGTACCCTTAAAACGTGATCGATCTGGAAACAAAGGAATTTATCCTTTAGTTTCTTTGCTTCTTCATACCACTTGCTAATGTTTTGATTTTTAACTCTCCATAGACCTTGAACCTGTAACATAAAGTATTCTTACAGTATAAGCAAACCTGTATTGCATAAATAGATGAAGAGACAAATATGATGTTATTACAGGCCTGCGCCTCTGCGACTAAGTCCCTCAGGCCAGGCCATTTCAGGCTTGGCGCCTTTAAGATGTTCAGGAGCGCCTTGTACGACTAGTCCTAGGCGAGTTATGCGAGAGTCGAGGGCCTTGTTTCATAAACATCTATTAGGATTTTACGACATAAAACATAGTTTGCATGTTCAATTATACCGCAGAAAACATCAAAGGTTGCCTATTAGAAGGTTGACTTCGGCCTTCTGGTTTGCCTTATGCAATCTTTTGGAACATTTTACTTTGTTTGTCACTACTAATAATTACGGATTGAGGTAGTGTATTTGATATTATATCTATAATTCTACACAATATGCTTTTATTTTGTCTTTATGGTAACATTTTCATGTAAAGTATTTTCTAAATTTTAGTTGGTTCACTTCGCTCGGGCCCTTGCCTTTTTGCGCCTCTCGACTTAGTCCCTAATCAAGGCATGTCGCCTCGAGTGCGACTTTCGCTTTTAATAACATTGCTTACAACAGCTCCAAGTATGTTCATTTAATTCTGGCAGAAAATGATGAAGAGACAAATATGCTTACAACACTGACCCAGAGTAAATATGCAACATTAAACAAAGTATGCACTTTTCTATAGTGTTTAGAATTTAGATATTGGTCAAATATAAAAAATAACCCTATATAGTAGCAAAGTAGGGGATCTTGTGACCAAAATCCAAACATTTGTAAATTCTCTAATCAACAAAGAGGTCAATTCAGATTGGAACTTCCCCATAAAAGGATATATTGGATATATTTTTAGACGATGAAAAATGAAATTGTTGCAATTATCTTGCTTAATTGGAGTAATAACTTAAACCAATCAACAAACTTCTCAAACACTTAATTAAGTATGGTAATGACGTAAAGTAAGGAGAACATGGTAGTGATTATCTCAATTATGCTCATACTTTCATATTTTCAAGATATTCCTGCTCACTTTGTAATCTGAAGTCTGCATCATTTTTGTAAGTTAACAGCAGTTAGGAGGGACACCATCCAATTGACGAGATTAAACATCTTATTTGACCGCCATTACTAATTTCTCGAATATACACTTTAGATTAATAGCTTATGGCTATCCTCTTCTATTTATGGTTGGATGCTTGGATAGGGTGATTTACCATTGGCTGTAGGATAGACTATATAACAGCCAGATGAGTCTGGCTGGAAATTATTTCCAAACCTCTGGCATATGCTCCTCTCCCATTCATGAAATTTGCAATATAGTAAAAAAAAACGTTGAGCTGTTTTTTATACATCTTAAATACCCTTCATTAATGCTGAAGTAAATATTCTTGTATTCCCAAACAATCACTTCTCTAATAATGACAATGAACAAACAGGTTATTGTAACTTGAAAAGTTCCAAAACAAAAACAAAATACAAGAAAAAGGAGGGAATGTATGCACATATTCACTAGACATCTTAAAATAGAAATTGTTGCAATTTTCATGGGTTGGAGGGGGCATGGTGAGACTGTGTGTGACTGTGTGCAAGCGTGTAAAGCAACTGAAAACCTAGTCTTTGTGCATATAGGAATATATTAAATACCTGCATGCAAACGAGTTTGGAATCACCCATAACACGTATACTTGTAAACCCTTTGCTAAGAGCATATCTCAACCCTAGAATCATAGCTCGATATTCAGCAACATTATTTGTCGCTATTCCCAAACCTTCACGCAATTTACAAATCTACAAAAAGAGGTAGATCAACTGAGTATTATAAGAAAGGAAACAACCAATGCAAACCAAAATTCATGGGGGCATATACCAAGTTTCCATCATCGGTTCGTAGAACAGCTCCTGCTCCGGCTTGTCCAGGATTTCCTTTAGACGCACCATCAAACTCAAGAATACAAGTACGCTGTAAATGATTATGCAATTAGTTCATATAAAGCACACCAAAACCTACCAATAAAGTAGCATGAAAACTGTGACTTGTCTATAAGAAAGGAATATATAGTTAGGAAGTGAGTTCAGTAGAAACTCAGCACCTTAACTTGAAAATAAAAAAAAAAAGTTCAGAATTTTGCAGTAAGGGTATTATAGAATGTCAATCCCTGAAACCGCTTTGTGAAATGACTAAAGTTCAATCCCCATGGTTTACACTTCCCCTAGCGGGCCGCTAGCCTGCTGAACATTGTTTGCACATTGTCCTTAGGGAAAGGTCGTGAGGGTCCAAGGGACCCCCGATTAGGGTTTTTGGGCATCTCAACCTTTACTTGTTAACCCCTGAAACCGCTTTAGAATACTGAAGTACATGTTGGACTTGGACACATCTGTGCTCATGTCTACTACCGAGTGCCAGTGCCTTGAGAGGGCAGATACAACCCCCATCAAAACAATATAAAACAACTTAACAGTAAGAAGATCCACTTTTAACTGGTGTGTCGAAATTTTTTCTTCCATATAATCATCATGACCACTCACATTCACATTAGGAGATAGAGCTTGAATCGCAAGATGTTCCAACTTAGCATGCTTCCTAGCAGGATCACTTGACATAGTTGTCAATCCAAAGGCTTCCTGCAAGTAATCGACAAAAAGAATGCATTAAAAAACAAAGAGCCAAGTAATATATTTAATATAGCAGCAATTGTGGCAACTAGCAAGTCAGCATAAACAAACAAAAACAAGAGAATGAAGGATACTGGTAGTAGGTATTTTTGAGGTGCACACATAAAAGATGATTAATCCAGTGTCAGCAGAAATAAAGCATAGTTATCATGACCCCAAGAAAATAGTGGTTCGATTATAACATTCCAAATTGAGCAATTAAAAACTATAGGTTGCTAGGTTAACATTCAAAAATACATGTGGTCAACTGGTCATAAAAAGAATAAAAAGATGCATGGTCTTAAGAACAAAGAACCTTTATCATAGCATTGGAGGAAAAAGTGCACTACGGTTCTTAAACTGATACGCTTAACTTACCCCAGTTTGTGATCCTAAAACTTCCTGAAATCTTCTTTTGGACGAATGATCGCTTGATGGTTCACCCAAGGAAAAATGTGGTGGCTGCAGAGATAATATGATTTATTTAGGTTGCCAACGTACAACAAGAAATATGCTATTTATATATGAGAATCTAATACAACCCAGAAAATATTTTGTATGCAATGTTTGATCAACCAGAAATATATATTTGGTACGTTAACAGTCTTAACTAACACAGTATCAAGTGAACATTATACAAGTGTTTTCCTTATACGTTTTCTTTTCCCCCCCATATTATAAGGTGACATTTGGTTCGCGGAATGGAATTCGAAGTAATTGGAATTTATACTTAGCTTGTTTTAAACTTTTGATAACCAAGATGAAGAGTTGAATTAAAGTTATTTGCCATCAATTTCTTTATTTATAGCAATTGGCATTCCTACCCAAGTCATACATGAATTAGACTCCAACCCATACATGAACTAGATTCCAACCTACATCTTTAACCAATACTAAATAAAAACTATCTTTTATCCCTCACCACCAAACATATTATAACTAAATTTTAACTTCCAATTCTTTCGAATTCCATTTCACGAACCAAACGTCACCTAAATGTCAAATTAAGAATTAGGCTAACACCTACTTATCAGCATCACCAGAGGGATGCCCTTTATATATTCATAAAGAGACCTTTTATGGTTGATGGCAGCACCCAGATGATATGTACGGCTGAAAGCATATTCAGAACATCCTGTGTAAGGATACATGCTTGACAGGGATGCGCAACAGGTTTAAAAAAAGTTGGAGAGCTATCTAATACTAGATTAGAAATGTAAGTTACCAATCTGCACTTCTCTTCCCCATATTATTTCTTGAAGGCATAAGACTTTCAGTTTCTTCAAAAGCTTTAACATGTGAAATATGAACTGGGGTAATACTTTTCTCCTTGTGACCTTGTAATTTACTTTTGAACTCAACTAAAAAGTATGAAACAGGGGCTGGCACAGGCTGAACCAAGCATGATCATCCAAAGACACATTCTATATTTGGTATCAACTGTTTCTGTATCAGATGGAACCAATCCTATAGATTTAAAACGAGTTAATGGTGATTATATGCTCCACTGGCAGCAGCACTAAATCTTATTGAAGTACCATCTCTCTCTCCCTCTCTCTCTCTCTCCCCAGTCAACGTCACTCTCCTTCAGTCTATTTCTTGCCATGATGGCATAAAGGATGTGGTTCCTGGTTGTAGTACAGTCACTGAAGGAAAATATTTATAAATTTCTTCATTGTTATTTATTTTTCTATCAAATTTGGTATAGGTAGAGATGAAAATGATTAATTTCTTGGGGCCTAGGATGGGTTTCGTATTTCGAGCATGAAAAAAGGTTTAAGATACATGTTGGAGATTTTAGTAGTGTTTATAATAGGTCTAATAAAGCTCGTCAGGATTCGTTGAATGAATCAACATACTGATTGCCTTCACTAATTATTTGAGCAACCTGAAGTTGAATGTCGTACACAGTAAAAAATATCCTCGGGCGTGGCTAGTTTGCTTTCAAGTACAAACAACATTTTCACAGTTACATGAACAAGGAAGTTCAGGCGATAAGGTCAACTTGTATTTTTAAAGCTCACGAACATAAGAAATGAAGATATCAGGAAAGTGATTTTCAGAAATGCTCAAACAACAATAAAATGACCTCACAATAAATGCAGAAGTCATTTTCTGAATCATGTGGTATTTGGATGCTGAAGCTGGAAAGTAATAGTAGATGATATCGGTGATGGTGACTTTTCTTGATTTGTTGGCAGGCTCGAGATATGCCAATCAAAGAACAATTAAATGTTGTTTCATGTTATCCAGACAAGAAAAGTGTATTGTTCAACATTTTGTTGGTCATGTTCTTGTTTCAATATCACTTCATAAACATTAAAGAGGTTCAAAGTCAATAAAAAAATTTTGGTCAACTGTTGCAAAATATCAAAGGGCAAGGATATGATGTGCTACCGATATGTGATGTAAAAGGAATGAAAAGCCTGGTTCAAATAAGGTTTCCGTATGCTTACTAGTCCACAGGTTGCTCATCAACTTAGCACTTGCAAATGTTTCCTTAAACCATGAAGAAAAATACAAAGTTAAATATGTTTATACTCTCAAAGATTGGCATGGTTTTAATCAAGACATAACTTTGCAATGTCAGGAAGACATAAGTGATGAAACGCCAAGGATCAACTCAACAATGTTGAGATTTTAAAATTCATGATAGTTGAAGTAACTATTGTCTATTGAGTTTTGCAAGAGTAGATTTGTGTTCCAAAGTAGCACTGCATCTTGCGAGAAAGGATAACCAAGGCATAAAGGGAAATAATCAATTTTCTGTCTATTTGAAGATTGGATTGTCCGGCACATTCAGAGATTATCAACTTCAGTAATTGAATGATTGTTTTGATGATGTCAATACCACGTTGACTGGATATTGCCTTGATCTACAGTCATTTGGCCACCTTCGATAAGCAAAAGTTGCTTTGTTTGCTACAATCTCTCCTTGGTAGTTTGACAATTGGTTCAAGTCCTAAAACTTTTATTTTCAAGGATTTTGCTAATTAGGAGTTGTTGATGACTTTTGAAGGGTAACAACGGAAAGGATGATACTCTCCAATGGTTGGTTTGTTGGTAAAGTCAGTAATGACTTTACTTGTTGCAACCACAAACAGCAATTAAATAATTTCCTAGCATTGCTTATGTCAGAGATATCCACCACATCTGAATATGAGATGACTTGCTTCACTGTAACAGGATTCGCTAAAAAGCCCACGATTTGCTATCTAGCTCACCCATTCCCAAATACAGTACAGAATTGCTCCTGGAACAATTAGGATCCTGATTTGCTTCTAAGAATTGACTGTCCTAATTGATTTTAATTTCGAACCAGCAATTGTTTCGTGATTCCAATTGAAAAAACATCATTCCAGACATTTAGGATCACAAATTGGATATGAAAATCAGTCAATTGAAATCGTTACAGACAGTGAGTGATTGTTGATTTTCAATTTTGATTTCGAACCAGCAATTGTTGGTTCACATTACAGACTCAGTGATTGAAAATCGTTATACGACCGACTGTGAGTGAAAAACTGAACATACGACCAATTGAGATATAAATAGCATAGGATTATGGAAATTGATTGGCTGTGAGTGACCAACTGATATTTCGATTTTGATTTGGGATTTAATAAGCAAGAATTTGGTGGAACTTTAATCAATTGAGCGTCTCCATTCTCCAAAAAATGTTCAACTTGGTAGAATTGGAAATTTACTGAGCATATATTATTTTGGAACTTTGGTTTTTTACAATGTAGAAATTTTATATTATAATTTAGAGGGTACTCGTCATACTACATTATATGGTACATCATACAAGAGCCATATGAAATGAGGCCCCCTCCTCATACCGAATTTGGAAACCTAGCAAACCACGATTCCGATCTGTATTCACGTACCGTTGCTATCCCTGATCCAGGTGACTATCATTGTACATTTACTTTCATCAAGAAGATTAGATTCAGTTGATGATAAGGCTATCATATAACAACTTTAGGCAATCGAGGAGCTAAGAGGCAAGTTGTAGATTTTATGTTTCAATTTTTCAAGACATATATCATAGTAAATTTTGTAAACTCATTGTATTAATTTATGTGTTTTGTGATTACTTTATATTTCATGTGAAGTTTGGCACATATTCTTATTTGATTTCCAAGCTTATATTTATGACTTCATGAAACAACCACATTGTGAAATGTGTGTTGCACAGAACAGGAAGTTGCAAAGCAACATGCACATTTATTGAGCTTATTACATATTTAATATTCCTAATATCAAATAATATTCATTTACCTTGTCCACACAAAATCTCTAATTCTCTATGAATATAAAAAAGCTCAGAATTATCAGGTTAGCCAAGCAAGCAACATGTAGCCTTTTAAGTGCTAAAAGGAAACTAGAGAGCTCTTACCAACAAAGTTTGAAAAATGTCACCAAAACAGAGAACAAATTTATTGAAATTCAAAATTGAATTGATGGTTTATCTTACCTGGAAAGGACATGCCACAAGATTTCCAAACAGATCTTCTGTTAAATCTGCAGCTCTGATTGAATAAAGGGCGTTCTTAAGACCACAAGAAATCATATATTCTTCAGCTTCCTTGGGCATGGTGTAGCCTTTATACACACTAACAGGAGGATCACATACCTGTCAGGACCACGCAGACACATATGATCTATTAAGCTTTTAGAAAATTCTACATTCACTCTTAAACTGTTCCATCATGCGTATGATATAAGCTGCTAGGATTGATGCAGTAAATATCTAAGCACTAAATGTTACCCTCCCACAAATCATACTTAATGCTCTTCCACCTAAAAGATTATAATGACCAAGAAGTCTTATGACATAAAGATTTTCTAATAATGAAGAATGCCTATCAAATTCTGCCAAATGATAAGAGAATTTACAAGCCAACACGGTCTTCAGAAGATCAATCCAACTACTTTCCACAGATTATATCAATATGCATGACTAGAAACTGGAAAAGGGAATTAATTCATATAAATTAAACCCTCTCTTGCAACTTAATAAATTGTCAAGAGTCAAGACACCTAGGAACTACATTTACCTAAACATCTAGAAGCAACATAATAGATGCAGCTACTGTCCATGCAACGGTTATTAAAGCCTACAAATAGGCAATGTAAAATAACTAGCAAACATAAACTTGTGAATTAATCAATATAGTTATATAATATGATGAAAGATTATACCGAGGAGCCCACTTGAGCCTGACAATCACTTAAGTTCTTGTACACACCAACAAGATCCCCTTTACGAACAACAAAGAAAGCATTCTTCTCGTCTCCTAACATTTTCTTCAATTTGGAATCTGAAGTCTTGGATTTTCCGGTGGCTTTACGAGTAGAATAACAAGAAACACGAGACCGCGTCAAAAGAAATCCATTTTTAGCTGTTATGATAGCAGCATGATGATCAATTCCAGTTCTCCAGAATAGACTGGTGACTCTACGAGACAGACACCTCACAACAAGACTGCCCGTCGTCCTTGCAAATAAAGCCGTGGAACACGTATTAAATAAGGAGTTCATTACAAAGTAGTTTCTCCCAAAGTCACTCTTCAAACTTTCTGTAACAATAAATTCTTCTTATCACCAACTAAATATGTTATCCCTTTTTTATGATCATCGTTTAACCGGAAATATCCGAAGAAAAACCAATATTATTTTGTTCTAAAAATGAAATACCTACACCAATCATTGTCGATTTGATATTCGTCTTCTACCAAACTACATTATATCGAGATTTCTGGCATGTTTAATTAGGTTTGGTTTAAAATCAAAACACTGAACTTGAAATGAATTCCCACAAGAATGTGAAAATCAAGAGTTTGAATGAGAAAAGTAACAGTTGAAGCATAACGAAAATTGAGAAAGTTTGGCACAAAATCAACTTCGAATTAGCTCAATTGTAAAATAGAAAATTATACCAAAATTTTCGCCTTTAGTTTCTGAATGCCGCCGACGACCGACTACGGAGGAGAGCCCTCTCTGGCGACGAACAAAGAGTGAGTGGGGTGGGTGGGTGGGCGTAGGTGGTGGGGGGTGGAGGGTTTCGCTTGGGGTGGGTGGGGTTTGGCCGGTTAAACCGGAAATCTTTTGCCCAATTGTACGCGTAACAGGGTGCTCGGAATTGCCCCTTTTAAGCTTGCTTCTTGACTATATAATAAAATTAATAAGTTATGTTTTGACAGCTTAATTAGCTTGTAAGTGGGGTAGGGTGGGTAATGTAGGTGGGTGGGGGTGGGTAGGTTGGTTAGGTAGGGTAGGACGGGGGTGGTTCGGGATAGGATAGTGTGGGGGAGAGTTGTTGGGTGGGATGGGGGATTCAAACAATGATGGAAGGGGTGACTTTTCCAAGTTTCTTTAACAAGTATTTTAGATCATTATTGTAGTGAAATCTTGAAAACTAAACAAATTGTAGATTTTAAGATCCAATAAATTTATATTTCATTAACTTTTTACACTAAACACAAAAATTATCATCACAAAAATTATCATCAATTTAATGTGTTTTTATAAAAACATCCTACACTTCAACGTCTTATAACTAAATATAGTCGGTCTCTCATAACTAAAAAACACATTTTTAATGTCATTTGGTTTGCGAAATAAAATTCAAAAAAATTGTAATTTAAATTTGTTTGTTTTGAACTTTTGATAATAAATATGAAGAGTTAAATTATAATTATTTGTCATCAAATTCTTTATTTGTAGGCAGTGGTGGAGCCACATGGAGAGAAGCGGAGGAAAGACCCCCAACGATTTGTGTAAATTTGATAAATTTTAGCTTATGTGTTCTGAAAAATTAACACCACGTATACCTTATACAACATCATGCCCTCAACGAAAAAATTTTCTGGATCCGCCTTTATTTGTAGGAATTTAACATTTCTATCAACTCATGCATGAAACATTCCAATCAATACATGAATTAGATTCCAACTTACATCTGTAACTAATACTAACAACTAGTTTTTAAATAAAAATTTAAATTCAAATTCCTTTGTATTAAATTCCACAAATCAAACGTCACACTGGGACGTGTAAATTATATGATTATTGGGTTTTTATAAATCCAAAACTATTAAAAGGATGGTGCATTCAAATAAGCATTTTTATATGTTCCCATATTTAAAACTTATTTTATTAATCAAACATAATTACTAACATTTTTATTTTTACTTTTGAAATATCACTTTTTATATTCTTTTTCATTCTCTAATATTTTTGTTATCTACTATATATTTTTATATTTTTTTTTATTTATTTTACTTTTCTATCATCTATTATATTTACTTTTTGTATTATTTTTCTAATACCTATCACATTTTTCTAAAACTGAAGTGTATTATCTAAACAAGTTTTCTTAATCTTACAATTTTTTTTTGAAAACCATAGACCAAAAACTAGAATTAAAAATGATTAGTTTTCAACCTAGACTTTCAGGTGATTTATATATGCATAAAAGTTCCATGATAAGTTTGAGTCCTACACTTGTTGAAATGCATCGACTCAGATCAAAAGGCATTTGTGATTGTGTTTAAAATCCATATCCATATATATAATAAATGATAACACAAATTGTCACATTATTTCATCACGTTTCTTCTAAAAAGATGAAATACATTATATAAGTTTTTAAAAAAGATATTAAAATAAAAAAGATGAATACAATTCATTATTTCATATATCTAAAAACATTAATAATAATTAACTATATCCACTATTTGATATTATCCCATGATGTTATTTGTTATCATTACTTATTTGATATTTGGTAATTTTTACAAGTTATATCAATTAAAAATATATAATAAAATTTTGACTAAACAGAATTATATTTGAAATGAAAAATACAATACTAATAAACACTAGAAAAGATAAATAAATTTTATTGTTTTTAAAATAAAATAAAATATAAATACAATTCTTTATTTTTAATATATGTAAATATCAATAGATAAATATAATATTATTTGTTTATAAATCTATTTGTATTTATTAAATAAATACAAATTATATAAACAATACTAGATATTAAACAACAAATACAATGCAATATTAATAAAATTATAATTCACGAAAAATTATTTATTGTTATATAATATGTATATATAAGATCACTGTTAGAATCATAAGATCGGTCATTGGTCCGATCTCACATTTTGTTCTATTTACCCTAAATTTCCCCAAGATCATAAAACCCTCACACAATTAATACGAGTATCTCAAGATAATTAAATAATAACTGGTGCAATATACTCTACGAAAATACTGTTACCACAACATCACAGACTTATCATTTTACAGGTGATAGTATAGACAATGGTTACCACAATGTCACAGTCTTACTATTAGAATTCTGCTAGGTTACCACAACACCACAGACTTATTGTCTCAGTGGAAACTACAAATAATGTGAATACCAATATGATATGTATCACGCAAGTGAAAAATATGAACCAACAATGGATAAATGCAAAGCATGTAAGTAATGTGAGACAATGATACAAATCGTAAGAACATAGAATCGCATAAAGATACATTAATACTAGAACTTACAGTTGTTTAAATAATAATTATTTGGTCCCTAAAACTGAGTTGTAATTGTCCCAAACGAGGCCAATACTCTTCAGAAAACTTCAATAAGTTAAATAACCTAAAATAGGTTTGTATACAATGTGTCTATGAGTCTCATGTTAAACATCACATAAAACTTTCCCGATAATAATTCGGGTTCCAAACCGAAAGAATTAATTTATTTGGGACTCCATGAAGTCCGGAATTATGTTTAGACTCTTCGACCCTTCATACCCTTCCATTTTAAAGGTTGTTCATGCATAATATCTCAACCTAGGGTCCTTAAACTTAAAATGAAATTTTTAGACAGTAGCATTTGACTCGAGGGTGACTCGTCGAATGACCTTTTAAGTTTGCCAACATGTCTACTGAATTGGTATCGATTCGTAAAGACAAACTTCGGACATTATAACTTCGGACCACAACCGGAGTTCTGACCTTATAGCCATCCGAAGTTCATATCCAAATCCGAAGCGCACCATTTGAAAGCGACTCGCCGCGTGAACATGACGACTTGCCGAGTCGACCTACGATCCACACTTCTCTGATTTACGGGGTAACACCAACTTATTTGTTGCTATAATTGTTTAAAAAAATGAAAGATGGTTGTTATTTTTTGCGTTTAACCCTTATATTCACAGTAGTTTCAAAATTAACGGTTTATAATATTTACATTCTCAAAATACTTGATAACAATTCCATACACTCATAAATAACCTACATAATTTGACAAAACTAATAATTGTTACTTGTTTGGGGTGTTGCAAATTGTTTATAGGATCGTACGATATTTCTCAATTAATAGCTTAATTATTTTCACAAAAGTGTTATATAATTAGTTTATGATATAAAATATAAGTTATAGTACCTAAGGGAAAAACTAATGATTTTTTAGTAGGACTTTAGAATCCTGATTTCGATCCTACGATGCGAAATTACGAAAACAAAAACGATCATGGGTAAGATCATGATTTTAACAACCTTGGTGGTCAGCACTAATGGTTTGGAACGGTTAAGGCCTAGAATTGAACCATAGTCGAACCACTCGGTTAATTAAATTTATCATATGATTAAAAGCTAATGGACGGTTTTACTTATCAGTTAACTCAGAATAATCCTAATATGTAGTTTTTTTTTTCTTTTTAATAAGTCATTATATTATTAAATCTTGCCCAACATGTGTTTAATATATGAATTTTTTTTATTACAAATAATTTACGTAGTAAGAAACAATATTTAAATAATCCAAACATAAAAATCAAGAAAGTGTTAAAGATTCTAACACCAAGAATATAATAATATATCACCAACTTACTATAATCATACTTATAAAAAATTATTATATAAGTGAAAACATGCTACATTGTCTTATATACTTAGCTAACAATGCTATGGAACTGTAAAACATTCGTGATTGTGATACCAAAAAAAAAAAAAAAAACTATTAAATGTTAAAAAAAAACATGCTACGCTGATTTACCTTCCTATAAGCTTCACGTGGGAGCCATTTTAAAAAAATATTGATTTATCTTTTTTTTCATCCACTTAAATTCATGCCCTTAATAGCAATAACGATGTTTTTATACTTTGGTAAGTAAATGCAAATCGTAAAAATGAATATACATAAAAACTCTAAACGATTGAAGTGTTGCATTTAGAGAATATACTCATAATTTGAAGAAAAAAAAAACTATATTTTACAACTCATTAACCACTAATCTCATTTTTATCTCCTTCTAGTCTATCCTACGCACCTAGCCATTAACCCAATCTCTACTAACCCCAACTCCTACCCTACATCTATCAACCCTAAACCTATCCCCAACTATCCTATCTCACCTACTCTACCTACCTCTCCTAACCCCAAACCCAACCCAACATACCATGCCATACCTAATCCACTCTATCATGTTGTACCCACTTTAAACCTACTCATACCTTATTCTAACCACCTATTTAAACAAACCTTAACTTAAGTAAGAGGTCACCCCAAAGAGCATTTGGCCTAGCGGTACCAATGTGTTAGAGGTGACCCCAAGGTTGTGGGTTCGAGTACCATTGAGGACAAAAGGTGTAGATTTAGTAGTACAATTAGATGGGTGTGTGAATTATGTTGTGCAAAAAAAAAAAAAAAAAAGTAACAACAACCTAATCCTACACCCAAACCACCCGTTACCTTACATATTGCGCCAACGTTACTGTCACCGTCACCATCACTAACATCATTGTCGCCATCACACTACCACCACTATTATTGATGGTGGCAATAGTCGTAGGCTAGGATGTTGAATGACACGATAGCGTGGATTGATAGCACAACATAATATAGATATAGTTAAGTTGTATAGAGTAAGATGATTGGAGGTAGTGGTACAGAGGATTGGGTTGGGTTAACACAAGCACTTTACAAATAATTTCTTTATAATTCTAGTTACATTAACGGTTTGGCAAACATGTTGAGAATATCATCCAAATTCTAAGCATCGTTGTTGTATGTCGCCACTTGGTTATTTGAGAACAGTTGATCTATTTGGCAAACACACATTGTCTCTGTCAAGTCCTACACAAATAGTATAACATCAACACTACTACATCAACCCTTTATGGTTCGTGATGGTGTTTGTCGTATTTTTGTTAGCATGTTTCACTATGCTTTCATTGATTTCCTCATATATTGATATACAATAGACTTCTTCATATTAGGAATGTATTCTTTTTTTAAGCGATTTAGGTATGCATTCGTCATTTGATGACTAAGTTACTTGTTCCAATTATTCTCCTTTACTTTCTTCCACGATAAAAGCCATATGGATCATGGTAGTCAAAGTGTGAAAAAGTCTCCTGAGTCTAGTCTTCATATCCATAAATTAGATTTTTGATGATCAAGACATAGTTCCTTAAGTTGTTCAAAAAAAAAAAAGACATAGTTCCTTAATGATATCTTCAAGGGTCAACAAATCACCCAAGAATCGTCTTTAAGTGGGTTTTTTTTTTCCTTCAATGAATTTTCAACAATCACCCACGTTGCAATCTTTATTCGTTTCTAGAGCATATTATTAACCGAAGAACAAATCCTTTGAATGATGTTTCCATCGCATTATATATCGTTCCATAAAAGAAACCCATATTCTTTCTTTGCATTTGAACATCCAATACACAATCTTCCATTTTCCTTGAATGCGATGGCCTAAAAAAATTGTATGTTGGTTTTTTCAAGCTTCTTAATAACACAATGTTTGGACTCTGAAAAGGGAAAATAATACGCATGAAGCAGCCTAGGACAGATTCTAACAAGTGTTAATCTACTCCAACAAATAAAGGTTTGCTTTCTATGAAGAGAGACGTCTGTAGATTTGTCAAGAATTATTTTTTACACTTAAATTGTTTATTATGAAAACTTATAATAATATTATTAAAATGGAACTAAATATTGTATTATCATGTGAGATAAAATTGAAAATAAATAAGAAATTAGTGTTAATATTGATAACTTTATAACAATGGCATGAAAAAAATTAATAGACGATAACAACCATTAGAAATTAATCCAGATAATTATGATCAGGTTATCCTAAAAAAACAAAAATCAACATTTACTAAAAATTGTTAAGTATTTGTTTCTTCAAACACTTGTCTATTCTTTATGTTTTTCAAAGGAGATAATTGCACAAAAATCCTCAAACTTGTCATTTTTTTGTGATTAAAACCCCAAACCATTTTTTGTCGCATAGAAAACCCCGAACTAACTAAAAATCAGTAAATCAAGGTTATATCAATGGGTTTTTTGTTGAAGCCGGTTATTAATCCTACGTGGACCGCTAAATAACCTACGTGGAATAAATTTTGATTGTTGAAACCGGTTGTCAAGTATCACATATCATTTAAACCTCCGTTGATGATGTAATCCCATTTAAAATTACAATTAAAAATTATCAACGGGGTTTAAATGATGTGTAATACTTGGCAATCGGTCCACGTAGTACTAATAAAAGGTTTCAACCGGTTACCCATTGATAAAACCTTGATTTACTGATTTTTAGTTAGTTCGGTATATTCTATACAATGAAAAATGGTTTGAGGCTTTAATCACAAAAAACTGACAAGTTGAGGGTTTTTTGCGCCATTATTCCTTTTTTTAATATTCTTCCATTCTTTTTTTTTTAATAAGATTACAAGAACGCTTGGTCACCTATTTGAATACTCAAACGCCAAAGCCCATGTGTTCGGCGGCTTGGAAGTTGGAATAGATACATAATGCATCCATAATTAAAAGAATAGTCATGTATTCATGTGTTGTGGACTTGTAGTGAATTATAAAAGTTTGTAATAAATGTTAAAGTTATATATATAAGATCAAATATAAGATATACTCATGTGAATCATCGTAACTCGGGTAACAAATTCTGACCAGACACGAACCGAACACGACTAATTCGACACGAATTTTAATTGGGTCATAAAAGGGTCGACATGAAAGTGACATGAAATTAAATGGATGAGTTGTGGATTGACCTGTCAATCCATTTTCAACTCATATAACTCGTTTATCATTTTTATAAAGTTCATTATTATTATTATTATTACTACTACTGTTGTTGTTGTTGTTGTTTATTATTTATTATTATTCTTTAAATTATTATTTATTTAATTTTTGAAATTATTATTATTTAATCATTAATAATAATCATTTATTTATTTAATTGAGATATTACAATTCTATATTTAGAAAAAATAATTTTTATAATTGGGTTGTTAATAAAAAAAAAATTGATTTAGAAAATCTGAAACCGATTAGTTGTCAGATCTGAGGAAATAAAAACTATTGTCGGTAAACATTTGAATACACAGGTCAATTGGGTTGAAACGAAAAAACGACACGGAACCGAACACGACACAATTATAAACGAGTCAATAATGGGTCGACAAATGGACACGCGAACACGTCAACTCTAACCCGACACAAATTGTCACCCTATTGCAACAAAGTATTAGCATTTATTTTAAATGATAATCATGATAACATTGTGAATTGCTTTTTAGTCATTTCATGATCATTTTACTTAATAGCTTTGATTTAAGACATTCCTGTTTCGGTTGTTTGACAAAACTAAGTGTAACTTTAAGTTTGAGCTAGAATTAAGAGCTACATAATGTTAATTAATTTCTTCTTTGGTTTTTATTAAACATAAAAATCATATTGAATTGATTGAGTCTTGACCCATCATAATCACTTAGGAGTGTTCGGATTTGCATTTGAAACACTGTTGCAGCGTTTTAAAAATTATTAATCAGATAATAGGTGTAACAAAAAATATTGCTAGAATTATAGTATTTTACTTAGCTTGTGGTGTTTGCAACCACTACCAATTAATAATCGGTTTTTAATTATTTGGTTTTTGTCTTTTGAACTTGTTAAATTACCAAGAGGGGCATATGTATCTCTAATAATGAAATATATTAATTAAATTTGTATGTTTTACTATAATATATACTATATTATTTATGAATCCTCGTGAATAAAATTCATATCTGTCTGACATAAGACTATTATAAATCAAACTTTTAATGTAAACATTGAACATGATGGATTCTTTTCAAAACCATAAAATAGAATGTTTATATCTTTTTGACATAAAACTACTATAAATCAAAACTTTAAATGTAAACAACGAACATAATAGATTCTTTCATAACCGTTTTATATATATATTCTTTTATAAACTACTATAAATGGAAGCTTTAACCCAAACACCAAAACAATAGATCCTTTCATAAACGTGAAATCAAAATAAGTAGTAAATTATTTTATAAAAAAAACGGTGGCCTTAACGAGGAGGGTAATATGCAGAAGAAACTCGAACGGTGGCTCGATGAGGAAGAGGGGAATGAGGAAAAGTCTCCCATGTGTGTTGTAATTTTCTTTTAAAAATCAGAAGCCAAGAAAAACATGATAGTTTAATTTCAAAAGTAAATAATCAGTTGTCAAGGTATGTATGTCATCCAAACACTTAAAAATACATTATTTGCGTTATCAAAACGCAATAATCAATTTTGATAATCAAAATCAAACACCGAAACAACATCGACACACATCTCTTTGTTTTTCAAGATTCCTTCGCCTTCAACGCCGCCACAAACTCATCAATGGCTTTATCCGAACTCCCACCTTCACTAATTGCTTCTTTAGCCAACTCCCTCCATTTTATCGCATTTTTCTTCATCCCCAAACCCCTCTCCCCTTCACTCATCACCTCATTCAAACACATTACAAGTTCTTCCTTTTTCACAATCCCACTTTCACCATCCACTTTTGCTCTAACACCTACACACCACACATCCTTTATAAACTTGGCATCGGTCAATTGATCCGCCCATTTTGGGATCCCGACCATTGGCACGCCAAGGCTCAACCCTTCTAGCGTCGAGTTCCACCCACAATGAGTCACGAAACAACCCACCGAACGATGAGCCAACATCTCGAGTTGGTTGCACCAATTCACAATCATACCCTTTTCTTGATTTGGTGTGGTGGTCATGAATCTTTTAGGCAATTTGTGTCTCTCTGAATCTTTGACCACCCAAAGAAAGTGAAACTGGCTTTCTTGTAAACCCCATGCTATTTCTTCCATTTCTTGTTGGGTTAGTGACACCATGCTCCCGAAAGAGACGTAGACAACCGAATTTCGGGGCTTGGATTCAAGCCATGCGACGCAGTCATGGTCAAGTGGTTTCCATAGACTTGCACCATACCCTTTGTCACCTTCAATTCTTCCATCTAAGTAGGCTGATGGCACCATAGGACCTATTAGTTTTGCTGGCCATTGCTTCCCTATGCCTTTCACCACCTATTAATTAAATTCAAGATCAGGTTATATACAAATTTAAAAAAACAAAACAAAATAATTAGCAGGGACTAAATCATAATTACCATTTCATTATAATCCGATGTAATACATTGTTAAAGCACCAATAAAAAGTAAAAAACAATACTAAAACATGTGAGCATTACTAGAACCCGAGTTTTTTTTTTTTAAAAACTGAAATTCTAGAAAATGATGTATTAAACAAATTTGTTTTGAACAAAAATTCAATTTTATAATAAAATTGTATCTTTTAATCATCGACACGTTTATTTGAATGAGCCGAAATTGTCACCCCTACAAATGACTAAACTAACCAAAGTATTATACATTCGAAATCAATATTGTTTATAGACTACATAACATAAATATATCCGGATATCTTAATAATTATGTTTTCAATTTGGGTTATTTAGTTAAGTATTATTTTATATTTTTCAGCTTTAATTTTAAATACTTTATGAAGTACATTTATAATATATAATCTATCTATCTATAGACATTAAATGAGTAACTTAATTGGTACGTGTCAGTCGACTCTCATTTAATTTGTCATGTGTCAAAACTTCAATTTACCACAAGTTATTACAAAAATTAAATTTTAATTAAAATCAAATCCAATTCAATCTAGTAAAAGGTAATCTAACTAATCTAATATATAATTAACTCAAATCTAATAAACTCAATTTTTTTATAATTATTTCATGTGCTTTTATAAATAACTATTTTTAATTTTATTAATAAATTCAACCGATGTAATTATGAGTATATAATCTAATCTATTAATTAAAAAATGGAAGTTTAAAAAGATACCCCGTTATACCAAATAGGCATATCTATTAATAGTTTTTTTCTTTTTTTAACTAATTTTTCCTAACATGAACATCTATAAATGTGCACACCCTAGCTTCAAATGAAAGGAAAAAAAACTATACTTCTAAGGATTTCTAGACCCTTAGGAGTGTCCTTTTAGCATCACCCTTAACAAAAACTCGAGCTATCAGGCCATCAACCTACCAACTACAAGCTCCGGCTACGATACAAACTAGTTGTGGTCCTGGCCCCTATATCTAACATTTAATCTTTAAAAAGATAAAAAGAACAAAATGAGACATCACAAATTCACACTTGTTTACAAAAAGAAAGCAAGTTTGAAACGGGAAAATCAAGAGGAAGATTGAGGCCCGCATTTCTCATTCTTTCCAAAACAAAACTTAATTTGTAAGTACAGTATGCATTGATACTTGTACATGTTACATATTTAGCAAACATCATCCATCTCACTCAAATCAATTAAAGACTATTTTGTATACAGGACAAACAATGTTTTTGTTTTAGTCATGAATCCAATGAAGAAAGAAAGAAAGAAAAAAGTGTATTCACAAATGTCCGCACGTTAACTTTAACTTTAGCTTTCATAAGTTTTATAACGAAACTTATTGTTTCATACAAATAGAATGATTATTTTTAATTTAAAACATAATATGACGATTACAAAGCAAGAAACTTTTGTAAATTGATAAATGAACGGATAACTTACCAAATTGACTTAAATTTTAACCATCTTATAAGAAGGTATATTATTAAAGAAATAAATAGCAAGAAGCTTGTTAAAACAAAATAATTAGCAGCCACTAATTCCTTTTTTTTTTTTGCTACGATTCTCGATCCGTAGAATAGACATCTTTTGAATTAAGGGGAAAACATCCACATTCAAGGTTTCAACCTGCTCATCCAATGTAGCAAACGAAACCCTATTCCTCTGATTCTAAAGTACCCAGATTGCCGCACAACAAAGACTTTAGAAACACTTCCTAACCCACTTAATTGAAGATCTCGTACAACTAGTTATCATGTTTCCATTAAAAGACAGCTACTTACAAATTGAAATGGTCCAAAATCGTTAGTGATTGCAATGTCAGTATGAAATAAAACTGCAAATATGATATCTAGTTTAAATAAACATTTGTTCAGAGTTAACTATAGCAAAACTTATAGAGATGTTAATGTGTTTTTTTTTATAAAACTTACAAGTTTGTTTCTAGGTTATGCATTTTTTAAAATATTTAAATTTTAATAGTTCATCTTTGATATGTAATGATAATAATTTTATTCATGTATTCATTTTGCCTTGTTTTCATGACACGTTTCTAACTTTCAACAACTGAACTTAATGCTTGGTCAAACGTCAAAACTTTGACTCCTTTTATTTTCTTTCTTTTCTTTTTTTTAACATACTAGTTTTTTTTTTATAATGTTTTACGTAACTGATCCTAGAATTTTTAAGATTGGAGTTAGGTTCGGAACTAAGTTCAGGTGTTAAAAATAAACAGTCAGATTTATTTAACATTTAAAAATTTAATCTTTATTTTTTAGTTTAATATATTAAAAAATAATAAATCTTATCCTCAATATCTAAATGCAGTAAGGTATTGAAATATGTATTATTAAATGTATAATCAATGAAATATATATGATCAGATGCATAGTTTGGAAATAAAGTTTTTAGTTTCATGTAAAATATTGTGAATCTAAACTTTTAACACGAATTTTAACACGTCTTATTTATTTTTAACTGTAAAATTTTATAATCCGATGTATTGCGTCGTATATGACTAATCAATAGCTACTCATGATTGTTTAATACTTTAATTAGGGGTGGATGATTTTGATCGGGAACCAAGGAAATCGAAAACCAAATCAAATCAAATCCGTTTAAAGTCAAACTAAATTTAAAACTCGATATGAAACCAAACCGATAATAAGACTCACTTTTTGGATTGATTTTCTTGGTCTAGCCCAACCAAATTGAACTACCGAATATATATATCAAATTCAAATATAAAATTTTTTTCACGTAAAGTATTTTATGTATGTTTAACTTGATATTTAAGATTGCAAACTTAATGTTTAGCTATTTGAGATGCTTGAATGTTTTCTATTTGTCGTATGAAATTTGGCTGTTTGTAGATTGTTTTGAATATTGAATATTTGTCTTTTTAGGTTTATAAACCAAACCAAATCCAACCGAATTCGAGTTTGGTTTGATTTAATTTTGGTTTAGAAAACAAAAAATTCAAACCGAAAAACCAACAAACTCATAAACCAAACCGTTGATCACCCTTAGGTTTAATGATATCAAAGCATTTTTTTTCTTTAATTTTTGATGGGTTAAATAGTTTTTAAAAGATTTTTTTTAAAAAAAATGCAACATGCTTTCATAAAATTCTATTTAATATATTTTGAACTCGTAATAACCTATAACATAAAATTTGGAATATACTAACATAAAAATTGCAAATAGTTTAAAAAAACATGAAATTATATTTTTATTGACTGAATATTAAAAAAACGGAAATTAAAATAGAAAATAAGTGTTAACTCAAATATATAAAAAGAATGAACATTATAGAAGAGGATAATTAATCGCTTTCTTCATCATCAACTCTTTTTTATCTAAACGTATACATTTGTCTAGAATTCTTTGTAGGCCAGATTAAAAACCCAATAAAAGTGACTAATTCCTTAATTATAATTTTTAAACAATTAAATACCTAAACTTTATAAAAAATTAATGATAATATCTTAAACTAATCTTTTGATTAATTAAATCTTTCAAGTTTATAAATATAAGTCTTTAAGTACCTAAAATTATAAAAATAAATAATTAAATTATTTCAATTAAAAATTAAATAGTTTTAAATTTTATAAATTAGGATGAATGATTAAATTGCATTATCATGTGTGTTTATATTATTAAATAGTAACATACGTTTGGTTTACTTTACTTGGGTAATTTTTTTTGTCTATAAACTCATTTCACTTTACAAATAAAAGCAATCACTGAAAGTGTAAACATGTATTCAGCATCTGGCGCGACAGGAAATAATTTTCCTGTCATCAACGGTATTTATTTTGTTCAACAATAATGTACGTAGTAGTAATGGAAAATTACCGAGAAATGTAATATAAAATACGAAATTTGACAATAAATGAATTATAAAATTTTTTAGGTCAAGAAAGATAACGTAAAATTTTAGTTTCACCGAGAAATGACACGAAACTCAAATTTTAGGCTAAGAAAGATAATAAAATTTTATTTTTTTTTTTACCAAAAAAGGATCATGAAATTAAAATTTTACATTCTTAATTGGTAATCAATACCATTTTAACAAATTTAAATTTTATGTTACCTTTATTGGTCTAGAAAATTTCACATTACATTTATTGTCATTTTATTAATAAAAGTATAAAACTATCTATATATAAAGTACAAGCAAGCAACATTTGTTAAGATTAGCTATTAAAAAACAATAATATTATCACGTACTGATCGAAATTTCTTAATATTTTATCATCCTTCAAAAAATAAATTATATTTTTATATATTTTAGCTATTAGTTATTAGTTATTAGAAGTTAGTTAGTAAAAGTTAATGATATTTTAATAGGAAAAATAAAAATCTAACCTGGGCTTCCAATGATTGGAAAGTGTTGCTAAAAATCCAATCAGCCTTGTGTATGTTTGAAAACTGGTTGAGTTTCATCTTCAAGTATGCCGGATAACTTTCCGGTGCGTTCAAAAAGCTCGGCAAATCTTCCAAATTCAAGGCCGGAAGGCCCGGTAGCAGGACGGGGCAATCCAGAGGCAAGCTCAACGTTCCGCCGTGTATCCGGATAAAAATGGCGGAGACAGCTGCGGAGTTAGTGAAAAAGGGTCCACCAAGAATCCCATTTTCCTTAGCGACGTCAAGTGCCCAAGGCAAAAAGGAATCATATACAATACAGGTGATCGGATTGTCTGTGCGTTTGTGTTTGTCGATGAGCTGCGTGAGTGTACGTGAACCGTTGGATTTAAAAGACTGGAGGAAGAGGTCTTCGGATTTAGCTTGAGCGAAACCGGCGTGGTCGAAGCCGTCGGAGATGGGTTCAGCGGTGACAAAAGGGGCGGAGACGGAGGAAAGGGTGTAGTGGGTGGTGGCAATGGTGGCTTTAAGGCCTTTGGAAACAAGTCTTTTTGCAAATTGGAGGAGAGGGTTGATATGGCCTTGGCTTGGGTAAGGTAACACCAACACATGTCCCTGCCCCGGCTGCCCGTTAATTTCCTCCTTGTCCATGTGTAATTTTAGTTGAGAAAACAAAGCTTTTGAATTCAGGTATTTATAGAACAAAATATTGAGGAATACGTACCATGACCGTTAATATCCACCATTTTTGCTTCTCATGCTTCCCTTATGTTTTTTTACATTAACCTTCTTTATAATTTGTGTAAATGAGTCGAGCTTCTGATTGACTCGTTTAACCGATGTTAAAAAAATCCAAAGAATGGAAGTTCGAGTCTCATCGTAAACGAAGATATAGCTAGATTTAGAAGTATGTCTAGATGAGTGTTTGTGTTTTGTCCTATAAAAAATCTAAATATATAACGGGGTGGTCTAATTGGACCCTCTAAAATCTCATTGGACCCCATGGATGTGTGTGGGGCAAGGGGTCCAAATTATACCCATATATAACACATCTAAGTTCGGCTTCCATTGTTTATCTGCAAGTAAACAATGAAAATAAGTACCGTTTATGCAAAACTGAAACCATTGAAATTGAATCCAAAATTTTACGCAAACCACAGTAAACATTTTTGTAATTTACCCTAGTTTTTTAAAACAAAAGCTACAGAAACGTTTTTTGAAATGAGAGGTTTTTCGTCATTCTAAAACAAAATTGTTTTGTTTTAGAAAATGTCATTTTTTTTTTCCTTTTCATTGTCTACAGTTAATTCTAATTTCGGTTCAGAATTATCTTTTACTGGTAAATTTTGTTCATTCTGTTATTACTCACTTATAGAATCGAAGAAATTTAAACAAACACATGTTTTTCTATTTGAATTTAATTTTTGTTCATGTTTCTTATTTATTTTAAAAAGTTCATGTTAAACTCAAAATTTGTTATCACAAGTAAATAGTAATGTTTAAAAGATATTTTATGTAATATTTAAATATTAACTGCAAACCAGAACTTAGGAAGTTCATATAACTACCATTTTTTATTTATTAATTATTACTCTTCAAATTTTGTGCAATTTTTGAACCACCCAAAATAATAAATGAAATTCTACATAGTACATAGTACATACACATTGTCACATTGTCAGTTTGTCACACTTTATTAAACCCATGTAAAAGTTCCCATCCTGTTTATAAAGCAAATTTATTAAATAAAAAAGTAAAAAATAATAATAAGATACCAAGGTCTTGTTTATTTGTCATTTTCAGATATTGATCCGTCTTAATCATAAAAATTAAATCTTAAGTGATTTAAGATTTTTTGTTAAATTTTAGACTTACATTATTTGATAGTGTTTGTTATATTTCAGTCCTCCAGACATGAGATTTTAAAACATTTGAAATTTAAAACTTAAAACTTCCATTTGAAATCCAAAATTAAGGTTGGAAACTTTTTGTTTCTAAATTAACCTTTTTTTTTTTTTTTCGGTTTTTATAGTGTTTTTTATATTTCAGACATGAGACTTTTAAATTTATCTTTATTCTTTTTAATATTAGATTTGGTGTCTACATTTTATTCTTTTGAATATTAGTTTTTATGTTGTTATATTTTATTCATACACTTCTATTTTAATAAGTTTTTTATTTTTTTTTCTAGAAATCTTTTAGTCAACTTGCATAATTTATAACTAATATTGTGTTGGTTACGTCAAAAAGTAATCTAATGTCATTGTTTTTTCAATTTGGGTAATATAGTAAAAAATTTTCTATTTGTGGTAACATACTTTTCAAATCAAGTCAATCAAGGTAACCGCATCGGATTAGAAATGTAAAAATTACTGACGTGACAGTTTCTTTATCCAGTAATTAGTTTTTTTAATTTCTAAAATTGCCCAAAATAGTATGACATCATCAAAAACTACTTTTAAATTGTAGAATATAGTGCACATCATATAACAATTAAACTATTATTTATGTAAAAAAATGTTGGCTGGACAAATAAATTGTCACGTCACTAAGTTTTACCTTTTAATCTGATATGATTATCTTGACTGACTTGATTTAGAAAATATGTTATCTTAATTAGAAAAAAAAAATTAGTATGTTACCCAAATTGAAAAAACTGTGACAGTAGTTTATCTTTTGACGCAATTAACCCTTTATAATTTTGTTTATATCATATATAGTTTTAATAAGTTTTCAATTGTTTTATCACACAAACACACACATTTTTATAGAATCGGTTTAATTAGCGTACTCATAAGATTCTAGTGTACATTGTTGTGAATGATCATTTACATATTTTTTACATACACATGTATAAGACAACATTATAAGATTTTTTTTATCAAAATAAGCAACATCATAAATCTTGTTAAAGGTAAAAAAAAAAAAAAAGACCACGTGCTTGATGTGATGATCATTCTTGGATGATCATTCACATAAAATGTGCATGAACATTCACATAATTTTTAAGCAAGTTTATGAATTATTATAAAATAATTTTTTATACTTTTGACTTTTGAGTTATAGTTTTTAATCATTATAAGTTTATTATCTTTCAAAATTCTTCTTATCAAACTATTAATGATTTTATTTTAATCAGAGTTTTAACAAAAAAAAAAATTACTCAAAGCATTTTAATATACATGTATTATCAAATGAATTTTATTTTGTTAAGCGACAAATTAATTATAAAGTATGATCTTAAAATCCAAGTTTTTCTATTGTTTCATGATATAAATTGTTTAGGTATATTATCTGTTTAGGCATTCTCCCACGAGAAGACCTTAGGGTCACGTTTTGTTCATTAGTCCATCAAACCTACCCACCCACGTGGCGAATTCGCCACGTTATCATCCCCGTATCCACATACATCAACAATGAAAATACAATTCCTTGGAACAAAACAATTAAACATCCAAGGAGAATTAACCCATGAAGACCACTTCCTAATCTTTTGTTTGCACCGATTTTCAATCCATAGCGAGTCGACTTTTTGCATCTTAGGAAATATATATATCTTCTTCATTCAACAAAGCTTCTTTTTTTTTTTTTCCTGAGAGTTCGTTCACAAAGCAAAGAAAAGTTTGTTTCTTCGGCTGGAAGTTAACCACGTAACCAACGTCATGTAACATTTTACTTACATGAATAGTGGAAAGCACCACAAGAGAGTGCAGAACCAAATCACGGACCCAAAAGGTGTACGTTTGGGAAAGTAATGTTCCTTCCACCAACCAATGTATGTTTTCTATTTTTTTTTAAGGGTTTATTATGAAAAAAACCAACATGTTTTCACGCTTTTTGCGTTTTCGTCCCTCCATGTTATTTTTTGCCATAAAAAACCTCAAGTTATTCTTTTCTTATTGGTTTAGTGAAATTTGGACATTAAAACCCGGTTTTTCAAGTTTTTAAAACCCGGTTCACAAATTATAACCGGGGTCTAATGTCCAAAATTTCACTAAACCAATAAGAAAAGAATAACTTGAGGTTTTTTATGGCAAAAAATAACATGGAGGGACGAAAACGCAAAAAGTGTGAAAACATGTTGGTTTTTTTCATAATAAACCCTTTTTTTAATAACTAAACAAATACAGTTGAATTGTTTGGTATTTTCAGTTACTGAAAATTTTCAAAATTTACATCTCATTTTTTATAAAAGATAAAAACTTGTTTATTTATTTGTAAATTATCATTCCGATTATTTGTAAATTAATTTAGATTCCTAACATCTCAAATAACTCATATCCTTAACTAATTATAAAAACCATTTCATACATCAACCAATTAATTATTATATATAATACATCAAATTCTAGTTCTTTAAATTTCAGTCAAACGTCCCCTTAATGTTTTTTGACGTTTCGTTTATGTAATGCATCTTTTTTTTCCCTACATATGCAATACAAACTCATGATGTATAGGGTCATGTTGACGATGAAGTATTACGTGAAACAAGGATCCAATAGTAGAAGGCCAGATAGGAACTCTGTCATAATGACATGTCATACAGCCAACTAAGAAATGGGCCATGCAACAAATTCTTTATGTTCTAATTTGTTGCAACAGATTAGACAGGTGTCACTATCTTAATGAAAAATATGAATTCACCATCGTGATTGGGAAAGCCAAGGCATAAAAGAGAAAAATGATCATTTTCTTGAGGCATGCAGAATACTAGCTCTCTCTATCATATTTCCTCTCATTTCTGATTGGAATTAAATCCAAAAAAACTCCAATTGACTTGGACATTGGAGTGACTACGCAGGATCCCCTGCCACGCTACTAACCCAAGTTTTCTACTGTTTTGCAGACAAACCAGAACTCATCCAGCCGTTCACAGTGGATTAGACGCGAACAATTGACGCCATCTTTGGGAGTCGAACCCACGAGCATGTGGTTAAAAGCCATTATAGATATAAAAAACAATCGTAATGAGACTTTTACTATAATCATGGAAGGAATCTTATCTTGAAACCATTATAGATAAAAAAAAAAGTCGAACAAACGTGATTTGCATGAACATATTCTAAAGAAGCAACGGGAATTTCTTTTAAATTTTGTTATAATTATTTTCTGATAACCGATAGATATCAAGAAAAGGGGTATTGTGGTCTAATGCTTGGCAGGCCTTTTGTTAGGTTGTGTGGGCCTTTCTGGTCCGATAGCCATAAATTGGATTCCTTATTTAGATTTAAAAACTTTAAAACCAAAACGTCTTCCAATCCATCTTATACATTTATAGAAAGTGAGTGTGTTTCATTAGCAATTTAGTAGTGTTTTTGTTTCGGTTTTCTAACCTGTTGTTCTTTTCATTTTTTTTAAAGTAAATAAATAGACATCATAAATTACATTTTCACCCACAATGTGAAAAGCATGTTGGAAGATTTTAAAGATGTTAATACAAAATAAATGTGTGTTCTTTTTAAATAAGTAGTGATATAAGGATTGTGTCTTAGCAAAAGGGCTACAGAAAGAGGCTTTTATTACTCATCTTTTATCGCAATCGAACGCACTTATGTTCTAAACCTCTTACCGAGTAAGAGGTTTACGTCTAATTAGACTCTGATAAGAGCTACCAAACGCACCCTCAGAAGAAGCTGTTTTAAAATGTCAAGTAAAAGAAAGAAGATTACTTAGAAAGATTTTGGAATGTGAAGAAAAAAAGATTTTGGTTACTAAGAAATGACAAAATCTCAATTTGGCTCCGAGTAGTAATATTGGATGTATTTTGTTCGTTTATTTCTAATGTTGCTTTGTAAATAAATATATCTTAGCTAGGTTAATAATACAATACGTTAAAATGACAGAAACAAAAAAGGGTGTTACTTCATGCACCATACTCTACAACAATTAATCTTTAGGTTAATTAATCTTTAGGTCAATTAACCTATGTCACTTTTAATGAAAAGAGAAATCACACGCCCAATCATAAACAACAATTTAATCAAATTATAGGTTAAAAACTAAAACGAAAAAGCCCACAAAAAGTGGTTTGTTATTAGGATATTACAACATCTTATTGGTTTTTGTAACATAAAATATACACAGACAGACAGAGTCACAGACATATGATAGGATGGAAGAGAGGAGTGAGTGAGAGTATATAAATTTAGGGGCATTTGGGCTTGTTTCCATGAGTGAGCATGTCAGTGTAGCAACTCCCACACATTTCTCTGTTCCCATGAGTGCCGGGTGGCACACACTTGCACCTCTGACAGCACGTGCCACATGCTCTTGTGCACACGTTTGGCCTTGAATGCTTCCCGCATCTTATTGCACATAGCCCCCCACAGTCTGCATTTTTTTACCACTTTATACCTTCTATTTTCTTTTCCTTAATCCTTTTATATATATATACACATATACTTATTATTATTCAATTCATAAATCTGATGCTGATTAATAAGTAGAAAATATGGAATTCGAGTCCATCTAAACACAATTAATTCACCTACCTACAAACGTCATAAGCCTCCTGCTTCCTCCTTTTACCACCTAATTAAAAACCACAACAAATATGGATGATTTTTAATCATCTTTCATCTTTCACACAAAATAAGTCAGCTCAAATAACTATAATTACTTTAATATTTACATATATTATAATTAATTTTTTAAAAACTAAACACATCCCCTTCAAATTTTAAGCCTTTTGTCTACCATACGACTCAAACTTTCAAATAAACATATTGTTGCCGCTGGATTACAAGCCCTTTAATAATTATATAAATACTCTAAATTCATCTTTCAAGACTAAAGTCCTGTTATCTTAAATTTAGGATATTTTTTCTTTGTATTTGTATGAACTAGTCTTTTCTACACATTTAATCATTATATTACAGTTTATCGTATTTATAAATGACAATAGTTACATGTGTGCACACATGATAGTTTAATGATTAATATATATACAATTTTAGTGATAAATATGTAAAAAAAAGCATTTATAATAACTAAATGCATGTAAATTTTATGTATAATAACTTGTAATTATAACATAAAAAATAATAACTGATATTAAAGAATACGTATATGGGATAAAAAATGATTTTGTTTTACAAAAATTCAATCTTTTGAAAGCTAAACTTGCTTCTTAAAGTTCATATTTTCAAAGCGAATAAAGGAGTGAACACCCTCGACTCCTAATATAACAAAAACTTTATTTTAAATACCAAAGAACATATACATAGTTAGGGCTGAGGGGCCACAAAAAAAATGGAATTTTTTCGTTTATAAAGAAAATATTACTTTTTTGTTATTTACACTTTGAAATCGGGATAATATTCTTCTTCCAACAGCATATTTATTTGACGTGTAAGAATTAATTAATGATGTGGAATAATAGTAAGAAACCTGGAGTTGATGGGTTTGGGCTTCATTCCCATCTTGATATGATGAGGAAGACACCTGCAAAGCCCATAATCAAAAATAAATTATTTAAAAATTAAAATTACACATTTTTTTTTTAAATTTGTAGATGATAAATACCTGAGAAACAGAAAGGATAAATACTAAAATTAGAAGTAAGACGAAAATTTTTGAAGTGGAAGGCATATTTTTTTTCTTTTGGGATGGATGAGAGTTGAGTAAGGAAGCAGTAGTGAGTAGGGAGTCATTTTTATACATGGAAAAGGGTTATGGGCCTTGGGAAATGGATCAGGCCCACTTTCGTCGTACTTGCCAACTGTCTCCTGCTCATCAAATTAAATTTATTTACACTAAAATAAAACTCACTTTATCCATTATATATGTGTTGTTATGCACTGCAACTCTTGCCGTTGCCACCTGTTTTTGTCTACACAATTGTGTGTTTCAAAGTAATTATCTTTATCTGAACAACTATATAATTAATTGATTTTGAAAATCATGTTTACTGATATAAATACAAATAAAACACTTATATTTCTTTTGTTAATTTTATAATTATAAACTCTATAAAGTATGTGGATTACTAGATATGACATAACCTGTATGTTCACCATAATTGTGCACTAAACATTGTTTTTACGGGATAAGCAACAGTTCAAAACCAAATTAAAGAGCTAGAATCAAAATTTTGAAACCAAGAAGACAAAAACGGATCGGATGGTATCGACGTCGGTTCGGTTTGATCATGGTTTTTTCCAACTTTATAATGAAGAAATATATATAAAATTGGACGGGATCAAACCTGTAACAAAAAAAGTACTAATAACCCAAAATGAAAAGTGAACAGTTTGCTAAGTTAACATCATGTGCTTGGAAGTTATGAAGAAAAAACTTAGGGACCGTTTGGTTCGCAGATTTTCTGGGATTCATTGGGATTTGGATTTAAAATCTTGTGTTTGGTTTGCAAATTTCAGTAAGAATTTAAAATCACAGGATATCTCAAATCTCTTCCTTCTTTGTTATTTAAAATCTCAACCTCCCTTAGGATTTTAAATCCTAGTTACCTTGCATTCTTCATATTAACAAATTTTTTCTATAAGATAACGCAGATTCTTTGACAAAATCCTGACAATTGCAAATGCTGCATGATACAAATCGTTTGACAAAATGCAAATCCCAAATAAAAATTCTACGAACCAAACGCCCCTTAGTTATTATATGCGGTTCCATTTCTTGTAATTTTTAGTATTTAATTAATTCTTCAGCTTATCTGAGACAACAAGTGAAATGATCTTGTGTGTCGGGTCTAAGTACGGTATTAGTGAATGAAAATGATGTAAAGTTTGTATATTTAGGATGAATATAATATATGTGTTTTAAAATTAAAATTCACTTCCATATATTTGAGAATCCGTCGAATCAAATAACCCATCGTTTGCCTAAATTTTAGGAAATTCATTCCTTTTTCACGACAAAATCCTACATAATCTCTTTAAATTCTAAATACAAAACAAAACAAGAACTTGAATTAGCCGTCGTCGTCGTCGTCATCATAGTTATGATTTTGTAGCTGATAAAATCTTTTACAACATTTCTATGTTCAAAACTAACAAAAATCAAGTATTATACTCAATCCGATTGCACATTCAAACAATAATTTTAAATAACGATAATCATCCTCATTCCACTCACTTATCAAACTATAACCAAGTTAACAATGTTTTCAAGATGAGATCTTACCTATGATTGTTTTTGTCTTTGCAATATTGGATCGTAAGATTGAGATTTGGTTCCTAAAATCCTACCAAAAGATCATTAAACAATATAGATAATTATGGTTAAACAATGATCAAAAGATTTGAACCTGAACCCAATACACCTTAGCAAAACAAGATCAAACCCAATGTTTACAGTTATGACTACGTTGTACGCAAAAATGGGCATCAAGAGTTCCTCACTGACAGCCTAGCTGTGATTTCTATAACAAAATTTCTAAACATCCCTGCAGTTGAAGGATGCCCACCCGACCAAGTATAAATAGCAACAAGAAAAAAGCCGAATACCTGTTGAATGAACTAAATGAACCACTTCTCAGTATACACTTTCCTTCTGATACAATGTCTAGAAACTGATGCTTAGTTCTTTTTCATTCATCTCATACACATGATCTCTTGCATCAGTTAGAGCACTCTGCGCCATTTAGGTTTAGGCAGTGAAATAAGGTAGTCAGCAGCCATCAAATGCACATGTTGCAAAACATGTTTTTGCACATGGTGAAATAGGGTTTGATGAAATATACAAGGAAAGAAAGGCATGGGAATAATGGTGCTAAATTACCTGCCCTAATTTTGTAAGGAAGTTGCTAGCAAGATTCAAAGATGTGAGCCTCACGTCTTCATTAGCCTTCAGTGCTTGAGAAATGGCGAAAGCCCCATCATCCTGTTGGCAAATAATATAAAATTGTAAAGATGCAAAAATCATTCCATGAATCAAATACAAGTTCATTTAGATGGGAGATTTCTAGGGAATGTGGATCATACTCTAATCTCATTGAATCCCAAATCTAGCGACACAAGAGCTTCGTTGACCACTTTCAGGCTGCGAGCCAGGCACTTCGCACCCTGAAAGACAAACTCAGTATTAACTTGTTGAACATGGAAAGTGATACAATGATGCCATTTACAGATACGAACCTCGTCACTAAGCCCATTGGCTCGTAAGTCCAAGGTGGAGATTGTATTGTTGTATTTTAGAGTATCGGCTATGAATTCGGCACCCTTTGCTCCTATCTGTAAGAGGTTCCAATGAAATTTGTCATACAATAATATTTTAGTGATTCTATCCTGAAACTCAAATGTCTTGCAATTTACCTTACACCAACCAAGCATGAGAGTTTTTATATTTCCATGAAATTTAAGAACTTCTGACAAAGCTTTTGCACCGTCTGGTCCCATGGGATTATAACCAAGTTCAAGCTGTGTGCAAGAGAAAGAAATTGAGTTGCTTTGGGTTCCAAAGCATAGTAAGATCATACTCCATCCATCCGATGACATTGCAAGATTTGACAGAATATTTATTTATAAAGTCAACTATTAATCAAATGTCAAAAATACCCTCTAATAATTACAAGATACATGATACCTTATGGACCCAAATCGAAATTAGTTACTTTTTAACGATGAATAATATGTAAATAGGTTGAAGTTGAAAACTTTCAAATTAAGGATGTTACAAATTTCATTGAACAAAGGGAGCAAAGCAATTAAAACTGAAAGAGACTTACGGCTGTTATCACAGTATTATCTTTTAAAACTTCTGCTATAGCAGTGATCCCTTTAGCATGGATGTCATTTCCCCCCTGAAAGTGTAAGATAGTTGAATTTATTTCGTATTATGATTATTATCTTAAACTTCACTTGTACTTATAATATGGTAAACTTGGGTCACGTCCTCACCAAGTCTATGTTTGTTACTGAACGGTTTTCCTTCAGAGCCTCAGCTATTTTCTCAGCCCCCTGGTGCAATTTTAGTATTTATCAATAACAGGATATTATTTATTGTTAGGAAAACAATATACTCAAAAATATTGAACTAATGAAAAATCAATACCTCATCTTTAATATCATTCATGTATATGTTAAGCCACAACAAGGATTTACTTCTTTTGATATATTCCGCAACATGAAATGCACCTTTTAAGGTTATCATATTGTTGCCGATATCGAGAGCTGTGAGTTTCCCTGCTTACGAACTATGCATGTCAAGTTAACAAAATATATATAAATGCAACAATGGAACACAACAATATATATATCAAAAAGGGAAGAGAAAAACTATGCATCAAGAATCAAAACCTTTATGCATAGACAATCCGGATATTAATGCACGGATTCCTTCATCACCTATAGAGTTCCCATGCAAAAAAAGTTCCTGCATATTCATATACGTTACACACGTCCGATCACTTTTGTGTATAATTTAGAAATTCAAGTTGATTTAAGTTCTTGGACATGATAAAAGACCATAAAATGATCAACATATCAATATTAATAAGAAGAAAGACGAAATGAAAGAAGCATAGTACCCTTAATGCTTTGTTACCCTCAAGCCCTTTAGCAAGTGCAGATGCCCCTAAAGCACCACCATAATTTCCACTAGGATAACAGGAACGTATTGTCAATTACAAATTTAATCATGTTCATGTTATACGATCCAACAACATTTCTTTGTGACCCTTAAAAGCCGTAAAATGTATCTCAAACATAAGAAAACAGAATGACACCACAATTTCACAAGATCTACGTACTTTAGGTACAAGCTTTGCAACGATTTATTCTCAAGTAGTGCCTCGGCAAGACCTGAAAATCCCTGCAATGGGTGCCAAATAGAAAGTAAGAACTATGCTATTAACTTCAAAGTTACATCAAACATATATTAAGATGAAAAAACAAAGACGTACTGAATAATCAATCAAATTGTTGTTGAGTTCAAGTGTGCGTAAGGTTGAATTTTTCTTTAGCATCTCAGCAATAGCCTTTGCTCCCTGCAATGGTGAAACACGGCAGAGGTTTTTGTACATCAATTAATATCTAACCAGCAAATTTTGGTATGAAATTTAAAACTTGAAAAAAAAAGGCCAACCTCATCCCCTAGCCCAGTACTGTTTAGCTGAAGCTTCTGAATACCGTTATTGTCCACCAGTATATCACATAAAACCTGCTTAGATAATATCATTTATCATCAGTAATCATACACATCCAAAACCTGTAATATCAGGAACTGTTGGAAATAAATAGATGAATATAATCATTGACTACGATGACCCTTCCCTAGTTTATATTTTTAAGATGTAGGGGTAAACATAGTTAAATTTTATGATTGCCTTCAAATCCATGACATGCTACAACTAACAAAGTAATTCACCTTAGCTCCTTCATCCCCAATAGTGTTTCCTGATAGGTTAAGAGACTTTAGGGTAACGTTGGATTGCAGAACACCATCAAAAGCTTTAACTCCTTCTGCAGTTATCCCATTAGCAGCAAAATTAACTTCTTCTGCAACCTGGAAATAGAAAAGGCAATTATACACTTAGCATACCAAGCAAAAGTCACAGCGTAAACTAGCAACCATGGTCCATGACATGAGTATTAGTTATCAAGATGCAAGTCCTTACACACCGCAATATCTATAATCTCACTCGATACAGATCAAATATGATGTGTGTTGGATGATGATTTAAAGATCCAATAAATCTTAATAGTTGTGATATGAATATTAAAACTCATCACAACTCAACCTTTGCAATTATATTGTGATTTAAATCAACACGGCAATATGATGAGAGTAACAAGGATGATTATTTTGGCAACCAACCAAGAGATGCATGCATTTGTTATACATTGAAATTTGTGATTGTTAAAAACTTAAAACTACCAGTTAACAAGAGAAAACTGATGATGGAAGACTACTACGCTGCCCAATCTTAGATTATGTGACTATTCAATTGGCATCTATAGTCAAGTATACTTCTACACTTTGTCACTTTCCAGATCAATTGGTCCGAAATGTCAATTATTGTATTTTTGATTTACCATTATTTATGATTTGTATTGATATAAGTATCTAGCTATCCAATTGGCATTTATAGAGCATTTAAGGTAATTTCAATTTGTATGGACAAAGGACAAGTTACCAAGCAGCCCTAAAAGTTTATTTTAACAATTAGACACAGACACAAAATTATATATACAAGCAGAAGCAATTCCCAATAGCAAATGTAAGTCACAACCACCCACCCACCGGTCCACCACCATGAGCTCACCCTAATGTCTTAACAATATCACTGTATAAGAAGCTTTAAGACAAATAACGCAGAATAAACATAGCCATGATCGTTAAAAAAAACTAGCCTGGTTATATGCTAAGCTCTCGGCAAGGAAAAATAGTCCTTCGTCTCCAAAGTTTCGACCTGTGAAGATGATACAAGATTTGGATATTCAGAGCTTCAAAAAGAGTGTGTAAGAAAAACTATGGAATGTTGCATGCATAGTTTCTTATATATCGGTATTTTGCTAGTACCTGACATGTCAACAACATTGAACGACCTGAGTTCTTTGGAAAAATCATTGAGTCGGACTTTAGATTCCCTTTCGATCTTTGCACCAAAATTAGCTAACAAGTTCGTCCCAGCGGCAAAGGACCATTTAACTCCTTCAGCAGGCTTTTTCTCTGCCGCTGGAGATTTTGACTGCTTGGGCATCATCAATTTCTCCACGAATTTCCACATAACTGTCAGCTGAAGACATAAATTAGTGAACCATTGAGAAGTTTCTATCTCTGCAGAACTTTTCTTCTGTCTATTTAAGAAACATTAACTTCAATGACAAACTAAAACCAAATTGAAAAACAAAAAGCGTAATGTGAAAGGAAAGGATCCTTGAAATATGTTGAAAATCATCATTAATGATATATTGATATATGACCCTATGGCAAAGATAAATGATTTACTAACCTAATACTGTCATCAAGGGTGTGATGAAATGATCGTTTCGAGATGAAATAGGGTAAGTGGGTAATCAAGGATGGTAGCTACGGAAAACAATAGGGAGATCATAACTCCGATCTAGAGAGAGAATACTTCCACAACTCACAAGCACAATGCAAAAAATTATGGCTGCCAAGTCATCAAATAGAAATTAACATTGGCTTACGTCCATCAACCACTACAGTTTCCTCTAATGCAATGAAGATCTCTGATTCCAAATAATACAACCGAAGCATGCCACACATACCCCAATGAGGCAATGACAACATAAACTTCTTTATCAAGCAAAACCACAATCCCATCAACCTACATTCTCAATGTTACCAATAACAGCAAATCAAATGCAACCTATAACCTTTACTGAGCTCACTAATTCAAACATAAAGCACATTTGGTTGTGTAAGAATTCAACATGTTTCTAAGTTATAACACACTTCGATGGCAAATGCTCCTCAAGTCCTCCTAAAGACAAATGTAGCTACTAGGGCCAACATTTCATTGTTTAGTTGAACCTAACCCTGTCCAACAGCAAAATTGACGTAAATTTGGTTGCAAGTTTAACACCAGCATTATAGAACTAGCTATTTCTCCGAGAACTTTAAAATCCCTACTAATTGCAAAAGTGAAAGTCAGAAGTGTAAAGCAATTGACATCCAAAGTGGTCAGAGTCTAGCTCTGTTCATACGGAATGAAATGAGTACGTCCAGTGACAACAGAAAGAGATATACTAGCAATTAAAAGCAATACCGAAAGTGACGACAATGAAGGAGCCGACAGGCAATACGAAAGAAGCAATCTCCTTCATCGGAACGGCGGATAAAGGCGCTGCTTCGGATTGCGATTCTCTATAAATTCTTCTACCTTTAGCCGGCCGCCCCGAAGAAGCGGAAGCATTTTTTATCGCAAAAGTTTCAAACTGCGAACGTCGTCGTCCTGAACCAATATAGCGCAACGTAGTAGGAAAAAACAGCCGCCGGCGAATCAGCACACAACCACCGGCTGTGATGCTGCTGGTTGTGGTTATTTTTGGATGAGAGTACATTGTGAGAGTTGAAGCAAAATCCATGAGCGAGTGAAGAACGCAAATTGGGGGAAACTGATTGAAGATGATGAGTGTAATTAATCACTGCAACTCTCTATGCTCGGCAATGGGCCTGGACCAATACTTGGGCTACTTTTATGTCAAATCAAAACCCAATATCTACCTTGAATAGTTGAAACCCACAATATTTTTGGGATTAAAAATTGTTTAGATATTTGATTAAAGTTAAATAATAAATTTTAATAGACTTATGATGGACACTAAGGGGCGTTTGGTTCGAGGATTTCCTGGGATTCATTGGGATTTGCATTTAAAATCATGTGTTTGGTTCGCAGATTTCAGTAAGGATTTAAAATCACAGGATTTCTTAAATCACACCCTTCTTTGTTATTTAAAATCTCAACCTCCCCCCTAGGATTTTAAATCCCAGTTACCTTGCATTTTTCAGATTAGCAAATTTTTTCTATAAGATAATGCATTTTTTTGACAAAATCCTGACAAATGCAAATTCTGCATAATGCAAATCCTTTGACAAAATGCAAATCCCAGAGAAAAAAATCTGCGAACCAAACGCCCCCTAATAGTTTGGTCCGCGGATTTTTTATCTGGGATTTGCATTTTGTCAAATGATTTGTATTATGCAGCATTTGCATTTGTTATATTCTAATGATGTCAAATGACATCTTCTACTAATGACAAATGTTAATTAGAATTTTAAGATTAAATCAAATTACTTTTAAGATAAATTTATTGTTAGATATATAAATCTCACAAATTCACAACAAATAATATTTAAAAGATATCTTTAATTAATAATTATAATAATAAAGTTAAAAGTTATAAATGATTAGTTTTTTATACATAGATTATTTATAACAAGATATATTAAATATCATTAGTGCTAAAAGTTTGAATATGAATTTTTAATCTTAAGTTTATATAATTTTAAGAAAGAAATTTATTAATGTTATTTATGTAGTGAACATGATGGATTATAAATGGGTTGACATGGAATTAAAATACAAATCCATCAACCACGGATTTTGGTTAATTTATATATGCCATGATAACATAGGTAGTATTTATAGATGTCTATAGTACTTAAAATCATCGATCAACATTTGTTAATTAATTTGATTAAAAGTAAATAAAATATATAACTAATAAACATGTAAATAATAAAAAAAACAATTTAATTAACAAAAATACAAAAACATCATAACGTGTTGTTCATCTATATAAACCTATAAACAACAAACAAATAATGTTAAAATAATGAAACAAATAGACGTTGTGGATGCCATAGAAATCAAGGTAGATGTCAACGTGGCCATCGATGAAGAACCTTAGCTTAGGTTTTCACGGTGGCCGGCTGGCCGTCATCATCGATCACTACAAACTTAACCCATTGCCGGTTCATACACCACAAACCCAATCAACATCTCTATATAAATTTAACCATTTAATTTCCTTCAATCACAACCCACGTCGTTAGTAATCTTTATCAAACATATTTATACATATCAGACGTTCAACGATGGCTTTAAAGTCTCCGGCCACCATGTTTGTTGTTTGCTTAGCGGCAATGGTGGCAGCAACGATTGCGATGGACCCCAACATGCCCGGAATGAACATGGGCCCTGCTCCTGCACCCTCTGCAACCACCATCGTGTATCCGTCCGCCATGCTTGGAGGATTCGTAGCTTTGGCTCTCTCGTATCTCTTGATCAAAGAAAGGGTTTAATAACTTCTTTGTATTTTGCATGTTATACCGTGTCTTTTGTGTGGTTTAATTAGTGGTTTGCATCGTGTTTTGCAGAAAAAATATATGTATACAACTCCTTCCTTAAATAATAAGTAATATAATATATATATATTTTGATTTTATATACATCTAACTGTGTCTAGTACTTTGCTTTTTGTTGAAATTAATTTTTTTGAAACATGATTGTTTCAAGAATTAAATGGAATATTGTGGGTTAGTCAGTCGCTTATAAAACGGACCATCGGTGAATCTATATTAAAACTCTTAACTAAAATTGAGGCACTTAAACCCAAAAAAGAAAAAAGAGCGAGAGGAGTGACACAATCTATAATGAACTAATTTACATATAATGTATGACTATTACATATGTAATATATGATTATTACACAATACACATGTAATATATGTCTATTACACATGTAATAAAAGTATAAATCTAATTTTTTCAAAAATCCCAGATCGGAAATATGAACAAACACTACATTTTAAAATTACAAAAGATTATCAAATAGCCTAGAATCAATATTCGACTATTCGTGACGCTTGAAAAAAAATGAACCATCATCTTAAAAAAAAATTATATTTTGAACGAACATATCTACCAATACTTCATGTTTGTCTTCATCTTCAAAAAATCATCTTCTGCCTTCGAACAAAAACTCATATCTTGAAAAAGATGAAAACAACATCGAAAAAACTCAGATCTTGAAAAAGAAATCTTAGGTAGAAAAAATAATTTTAATCCATTTGATTCTTTCTTTTTAATGAAAATTGAACCAAAATCTGGAGCTTTTCTTGAAGATGAATAAGAAGAAAGAAAGAAAAAGTAAAGAAAGATAGAAAGAGAAGATGATGATGATGGAAATTCTGCAAAATGTGAAAGTCTTGAAAGTACGGAAAAGGAGAGAGAATATAAAAAAATAGAATTCTTAATATTCCTTCCTTTTTTTATTTTCTAAATATTTAATAAAAAACGACCCAATTTATAACTTTGTATTCTTTTTTATTGTAATTTATTTATATACATTAATTTCAGTTAATTTATACCATTAATTTTTTTTTTTAAAGTTAATATTAAAGCAAAATACAATTTGTATTTTAAAAAGGTTAATATCATTATTTATTTTTATTTTTAGTTTATTGTAAACTTTAAATGTATTTATATATTTCATATTTAATTTATTAGTTTATTCATTATTAATTACATAATTTATATCGTTACGACGCACAGATATCATGATAGTTGTTTGAACCATCATCTAATTATAGTAATTTATTGGTTCATTATTATTATGGATATTCATTCTTTTAAAAGCAGGCTGACATGAAAAAGCAAAATATTATTAATTTCAAAACCTTGTAAATGATATAAAGCACAATAAATATGTACAGTGAAAAATATACGATAACGATGAATTTTCCAAAGTTTAAACGAGTTATTTGTCTAACCATTGTGTTTTCAAATTTTATTTCTCAAAAGATAATATTTTCAGTTTTAATTGCCAAAAGATGGTAGTTTTGAATTTAATTACTAAAATATTATGGGTTTATCATTTGTTACTTAATTTTTTTACTAAAAAATAATATCTTCTTCCTTACTTTTTATTTAACTTTTATAAATAAACCCAACATTAATCAAAAAGTTTAATAACGATATCAAAAAATAATTATACTTTTTAAATTATTGATTTTATAAAATGAAACGATATAAAATATCATTTTCCTAAATTTTGTTATGGAACTTTATAGCTCAAACTCAAATATTATATATTTATAACATTAAAAATATTAAAACAATCGATACAATAAGTTCAAAAAGTAGAAATTCCAAAGTTCCAACATAGTCATGAACATTTAAAATAAATAATATCCACATAAGTCTTTAACAAAATACCGATCACAAGTACCAAAAATATATTCGATCAATCAACTTAAACTAAAAAAAATCAAAATATTAAATAAAACACAAGTGTTCTCGCAATTAAAATGAAATATTTGTCTTCATAGTAGGTTGCATGTAATTCACTATGAAAACGAATATTTCATTTTGACGGGAAGAAGACTTGTATTTTATTTAATATTTTGGTTTTTTAGTTTAAATTGATTGATCGAATATGTTTTTGGTACTTGTGATCGGTATTTTGTTAAAGAATTATGTAGATATTATTTATTTTAAATGTTAATGACTATGTCGGAAATTAATTTGGAAATTAATTTTTACTTTTTAAACTTATTGTATCGATTGTTTTATTATTTTTAAAGTAATAAATATATGATATTTGAGTTTGAGCTATAAAGTTCCGTAACAAGATTTAAGAAAATGATATTTTACATCGTTTCATTTTATAAAATCAATAATTTAAAAAGTATAATATTTATTGATATCGTTATTAAACTTTTTCATTAATGTTGGGTTTGTTTATAAAAGCTAAAAAAGAAGTAAGAAAGAAGATATTATTTTTGGGTAAAAAATTAAGTAACAAATGATAAACAAATCATATTTTATTAATTAAATTAAAATCTAGCATCTTTTAATAATTAAAATTGAAATTAGTATCTTTTCAAAAATAGAATTGAAAAACACGATCGCATGACAAATAAGCGAGGTTTAAACATGACTCGTATTATCAATATTATCACCTGCAGACCTTCTCCTTCTTGGCGGCGACGTCTTCACAACACCCACGCCCCCCCTTCTGGGGCCGACGCCATAGCCGGATTGCAACTCTTCACGGTCGCTTCTGGCCTCAGGTATGTATCGCCCTTCTCTGTCTGTCTCTCCCTTTATCGCATCTTATCTCATCTCGATTCTCTCTGGCATCTCAATTATGGTTTGACCCTCTCCGACTTGAGTATCGTTGAATTTGGTCGTACACTATTCTTTGGGTTCACGAATATTGTTGATATTGGTTCATCGTTTGGTTGAATTGTTTAGGGTTCATAGTTTGGTTAATTTTCTTTGTGGTTGAAAATTTTAGGGTTTGTCAGTGAATTTTTCTTTTTGAATTCATCAGTTGAATTTTGGTTCTAAGGATTATCATTTGAATTTTTGTTTTTGAGTTGATCAGTTTTTGGGGTTCATTAATTGGATTTTTATTTTTGTACATCAGTTGAATTTTTGTGTGGTTAATAGTTTAGGGTTCATAACTTGGCTGAATTTTCGACAAAACAAACATTCATCTCCTTACAGATTGCATACTTCTAGGTACCTCTTCTGCTGTTCTGCAGAAGTCATGAAAAAAAGATACAAAACAATTAACCTTTTCAACAACGAACGAAATCCTATTTGCTGTTTTCTTTTTGATTTTTTTTCCCTGAAATTTGATCATAAATCTTTTAATTGCTAGTTGTGAGTATATGATGTTTTCCAGGTATATTATTGGGTAATGCTTTTATTGGTTAATCTGAAATTTGATGGATCCTTTAGCATGCGGGAATTGGGTGGCCTTTCTTTCGTATTATAAGATAAAAAATCCAAAGAAAGTTCTTTACAACTTGTTGATGATGATAAAGCTTAAAAACAATATGCTTCACACGAAGAACAGCTTTGTGGAAATCAATAGGCTAGAGAGCAACTCTCTGGTCATCTATCTCGTTGAAATTGATCAGGATGATATTCTATATACAACCTGGTAGGGATCTTAATATCTCATACTCCCCAAACCAAAATGTACGAGTTTATATTGCATAAGGGACTAACAAATACTATTTATCTAAATTTTGAAATAACTAAGGTAGCCCACATCAACACTCCATCCATCAAAAAATTATTGACCTCAAGGATCATAGGGAATTGGGGACCAACTTCATGATGGATTCCTTACTAAGCGTTCACACAAAGCACTAACATGCTTCCTCCTTGACCTTGTAGATTCCTTTCCCTTCCTCACTGGGAGCCTTAGTAGGATAACTTTTACCACTATGCAATACACCATGAGTGGTACAGGTGATTTCAGAAACATCAGTCCGTAGTTGCTGAGTTGAAGAATCATGGGCTAAATGTGGTGTGTTTACATTGCTATGAGGGTGACTTCCATCCAATACCTGCTCGTTGATGACAATTTCCATTCCCAGAATTAGCATGCTGAGTTCTTGCTAGCATTGGAAATAGTACACTCATAGAACTTAGGCACAATTTAGAAGTTGCATACTTGCATGTTCATCCTAATTGGAACTGCCTGTTCATCCGATCCTCTAGACTAAGGCAAACTTTTAGGAGCAGCCTTTGATCATTTGAAATTCCACTATCAGAAGCTGCTGAATCAGTTGCTGAGTGCTATCTATGACTTGCGTCTCTTGATTATCAACCGAGTTACTGAGGACAACAATAAACATGCACATATTTTGATATCAATTTTTCTTGGACGTAGGCCACAAGAACTAGTGCCTATCCCTGAAATTGTTGATCCAAAACTAGCTCCAGGTAGAAAATGTGGGTGATGAACCATTGGGGGGTTTTCATATGGGTGTAGCATTAACCACATCAGCAGTGAGTGATTGTCCCATCTGCAGTGTCATGATTTTCTGACCAATCTCAAGAAGAAAATCGCCCAAATTTTGCAAAAGAGCTCCTGTCGTCAAAGTTTTTGACTGATCAGTTACATTAGTTTGATCACCTAATTGTCTTGTCTTGTTAATTGCATCAAGCATTCTCCAGCTTGTTCAATGAACAGCTGTCTGTACTCTGTAGATGGTGACACCTATCCAGGGACTGGTGTTGCTAACCTGTCGGGACCAGAAGTTGAATGTGATGTGGCCTTTGACTCTTCTCTGGCACTCCCAGCACCAAGGGACTTAAAAATGTTGCATCTGATTCTAACATTATCATTACCGAACGCCTTAAATACCGGAACAATGTACTCAAAGAATCGGGAATAACAAGGAGTTGCTGAGATTCAACAGAAACATTGGTCAGAAGCTTGAACCCAACATTTTGAGAATTAGTTTAACTCCTTCAAGAAGATCCTCTGTTTGTAGTCCGGTGGAACATCTTGCGTTGTTAAGATGAGGTAGCCTTTCAGATATCTGTTGTTGCAAATATACTGCTTCACCACCAGTTCCAACATTTGGTACTCCTTAGGAACCAAAAACATTAGAAAAAAATGAACTAAAATCTGGCATTTCATCATCTCCTTGTTCACATATATCAAAGGGTTTAGGTCATTTTTGACCATCCAACTTTCAAATTTATCCCATTTAGCCATTAAACTATTATTTTTTTGCACATTTAGCCATTAAACTATAGTTTAGTGTTCTATTTTGGGGAAAAGTAATGGCTAAATGTGTACGAATATGATAGTTTAATGGTCAAATGTGTACAAAATATGATAGTTTAGTGGTCAAATGTGTAAAAAATATGATAGTTTAGTGGCCGAATGTGTACAATTTTCAGTGGTTAAACATGGGCAAAAATAGTTTAGTGGCTAAATGTGTACGTAAAAAGTTCAATGGCTAAATGCGTAAAAAGATAGTTTAGTGGTTAAATGGGATAAATCTGAAAGTTGGATGGTCAAAATTGACCTTAACCCAATTGGGTTCAATCTGATGTTCCCACCACTACATTGGGGCCGTGTTGGTTGCCCATAGGCTGCTTGTTACTTGATGTTGGTTCACTTGCTGTTTATGTCTGAACAGGAAAAGCTTGCTAATGATGATTGGTTGTCGAGTGATCAGGTGCAGTGTGTGACTATCTTCCACATGGCAAGTTCAGAGTATTTGGTCATCTTTCAGAACTTTACCATGGCAGATAAAACATTGCTGGTCAGATGTTACGCCAGTAACAGAAGCAACCTGTTCCTTTGGTGGAGTGTATGTTTGAGAATCCAAAGTCTTTATCTTGATCTCAACAACTGCTTCAGAATTGTTACCCTCATTGCTCCCAGAATCCATAGCATCCTTACCAATGTGTCTAGAATTGAAACGATAAAATCACCCTCTCCAAAGTCGATAACTAACATGGCTTCACTTCATTGTATTTTCCTTTAAAAAATAAACTAAGGATATCACAATAAGTTCATTGATAACACGTACGACTTCCAAACCAACAATTTGACCAACATCCTTCAATGTTGTTCCTTGGAAAACCATAAAATCTACTGGTACTGTCATGCCTTTAATGATGTTATTGCTAAGAAACCTGGAAGTCTGTTGCTTCACCCAAGTAGTAAACATAGTTTTGATCCTTGATGCCTTTACTCATTAGGTATCAAAATAGGCTCTGATGAATGTTTAGAAACCCAACAATTGGTATCTATACTAGTGACAGCAGCATCTACTGCAACATACAAAGTAATTGAATGATGTGAGGGCGTATTATAGGGTTACTCAAATAATTGAATATGGCTATTGAAATTGGGTGACTGTTTGGACGTAAACCATTTTTTTGGTGGGTTGGAGGTGTTATGACAGCTAAGGAAGTATAGAAAAAATCGATATAATCTGGTGGCTTTGGGGTTATAACCCGGATTAACATTTTGGGCGGTGATTTGATTACTCATAAACTGGAATTAGAAATGAGAAGTGTATTCATTTACAGTGCTCGATAGATTATGGTTTTGCAATTCAACGTGTGGCTTATGTGCCGCTTCCTTCATTCAAGTATTTAGAGACTTTTAAGTCGATGAGTGGCTTAGACATCACCTGCTCATTTGACTCTTGCAAGTGTGTCTGCTTTTTAAACCCTAAATCGATATTTTTCTTAAATTGACTACTGTGACCGTATTTCATAAATAGCGATCTGTGATTCTGCGCTTTACAGTTTTATAATTTTTATCAATATTTTTATTTGATATCAGATACTAGAAAATTCTGGATGAAAACTGAGGTGTTTGGTGATGCTGATACACATAAGCATGTCTGTATGACCAAATAAACAATCGACAAAGATCGTATATCTTTAGTCTATCTTTAGACATACTTGTTGATCGAGTTTATGGTCATCATTGTTTGTCGTTGGATGACTAGCAATGTGTTTTTATGAACTCACATTTTAAAAAAATATATATTTTTATCAACATTTGTTTTTGTTGATACTCTCTCAGCAGGCTTAGGAACTCTTGAAACTTAATGACAAGGCCTGAGGAGATGATAGGAGGCAATCGGATCGAAGATGTTCGCTGGCTCTGTTCTCTCTCGGAATCTGAGCTCGATCTACTCATCAACCTTAAGGAGATGGCTATCCGAAGGGCATCTTTAATTGGGCATGAATCTTTAGGGAACAAATTTGACTTGAAGATGCTTAGAGGTCTCAGTTTTGTGTTGATGCAAGTCCTAAAGGAACAGTTGGGTGATGTTGCACTGCCTGCTGGATCTGTTACTGGGTGTGTAGACAAATCGAATTTGATAAAACATGAAATCAATGAAGAGTTCCGGGAAATGGGTGCAGATGAGTTGATGGCTTACATCAGTTCGGATACGAAGAAGAGGATATCAGAGCTGTTTGGTGATGATGATTTGGTTACACGGAAGAAGAAAAAAATTGGCCTGAAAGAACACATTTACAACGAGGATATGGCATGTTGACCTTCAGATTGAAAGTGATGCCATTGTTTATTGGGTTTTTCGCTTAGAAACAGTAATGATGCTTACACTGTTATATAAATTTTAGACTTGTGATCTTATAATCGTAGTCTCGTAGAATCTTGAATGGTATTACTGGATCAAAAGATGCTGTAATTGGTGCCATGGTGTTTGGCTATTTTGGGAGACTAATTTGGTCTTGTAAAGTTTTGCTTGATAAATGTGATATGGTCTTTGCTCGATTAACCCATTGAGTTTTGTGTTTGAAACGAGCAAAGTTTTCGTTACCAAACTTTTTGTTTGTAATGGTGTATATTTCGTTATCTTTTATCTTTCGTAACGCAATGTATTAAAAAACTAATAAAAGGTACATATAATGTAAATAGTGAATTTAACGTAAATCTGATAAATGAAAATAATAGGTATTTTGGTTAAGTAACTTTAGACCCCGGTTAATTGAGCCACGTCGAGCCTGAAAGGCCGAGTACTTTATCGAGCCGAGTTTGAGCTTAAAAACTTGGGCTCGATGTCATGGTTGATAGTTGTGAAAGGCTCAAGGCACGAAGGGGTTCTCGGGGCCTCTTGAATGCAAGGCACATCAAAATAAAGAAGTGAAAAAAATATACTTGTATGATGTTATTGATGTCTAGTTGTCTATACAATTTACATAGTATCAAAACATTTCTAATTTCAAAAAACCTATGTTTCATGTTGCCTGATTGCATAAAACATTTATAATATCAACCATGTAGTTGCATAAAAACATATGTATGATGCTTGGTTTTACAAAAGTCAAAAACATTTATAATATAAATAAAATATATGTATGGTGGCTACTTTTTTTAGTTGTCTATCCTCCTTAAATTCGTCATGTAACCGAGACGAACTTTAGTTAAGAAAAGCCTTACATGGTGGGTCCCTTATGAGCCTCGTAGCCTTGGCGGCCTGAAGCAGGCTTTTAATATGGCTCGATCGAGTTTCGAGCTCGAGTCTGGTGATACACGGCTTGATTACACCCGCCCATATGACTCATGAGATGTAGCAACGGGGAACAACACGATTTTATGCAATTATGCAGTTATATTTTAACACCATTTTATGCAGTTATGGTCTTCGGTCTTTTGATCCCCGTATCAACCCTGATCCGTACCCGATAACACGTACCCGAAATCAACCGAAAACCAGTTCTTCCATTTCCCCTGCTGCTCCATGGCACGACTACAGCCCGGAGAAAGAAAACCATTTTAATGAAAGGGGAGATGCACTCACGCACCACGCTCCATGACAGATTGTTCTCTCCAATCTCCATCTCCAATTACGGCCCGCTGAAAACCTCTCCTTCTCCCTCGATCAATCTTTTCCTTATCCGACGAAACCTCCTTTCTGTATATCCATCGATTTGTTAGTCATTGCTTCGCAGTTGACTTGCTGTCTATCGAACTTTATGTCCATCGACATGGTAAGTATTTATGAAAAGATAACTAGTTATGATTAACTTCAAGAAAATGGAATAAATCCTCTGATGGGTTTCTGGATTTGGAACAAATTAAATCTGGCTTTTCTAATTTGATAATGGTTTTCAAAAGTATTTATGGGTTCATGCTAGGTGTTTTTCACATGATAGAAAAAGGTTGGTTACTTTAAAATATTATGCACAACATATGCTTGATGAAATGTCTAACTGAGTTTTCTTCATTGCATTATGATTCTTTTCCTGTGAAGCTGATTGTGATGTTGTTTATTTACTTTTTCTTTCTTCGTACTTTATCGAAGGATCATTCAATGTACGTGAAAAGTGATGACATAAGCGATATAATTTATGTTTATCAGCTAAGTGTGGCAATGTGTTCCTTGTTTTTTTTTAACAATACTGACTTAATTTCTCTGTCTCTTGGTATTGATAATAAATATATGCCAATTGAGTTAAGTAGGCACTAGATAGCTATGGAACCCAATGAGGAACATGTAAATAAAAGTAAAGAATGCACTATAGTAGATATTAGGGGTTGCCAATGTCAATGTACACAATAAGAATTTAGAATTGATTGGGTTTGGCACTTTGCACCAAACCTATCAGATTTACTAGCAGGAGCATCTACTGGAAACTTGCAATGTTAATACCAAAAAGGTTATGGAAAAGTGCCGAACCCAATCAGTTCTTTGCCAAACCAGATGACGCTTCTTGCTTTTAAGATAAAGAAACCAATTAATCAATTCTTTCCCAAACCCAATCAATGAGGTTCTTCATGGCACTAACTAATTGATTATTAGTATTCTACTGAAAAAATTATGTTTGTGTAACATTCCATCCCAATTCGGCCAGGAATATGAATATGAACGCTTTTCTGGGTTGTTTGTGGATGATTGATATTTCTAACCATGGATTGGTTGACCTAAAATCTTTCGGGATGGTCTATATTCTACTATTCTAGGCTCTAGCTGTAAAAAGTTATATTAGATCAATGACCCAACAGGATCTAATGAGTTGTACCCATGCATGTGTCAATAGTTATCCAAGTCTTTCTTGAAATTAATACATTAATGGTTAAATCCTTCGCTGTATCATGATGCTACTACAATATAATAGAAAACAATGCTAGTGGCTATGAGCATTAGGAACATGATAGCTCTTTTTCAGGTTGGTGTTGGATTGATCCTTCGCTTGTAAATTCCTATCAATCCACTCATATCTAGTTTTTCATCTCTGTATTTCACCTATGCAATCACAAATCTTTGATAAGTTGGTCATGATTAGTCACTGTGGAAACCAAAAACCAAAGCAATGTCGGAGAACAACCAAATACCCATTATAGTATCTCGGTCCAGAGGTCTGTTAGATCAACTGATGCTTACACTTCATTCAGGTTCTTTTTTGTCCCACATTATAACATATGTAACTCAGTAAATCTACACAGAGATCAACTAAGCTCTAGTATTTAATCCTAGTTAACTGGAACAATGTGTAATTCATCCTCTAACTTCTCGTCTTCTCCTAAACTCTTCTGCTTTATGGAATTGTAAAAGTTGAGAATTTATACTTGATATTGCATATTGTGACACTAGCTGTGACTTCTGAACACGAAAGGCAATGGAAGATCAGCGTTCATTCAATAGCCCTAGAAGGACCTTTAATTATTCTAGAAATAGGGGAGCAACATTCTCTGTTTTTGAAGCAGAAAACAAGGCTTCTGGTGTTGGTGTTTCAGGAGAGCATGGTCCTAACCCGTCGGAAGTATATGGATTTGTAGGAGCCATTTCAACTGTTGTTGCTACAGGTATTTCTTCCTACGTTTCAGTTTTTAATAGACATTTTTCTTTTTATCAAGTTCAAAATTATACTATGTATTATGAGCACCTAAAGTATTAGGTAGAGTGGGACGTGTAAATTGCTATATTTTATGGGGCACACCACTTGGTACAAGTGTTGTTCTCTAATAAATTACAATGACAAACTAAAAGATTGTCATGGACCATAAATCCACAATCAGTAGCATTAAGTAAGTAACTGTATGTTGGAAATTCATCATGTAGGATATGTTGCAACCATTGTGTGACCTGAGCAGTACTTGATTCTGTAGATTTTCGAAAGTTCCTCGTATCCTCTCGTTTAGAAATTACCCAACTGGTCCACAAGAATCCTTATGTTGTTAATGTTGTCGATATTGGCGTTTAGAGGATAAGGATTCTAATATTATTTTTGCTTTGTCATGCCAACAGTTATCTTCATGGTATGGGCATACGTTCCCGATCATTGGTTACATTCTATTGGGATCTTCTACTATCCTAGCAAGTATGTAAGCAATATTCCTGTTAAATCCTAGTGGCTGGTTAGCTTTTCATTGTATCTGTAATCTGAGATGAGATCATATGAATGTCTGGTCGAAAGATGTTATTTTCTTTAGTTGAATTTTCTACGTGAATTATTGGGTACATAGTAGTATCCCCAATTATTAACCCTTGCATACATGGACTCACTATGCAAACTAATATTTGTGCCATATATTTGGTGGTCTTTCAGGTACTGGGCATTGGCACTTCCATCTTATGCCATTGTTAGCATTGTGATGATCTTTCTGTTCTACATTGGCCTCAACTTTATGTCAGCTCCACGCCCGATGTCCTTAAACTCGATATACGGTAGAGTTAGTTTTTTCTAAAATGCAATAATGAGAGAGAAGAGAGGAGTACACTACTGCTTTAGGTACTAAAATAGATAGTTTTATATTTGGCTAGTTTAGAACATTTTCTGACCTACTCGAGTGTATAGGAAACCTTGTTTTTATGAAACGTAAATTATCTCTCTTCTAAATAATGAAGTTCAGTCACCTTGTATTACAATGTAGATTAGTGATGCATAAGGTATCATTGTTCATGAAACAAACTTGAATAATTTTTATGAACCAAGTTCTACTTTAAAAAACCTTTTTAGTCTCTTAAGGCCAACAAATGCAACTAAGAAAAATAGCTTATGTGGGATGGTAATCTTCGTATAATTCATTTGCATATCTATTGCAGATGAATACAGCAAAGATCCAGTGTGCCCTGATCCTATGTTGGAGGAAGACGATCGACCCATCGAGCCTTACTCTGATATCGGCATTGACCAAATCAACGAACTAATGTTTAAAGATTGGAAATAACATATTCTCAAGCAAGCTATCATCATTTGATACTATGTTTTAGAAGTCTGTTGAGAGTGGTTGTATCTGACTGGTTTAAGATATAAGACTGATCGATAGTCTTGATCAAACAGAAGTTTGTAATATATAAGAACTTAACATTTCATATCTTTATCAGTTTGTCATATAAGAGATTGTAGGTTCTAAAGTTTATGGTAGATGGTAATTATTAAATATCTTTGACACCTTAGTGATGTTTTGTAAATTTAGAATAATGAGAAACATGAGGAATACAAAATCATGTCTTGAGGAATGCATGAATATCAATGTTTGGTATGCAGTAATGAGATACAAAACGAAACGAGTGATTACGATGGAATGAAAAAGAAGTTGTCTGTTTACTTTGTGGTAATGAAAAGATTCAGTACGTTGGGAATCTAATTTTTTCATCTCAATTTAAATTCCTTGATGAGAGGGTGTTTTTTCTTCATTCCTGAATGAAAAAGAATGGAATGGAAATCCATTTAAGATTTGAATTTAGATTTACTTCATTGTCATGTTTGGATAAAGAAATTAAAGGAAATGATTTAGCTAGTTTAGAATTTCATATTCCCTACTTCTTCACCTTTCATAATTCATACGTCCCCAAAATATTTCAAAATCCTATCATTTTAAATTTATGCAATCCAAATGACACCTTAGAGTTTTTAATTTAATTTAATTTCTATTAATATTTTTGTGTATCAAATGAAAGATAGTTTTAATTCATTCCATTCTAATATAACAAACATGATAAAGGACCGTAATTGTTCATTCCATTGCTTTGTGAGTTCATTACATTCAACCAAATAGATATACTCATTTTTTCATATCATACATAATTTTTTATTAGTAATTAAGAATTTGTTTGACATGTTTATATCATAAAAGTTCAGTCAAAATCAAATTCAAATATGTTATGATTATTGTTATCATTTTCATTTTTTCAAATATATTATGACTTTTTCTATGTCAATATTGTGTTTCCATCATTTTCTATGTCAATCTTTAATGTATGTGAAACTACCATTGGCTAAAAAACTTATAAAATAATATGATATCATTCCACCGTACCAAAGGAACCTTTAATGTTCTTTGCATGTTGCAAGTTACAAAACTCTAGTAATCAAATAACATATTTATTGTGTCTATATTATTATGATCAGTCTTAACAAAATTCAAAAAATTTACATGAATTCAATTACAATAATAAGCTTTTATATATTGATGTTCTTCGTCTTTAATCGAAGAGCTATCATACAACATGCATATGCATTCGAGCTACCTGAATACAAGATGAAGAAAACAACAATCATCGATATATGTCAAAGTTTTTTTTAATATAAACTGACTTATTTCTGAACCTAAAAGTTGTTATTACAAGATTCTAAGTGACAAAATAGTTTTACCATAAAATGAATGCATGGTTACATGGATGAGTATGAACCTAAAGCCAACTTAAGATCCAAACCTTTATAAGAGCGATTTGGATGCTCATGTATCCATAACGAAGAAAGCATCCTTCTTTCGGATGTATGCTTGTAAGCAGAATTGTATGGATCCTTAAACGATGATACATCACCATTGTACAAACCAAAACTGATGTTTTGTTCATCACACTCATCGAAATGAATGTGAATTTCATGATCATCATCAATAATTTGGTCATAGGATTTGAGGTAACAAGAATAGAGGCTGGCAGTTTTAGCCTGCAACAATATCTTTCTCTTTTCTGATCTTTCTCTTTTATGCGCGTTTTGATGACCACCCAAGGCTTGCGAGTTTACAAACCCTTTGAAACAATATTGGCACATGAATGTCTTTTCTTTGGAATCTGTCATAGGAAGCTTGTCTTTCTCAGAAGAGATCGAGGTATTAGACAATGTATACGAGCTTTCATCCCGAATGTCTAACACTTCATTGTCGAGCGTGGAGCCAGTTTTGTTAGGATCAAGCTCGATGCCAAATAATCTGATCTTTTTATTTGTTGATATCGATGAATATCGAGCATCTACATCATCTTCTTCTTCCCATGTTTTTGAAAGAAAATTTGACACAAGTTTTGCCATCTCTCTATTTTGGAGTATATATTTTATGTTTTTAAAATATAAGGTACTTAATTAATGTGGTACCACCCTCTCCTTTTTATAACCACACGCAATTAGCTTTTGATGGCAAAATAATTAAATATATAGCTTTCTATAATACGTCATTTTATAAATGCTTAATTAAATATTTTAAAATATTCGAGCCAAAAAGGGAATAACCTCAATTTACATCATATAGTATAGATGCTTATTTCATACACACACACACAAATGTTTACATTAAACTTATTTAGACGTGTATAATTATTAAGTTTTTTTTGCATTTAAAAATGAGAATAAACATAAAAAAACATAAGACTGAGATAATTTTTCTGAAGACTTAATTTATTTTATACATGCACTTTTGCTTACAGCTTTAGTTAGTTTTTAATACATTATAAGGTTGTGTTTGGTAGAGAGAATCGAGAGAAAGAAAACGAAGACAAATTATTAGTTAGAAGACTTAAATTATATAAATCAATTATCTATGAACTTTCAAGTTGGATCAATATATAGCTTAAAATTCAATTATCTCGTTTCTCTAGTAATGAGGGAGAATTAAGTGGAAGCTAAAATTAGAAAAAGAGAATTACAACAACCATAAGATTATTGTATTTTCAAGTTACATAGTCTAAAAAACCTAAGATTTTGTCCTCAATTCTTCTATTTTCAATTCTCTATACCAAACACAACCTAAATGTAAACTAGTAATTTATCACATCATATTATATATATTTTTTTTACTACACAGTATACACGTTTTTATATTTATACATATTTTATGCATGTAGAAATGATTAATTTATTGTAGCTGTATGTTATATATGTGGTAACTTTTATAACAAGATAGATATATACGGTGGGAGTGTGTTAGAGGAAGACAAAATTAATAAAAAGCATAAAGTAAAAATGGATGTACAAGGTATAATACTATTGGCCTATTGGGTGAATATCTGGGATGAACAAAAAATCCGTTTTTCTAGAACCAAACTGAATTAAACCGGACCGTTTGATATTCAGACCGGTTCTCAATTCTTATGATTAAGTTTTCGGTTCCATTGGATTCAGTCCAGTTTTCTTTTTTCCATGTAAAAGTTGGAAAATAACCGGGACCGAACCGAACAGGACCATTTCATATTCAGAACGGTTCTCGATTTTACATATTTTCGGTTTTCGGGCAATTCGATTTCGGTCCGATTCCGGAACCGAACGTATACCTAGTTGAAAGTGTTATAATATTAAAAAAAATCTTAACTAGTATAAATAGATTGATTTAAAACATTTCTTTTCATCAATTATGTGTTATATTTATAATAAGTATTTTTATTTATTATAATACCCTTATTATAGTAATAATAATAAGCTATAATAATAAATGTACATTTGATATTGAAATATTTTAACATCAACTAAAATGTTACCTTTCATTTTTATGAAGGAAATGTGAAAAACAGAAATTTAAAAGATTGTGTAAGCGACGAGTAACAAAATGAAAGAAGTTTTTTATTATAAAAGTTTGTTATGAAAAACTCTGACATGTTTTTCATCTTTTTATGGATCAGCCAATCAGTGTTATTTTATCAACAAAATCCTTAAGTTAATTATTTTTTCTATTTTTCATAAATTTTGCTATTATAACCTGTTTTTTCGAAACCTGGTTTACATATTATAACCTAGTTCTAATAGGTTACTTTTTAAAATCAGGAAAAAAAAAGTATATTCAAGAATTTTATTGATAAAAAATAATAAAGAAAGATTAAATGGTAAACTTTGAAATTATATTAGTCGTTATTCCTAATAAACTCTTGTTATAATTGAATAGATTTGAGTAGTTAATTAAAATTATTGAAAAACTGAATAATTGTACCACAGTTAATCATTAAAAAGCAAACCACACTACTCTAATATTCTATGCTTAAAGTCAAAGAAATAAGGGGATGTAGGATTGGAAAGAAGTTATAGCAAATCTAGCACAAGATACGTTCTTAATTAATGTAATATATTAATTACTTAATTTGCTTGACCATATGAATATAATGGACGTGTTTTGACAACTACTTTTCCGAACTTTAGGTTGCGTTTAGTTAACGAAAACTAGTCATTTTTCAATTTCAGTTTTCAGGTTATAGTTTTTATAAAAAAACAAGGGATTCTATGAAAAGTGAAAACTTGTTTAGATGATGAATTTTTAGTTTTAAGAAAAAAAAGATGGGTGATTATAAAATAAAAAAATAGGATAGGTGATGGAAAAGTAAGAGAGAGAAAGAGAGTATTATAAAGGAATAGGGTAGGTAGTAGAAAAGTAAGAGAGAGAATATGAAAAGTGGTATTTTAAAAAGTGAAATGAAAATTTATGAAATTGTTGTTAAGTAAACAAATTTTTATTTTTGTTGAAAAGTGAGATGGAAATTTTAAAAATTTTTAGGAACTAAACGCACCCAAAGTTTAAGCTCAAAAGCTTGTTTGATAGATAAAAACTTAGACATTTGATTCGAAAATGAAAACTTTCAAAAGCTCTTTTACAAGAAGTTACTTGAACTAGTTTTTAAATGAACATTTAACTTTTGACCGAAAAAAATTGCCTTTTTACCATCGTAATAATTCATAAACTCTAACGTTTAATTAAAACTAATGGTCATTTTATATCCTTTAATATTAAAAGCTATAACTCCAGCTAGTCTTACTAAACACATTTATAAAAGCTAATGATATGTTTGGCAAAATAGCTGTAGCTTTGAGTTTTTAAAAAATGTAGAGTTTTTAGTAACAGAAGTTTTTGGAAGCTAAAATTTATAAAAGAGCTGAGATTTTTTAGTTTTATAAATGCGTTTGATAAAAATAGATGTAGTTGTAACTTTTAATATTAAATTACATAAAAGAAAATTTAATATTAATTAAAGATGGTAGTTTATAATTAATAAGAGGGTAAAAAAGTAAATATGTATGACTAAAATCTCTAGAACTTTTTAAACGATATCTCGACTATCATTTTATAAAAGAACTTTTTAAGAAAATGAAAGCTCTATTTTTCATTCCAAACATGACTTTTTGTTTTTTAGTAGAGATTTTTAAAAACAAAAGCTTTTAAAAACTCTCTATCAAACACATTTAGTTTTAAATAGAGTTGTTAAAAAAGTAAAAGCTCCTAAAAGCCCTTGAAAGTTCTTTGCCAATCATAGCTCATAATGTTTTAGCTCGAGGTTGCAGTTAGTTGTATAAAAAATACCCAACGTTGTTTAATATATTTAATAACATATTTTTTATGAATTGATAATAATATATTTAAGCTTGACACTCTCCCATATTTTAAAGTATAAGACCTATCATCTTCACCACTACCACCGTAAAACTCTTCATTGTATCCTATAGGGGTGTTCAAAATATTCCTAAACCGAAAACCGATGCGAAAAACGGAAAACCGTACCGATTTTAAGGTTAACCGAACCGAATTTTCTATTATTTTCGTTTTGGTTGACCGAACCGGAAAAAATCTTCGGTTTCGGTTTCGGTTTAGGTTCACGATTTTGGTGACAGACGGTTAACCGAAAAACCGAAAAAATTTTAATTTTATATACTTTAATGTTTAGACCTATAAATATTAGCATTTATCTTAACAATAATATAATATTTTAGCTTATCTATTAGTCCACATTAATTTTTAAATCCAAAACAACAAAAAAACAACATTAGAACGACTAATTTAGGAAATATTATATAAAATTTTTTTGTATCTATTAGATTATGAAAGAAATTGTTCAATCGTTTAAAGATCTTTTATAGATGATTAGTAGTCTTATTCATTGCATTTATTACCTTGGACTTTTGAAGTTTTTAGAAACTAAATTTTGAGGTTTTTTAATTTAAAAAATGATTTATTAAATAAAAAACGGTTAATTGGTTATCTGAATAACCGAACCGAATCGGTTAACCGGTTTTTTCGGTTTAGGTTTAGGTTCACGAAATCATCGAACCGATATCTCCGGTTAACCATCCGAAATGCACTTTCGGTTTCGGTTAACCATCCATGAACACCCCTAGTACTATCCTATATAAAAATTTCATTGATTCCTACTTTTTATTTAGTCATTGCCATCCTCTAATTCAACATTTATTGATTCAATACATTTTTATGATTCAACAACGTTTTACGATTCAATAAATAAATTCTTTGATTCTACGAGATGCAACTTTAGCCCATACTAGTATGTCACATGCTCTAACACTCACTTGACGTGACTCATTTTTACCTTGATTTTTTGTATTTTTTTCTTTCTTTTTGAATAGGCTATTTCTTCATGCACCACATTTCATTTCTCATACACCACCTCTATACATTTGGCCTATAAATATTTATTTTATGATTGGACAAAAGTGTTTAAACAAATAAAGTATAATGATGAATTGTAAAAAAAGACACATTTTAGGTCAATTATAGGATGTAGATGTGGTGTATGAAGTAACACCCTTTTGAATAATGTTTACGCCGGTTAATCTTCCTATATTTCTTTCTTCATTTTCTATCGTATGAATACATATAAAAACAGTACCCCAAGTTTTTAATACCAAGATTAGAAAGTCAAGACACTGAACTAGGCACAAAGACAAGACATCTTTTTTCTCTCACGTGTTTTAAACCAATATTAGGGACGAAGTTGAGACATTGAACTTGGATTAGAATAATGATGCTAAAACAAATTAATTATGAAATTGATATATTTACATAATTAATATTAAAATATATGTGTTGTTTTATTCATGTTTTAATTTTATTTGACTTGATTTTAAAAGTCACAACGCATTTGTGACCCAATTCAACCCCGCCTCCTTTATGCTTAAAACAAATTCACTTTTTTGCATTTTATATATATTTCTTTAATAGAAATGCATGTGTTTCCACGTATGTATCTTCTTTCTAAATCATATTTATGTGCTACTTCTTATATATTATACTTTTACTAATTAATCTCACATATTTCTTCATAAATGTTTTCGACTAGTAGTTATATATATATTATTAAATAAAATTATATTTAAAAATACATGATTACTTAAATTGAAAGGATGTAGGTTTAATAATACGCATATATTATATATATAAATTAATTTTTGACACGTTCCAATTTCTCAAACGGTTAAAAAACTCACTTTCCATATTATCATAATCTTAAAATATTCAACATTATTTAAACTATTTTTGTGTTATATGTTTATATTGCTTTTTCTTAATAATACGACATATATCCTATTAATCCTATTTTTACGGACGTGTTTTACAATGAGCTTTAAGATACTTTAGTTTTTTATTTTTGAAGAACTCAAAAAGTTTCGATTGAATGATACAAACTTGAGTTTTTTATTTGGGACAACAATTTTTTCACGTAAAACCCACTTGAAGTATGTTTCAACAAGTGCTTGAGCTTTTGGTTAAACAAAATTATTTTTTTATCATCCTAATAATTATAAACTACAACTCTAATAAATATTAATATCCTTTTAGAACATTTAATCTTTTAAAAGCAACATTTACAATTACTTTTATCAAACAAGTTTATAGAAACTAACAACTACAACTTTTAAAACTCCAGATGGTAAAAGTTCTTGTTTACAGCTCTAGTGCGAAACTACAACCAATTGTGTCAAACACACCCTACATCTATTCATAATATGTTTCAAACTCCAAACCTTGAATTCTCCATAATACTAGGTACCGATCATATCGATCACCAAACTTTTCAATTTGCATATCTAGAATGATTTTAAAAATATCAACCTCAAAATAGTGTATATTGGTGGTGTTGTTCACAAAAAGAATATACATTTCCCAAAAGTTGACCAAACCCATTTTCTATGAACTTTTGTAATGACATTTTGGTTTCTTTCGTATCAATGAAATCTCTTCTACAATGTTTTAATCTTTTTTTTTTAAGCGCTCGTGACAATACCTTCGTGAGGCCTAAAATGTGCAACATTCACGAGACCTGAAATATTGCATAATACCTTCCGCTTAACGTCGACTCAAACTATTATCACTATCCTCCCGAATATATTTAAACACCTTAACAACTTCTGAAAACAAAAGAAATCAAACTTTGCATTGTCCTATTATGAGAACCCCATCATTTATCTTTGGCTCGAGTAAAAGACAGTTCTTGGTTTAACCCACTTTCAGCTTCAATTTCACCCTTACCAATTTGCTTCTTGCACTCTTTCTCTATAACTTTTCGAATCACTTTTTTTTATTTTTATTTTTTGCAAGAAGCGCAAACAAAATTCATCACTAATGATAATTTATCAAAGAAAAAGCCCTACCTCATTATGGTTTTTTGCAACCACCATAACCACCAATTGAAGTTGACAAGTAAAATAAAACCTTAATAAGCTGAGCTATTCTATTTTAGGATCAAAGCTTTCAAGCTATTGAACTCATCATACATATTGCTTGCTCCATAACATTTACATCTTACCTCATTGAAATATAAATTAATTAAAGATTTAAGATATAAAGCAAATAAAGATTTAATTAAATATGTAAAAGAAAAAGTGATTTTTGTGAATGTACCTGTTTTAAGCTCAACCTGTGTTTAGTAAGTAAGGAATGAATGGGTGGCAGACTCGAGAGTTAAGACAAATGTCAACAATACATGAACAACGTCAACAAATCTCTCCTTAACAAATCCACGTGCATCTACGTATCTCAAAACTACAACCGTTGTTCCTTTTTTTAATACACCACTAGAGTAATCAACTACCAAAGCAAACACATTTTTACCGATTTCATCAACAATGGATTTAAGTATTTCTTTTGCAATGCAATTCAAAATGTCTTTAATTTTGAATATATTGAGACACCATTTGATTATTTTTGGGAGCATTGCGCAATGTAACATTACAATAGTATCACTTTTATAACAAAGTATTGTATATATTGAGACACCATTTGATTATTTTTAGGAGCATTGCGCAATGTAACATTACAATAGTATCACTTTTACAACAAAGTAGCCTTGATGATTCAAAAAAAAGCCCTTTGGTACGAAAGTTTTGATTCATCATGTACTCGAAATGATAATACATTATATGCCAAGTATCTACAAACCTGAATTGAAACATCTAAATCTAATTCGATACTCTTTTTTGTGGTTTTAGTTTTCCTATATGACAGTAGCAATAGATTGATTTTACTTCATCAAATTTCATATTTTTTGTAGTCCTTTATTGTGAAAGCTGTTAACATCATCCACATGAAAATGAAGTATATCCTTTTTTGTTTCAACTATTAAAGTGTTTTGTCACAAAGACATCACTCCACCTTGTTGTCCAACATAATCTCTCATTAGGTAGCAACATAAACAGAAAGTTTTGTCCTCCTTTACACTATATTCTAACCAATGAAATTAATCAAACCAAGTCGGAACAAAACGTCTTGCTTTGTCCCTATGATTTTTGGGATGAGGTTGTTTTTTTAATGGGTTGGTTGCACTATTTTTAATGGACTAGGTGCACTTGTAGAAACCACAAATAGTTCTACATTTTGGGCCTAAATGATTGGGCCACCACCAACCATAACCTCAGTCCACCCCTGGCCTTCTTCGATTCCATAGCGATATAAAGAAGTAACGGTTTTTGGGTTATAGAGTTTATTTTAATCGGGTTTGTAGGTAATTATATGGTTTGCTTTAATCAATTTTCAATGCGCAATATAAACCAATGTAAAACCTACGGTTTAAGGTTTGGGTAATTTGGTTTTATAATTGATAGATTGAGGATATGTTAAATGAAACTACAAAAAGAACACTAAACCGTTTTAGATACAACATACAAGAAAGCTATTCCGATGAAGATTTGTACTTTCATTTAGAGGCTACCTGGTGCGTCAGCCTGATCAGGTTTTTCTACCTGGCATCACTTTTCATCGTGCCCTCGTTGTGAGGAGGTTCCTGAGACGCTGGAGCATTGTTTAATTAAGTATGAAATTTGCTATCGTATGGTAAAAAATATACTTCAAAATAGGGATTTCATTTCCAAATCATGCTATATTTCAAAAAGTTCTCCAGTGAGGGTGGCATCCACACATTTTCTCCACTTGAAAAATTATTTTAGCATTCAAACATATGGATATCCAATATACATGATATGGATTTCGCAAACAAACAATTAATTGTTTTCCTGTGGATCCCAAATACAATTACACATGACTTTTGATTCCTGATTTAGTCGTCATTCAAGATTGGACAAAAACATCGTAATATGTAAAAATAAAATGTAGAAACAAAACAAAACAAGACGAGCACAACGTTTAGATAAAATACACAGAATGTTTTTAATTATATACTGAGTGTAATATTATTCTAGAAAAATAAACTTTTATACGTATTGATCGAATATAAAAGATAAATTTATAAAATTATATTTATTTCAATACGTTAGATTTATACAAAGTTTAATTATGTTAAGCATATTTCATAAAATAATTTTAGTTTTACTATATTACATCAAATTGGATGTACGTAATGATGGATGTGTTTGGTGCAAGATGGATGCCCCAGCCCACTAGACCAGATGCCCTTGTCTCTATCTATCGACATGCCACAATCACATCCTTCACCGTCCAGTCCGATCGACCATGGATTCGTGTTCTCGTATAATAAATTCCTTAATTAAATTTATAACGTATTCATTATTACTACTGTAAAAATAGTAATTACTTTGTCATTTTCTCATAATATCAAATGATATCGTCTACCATTAACATGTGTTAATTAGTTAGTGGCCACCACCAAAGGTGGGAGGGGTTCCCCTTGGTTGAGGTCTCGGGTTCGAGCCTCACCAAGGGCGTTTCTCCTTAGGTGGAGGCGTGGGGTTTGGTCCTCACCCTCAAGGTGTTTAACAATGGTGCTAACAACTAACCACTAACATCTGCTGTTCAAAAAAAAAAATGTGTTAATTAGTATTTTTAGATTTATATTAAATTTTAAATCAATTTCTTTTAAAGATAAGATTATGTTATAACCACAAAAATCTCAATAAACAACATTTAAAATATATTTTAATGACAATAATAATAAACTAATAAATTGTTAATGATTATCTTTACCATTTTAATAATAATAAACTATTAATTTTAAGTTTCTAAATTATTTTTGTCTTGTTCAAAAGTGTATATTTGACCGGTTACCAAACAAGTAACCTTAGTTTTTTTTTACTTGATTAATGATGGAAAAAACCGGCAATATATGTTCTAAGGTTTCTAATATAGCAAGTATGGTTATAAATATATCAAAATTTTATTACTATTATGGTGTCATTGTTTCTTTTCATTTTATAAAAACTACAGATGATAGTTGTTAAGATCACGAGTAAGATCCCTCTAAGTGATTTCGGCTGTAATCGTCTTTTAGAAATTTTGAATCCGATCCAACGTTTTACTTGGTCTGGACCCTTTTAAGTGGTTTTCCCGTAAGATCGTTTATCGATCAGATCCAACTCTTACATAAATCCAACCATTGAATGATGAGTCAAAATGTGTGATATATGATTGGTTGACTTTTTTAGACGAGCATAAACATTCGAATAATGAACATACATTATTTTCCAATTTAATGTTTAAATATATGGGATAATTACATAAATACCCAAATAAACAACTCATTTCTCAAGTTTTACAAAAAAAAAATCAAATTGCCAAAATATCCAATTTTTTCGTTACCACGTTTACGTGTGACGGCCAATATTTACGTTACTTGTACTTTTTTTATTTTTTTAATACATTTCGTTACAAAAGGTGAATTATCACGTAAAGGACCATTACGTTACCAAATCTCATTGTGATACTAATAATATATCTGGTAACGTAAAGGTTTTGTACACACTACAAGAAAAGTGTCATAATGACACACGCATTTAGTGTCACAAAAAAAAGTTTCATTGTATCTTACTTTTAGTGTCACTTATGAAAAAGAGTAGGTATATAACAATATTTTTTTAAATTAGTGACACAAAAATTGTCACAAAAATATTTGAGGTCTATACCCACATACATTTTTAGTCATTATATATCTATACTCACTCCACTTTTAACCACTCTTTTTATTGTGTAGGTAAAAAATTTTGACACCTACAATGACACTTTTTTGACTTTTAGTGACACTTTTCGTGTGTCACTAATGACATTTTGTTTGTAGTGACATTACGTTACTTTTTACATTTTGTAACGTAATGTATTAAAAAATTATCAAAAGTACAAGTCACATAAATAGTAACCGACACGTAAGTGTGGTAATGTAAATGAATAAATGATAGATATTTTGGTTAGGTGGGTTTTTTTTTGTAAAATTTGAGAAGTGGGTTTATATTTGTTATTTTTGTAATTATCCCTAAATATTTTTTTGAAGCGTTATATTGTTAATTTATAATATAGAATTATAAATTATTTTACTTAAGAATAAAATTATGGCAGGATCCTACGATCTCGATCTTATAGAGAGATAAAAATGATTCTGACTTTCTGGATAAGATCTCGATCTTTAGTCCCTTGCTACAAAATGATGGATTAATAAATTAATTGTTAGTCTTGTAGTAACGTATGAGTAAAAACATCTGGTTCATACATTTGCATGCCATCACATATTAAATTATTAATATAAAATTCTAGTACCATCAAATAACAAAATGACAACAAAGAACGTACACATATAAACATAACACTTAGGATGTGAAAACGACGACTAAGAACAAACACATATAAACATAACACTTACTCATTAAATGGTTAATTACAAAAAAAATATATTGTCAATTTTTTGTATTTTGAATAACATATTAATTATGTTTTCAATTAAATGATTATACTAATGAAAACAGATCAATCTAGGTAGTATTACCGGAATAGAAAGTAAATTATGCTTAAATAACAACTTTTGGGATTGGTTAGCAAAATATTTTGATGGGTCATTTAATTAGACAACTTGACGTGATACTTTTTAAAGATTACCGATTACTTGCTAATCAAACAGGTTACCATGATTGGTGTGTTAGAATTTAAACAAATTAATATGTAACCCAAATTTAAAAAAAAGTGACTGTATTTGACCTTTTTGCATCATTAATACAACATTTAAATAAGAAAATATCTAGAACCCTCAAATGCAGATCTAGAATTAATTGTTTTATCATCGGTATTAGTATATATTTCATAATATTGAAATTTTAATTTATATGGTTGTTAGTTCTTACAATGACCTATTATATATTTATTAGTCTTTACATAATAATTGATAGTTTTATGAAACGACAAATACTTAAAATCAATATATACGCTAATAGAAGATGTCATAATCATAAATGCGATTAGTGGACCTAAATTGTTATAATTATTTTATAGATCAAGATAAATTAGCTTCCCCTACTCTTTATTTGTAAACACTCATGTATTATAATATCATTTACATCAAGTTATTTTAAATAATACTTTATGCACCAATATATAGTTATACTAGTTTATTACTCGTGTACTAAACAAGATATTTAAATAATTCTTTTTAATTTGTATTAATTTGAAAATTATTTTAGAAACAACAAAAAATGGTAGTATTATACTGTTAAAAAGATTATTGAATGTATATAAACCAGATAACAAAAGGTAGAATACATAATCAAGAATTAAATAATACCAAAGAAAGAAAAAAAAGTATAGAAATATGGTAAATAGTTTTTTTTTTCTAAATCAATATAATTATTTATTTTAATAAAAACTTAGATAAGAAGCTAGTGAAAGACATAAGTTGTGGACTCAAATTTAAAACAAAATTCCAGGATAATTGGCGGAAGATTCTTTCTAATCAATTTAATTATTATAAAACAGAAATTGTATAATATTACACATGCCGCTTCCAGCTTACGTCAATTGACATTCTAGTTAAGTGTCAAGTGTCATTTATCAACTAATCTAATAGAATAGAATAGATTTTATGGCTTTATCTAAACTTGTATTAACAAGTGAGATAATTATAAATCAAATGGAATTTGTTATATTTTATAGCTCTATCAAACTTGTATTCAAACCCTGGAGTGGGGGTTTAAATAGCTAGTGCCAACTTGCGTGGCTTTCATGATAACAAATTAACAATACAATAGTATCTATCTATAAATGGAATATTATGGTTAATGTTTGTAAGTAAGAAAACCTAACAATATATATATATTATAATTCTGCTAATCAATGCGGGTTAACTCTTATCTATGTGTTAAGTAATTCACATTTTATGATTAGCACTCAAGAACTTGAATCCAACCATACCATTGCTTAACTCCAATTCAAGACCAAAAAAATGCTTGTAGATTTTGCTTAACAAATCAAACTTCCAAACTTGCTAGAACATAAATCATATCAACATTTAAACTACAACTTGATCATCCATAAACTCTACTTTACGACATTAAGCCCAAAGTGTCAAAACTTAGCAAGATGATGAAGTGCAAACCAAAATCAAGTCACTAACCTTGAGATTTAACCACCAAAACATCAATTACTTTAATATGCTCCAAGAGCACAAGAGCTTCTTATCAGAGCATAAGAGCTTCTTAAAAATCTTGCAACTTATTCAAGTCAAAATCATGATTAACATACGCAGACAATAACTTAACAATTAAATATTTGAAATAATACCTTAAATTTGTTGGGGTGTTATAGTTTTATAATGTGTTATTTTTTAAGACACTAGTTATATTGTTAAACATATGAAAATGAAATTAAAGTAAAACATAATGATAATTTATAATAAATTATTATTTATAAACATTATGTAACTACTATATTCAACATATATTTAAAAAAATATATAGAAATAATATCTACATCAAATAACTGTACTTTTTGTACATATAAATTTAGAAATAAAACTACTATTCAACGCATTTTGTTAAGATCGCGATTAAGACCGTATGATCGGTCGATCCTACGATCTCACCCCTTAATTTCAAGTAGGATCGATCTAAGATCGTTTTGTAGCAAGATCAGACATGTGATCGTTGGATTGGACCCATTTAACCGGTTTTCCTATAGGAATGTGTAGTTGTGTACTGGTCCGATCCAATTTTTTACCTAGATATTACATTTTAACCATTAGAATACTAAGTCAAATTGTAGGATGGATGATTGTTTGAATTTTTTTTTTGATCACCATAAATACACGTTTCCCAATCTAATATGTAAATATTTATTTGAAATGTTATATAATTAAATTATGATATTAAAAATAAACTATAGTGCCTAAGAAAAAAAAATTAAAAAGTGTTGATCTTATGGTAGGATATACAATCTTGTATAGACGAAAATATCTAAGTAAGATCTCGATCTTTACAATCTTATTTAACATATATTTAAAAAATAGATAAAAAATGTTTATGACAAATAATTGTACTTTTCTTGTATTTTTTATGATAATTAATATGTATATTTTTTAATTTTAAGTTTAACATATTTTTATAACCAACTATTTATTAATAATTATTAATGTAATAAGTGGATTCATAAACTAGTTTTATATAAAATGATTATTTTTACCTATGTTTGTAGAGTTTTAGGGATAAAATCTAAAACTATAATAAAAATGTTAGCTAGTAAGCATATGATAATTATTTTATATACGAAATTATTATGTATGATAAATGTTTATTGTGTATAAATTACAGTATAATATTCAAATGTGTTAAATTTGTTTTAAATTATAAATTATTATATGTTTTAGCTTTAGTTTGATTAATGTATTGTTGTTTTATATGTTAGATTCCTTTTATTAATCTCCTTACAAAGCACGTAAATACTTGCATGTTAATAAATAATATGAATACTTAATTACATAACTACTTAAGTATCAAATTAATAGTTCTACTAACTTAAGAACAGAATAAGATGTTATCTCTACCTTTAAAAAATGATCTAAACATATAAATCTATCCAGCTTAACATAAATAAAAATTTATAGTTTACTTTTTTAAAGAAATATAGTTTTATGTAATAAATAAAAAATAATTTTAATCTTCTTTAACAAAGGACTAGAATATTTACATTTCGATATTTGAAGAAATTTGTGAAAGTTAACAAACATCAAATAAAGGGTACCCATACTTTCCACACTTTTACATCACAATCCAAACTTCCACTGTAAACTAGATATGATGTACCACTACAATCAGCAGAGGTACAACTATTCAATGCAGCAGTCAGACACTTGATTGGACCATTATGACCCTCCAAAACACACACACGACTATATTTGTTTCCATCAATGCCCCTCCTCCATATCCTAACCGTTTTATCAGCTGACCCACTCAAAACCAAATCACCCACCACTGAAATACACAAAATCGCCATACTGTGCCCCCTAAGAGCACCGGCGATCACCATATGCTGCCCATCGCCACCACTCTCTTCCCCGCCGACTACCCTTTCCCACACAATTATCGACCGATCGCAAGCACCGGAATACAAAAGAGACCCGTCGGGGCTTAAAGCCAATGCATTTACCGCCGATTTGTGTTTTTCCAAAGTATCAACCAGCCGGTGCTTTTTATCTCCGTCATCTCTCCTCCACACCTTGATTTTACGATCAGCAGATCCGGTGTAAACATATCCATCGTGGGACACAACTATGGCGTTAATGGCGTCGTCGTGTGCGTTCCAAACGGATTCCAAACATTTAAAATCCGACGTTCGCCACACCTTAAACGTCCGGTCCCATGAGGCGGAGTATAGAAGAGAACCGTCGTGAGACAAAGCCAACGCCGCCACAGCGTCCACGTGATGCACCCATGTACACCGTTTGTGCCGTCGTATCTTAACGTAGTTTTTCGCTAAAAACAGCTTCCCGACGCGATCATTAAGCGTCGGCAACGTTGCCACACGGGTCGATTTCATCATTTTCTGATCATTAGCATCACCACCATCGTTGTCGTGATCGATTTTCCAAACACAAATTTTGTGATCCTGGTGGCCGGTGAATAACCTGTCACCACAAACCACCATCGACTTCACCGCACTCTCTCCATAAGCAATTAAGTTTTGGGAATTATGTAGTGGGTGGTCTTGATGCCACACCCGGATTTGGTTGTCGGAGGAGCCGGAAATGAGATGTTTTCCGGCGAGGATAAGGGAGGATATAGAAGCAGTATGTGCTTTGAAGGTGGTAAGATACTGATGGGTGTCGATGGTTAAGGTTTGTTTGAAGGAGGAGGTTAAGGAAGAAACGGATGCTAAACTTGGTTGTGAAGAAAGAGAATCGGAAGGCAGAAGAGATTCCGGCGCCACCTCAAGATCTTTTGAATACCGGCGGTGACATTGAAGAATACCCATTTGTTAGCTAGGGAGGTTTGATCAGTAGTTCAGTACGTATGTGTGAGGCCGGAGCAAGTAGTTTTTGATTTATATATATAATAAAATAAAATAGGATATATAGAGGGAGCTGCGTAGTTACGTTAGTGACGGTGGAGTTGTACGTAGTGGATCGCGTAGTTGTACGTTTGAAATAAACGAGTAAAGATCGGGTGGATAGAGGTTGGCATGCAAGTTGTATTTGCCCCGGGTTTGAGCTGGGGTTTGGGTCCGACTCGGTCCCTTTTAAGTTTCCTGTCTTCTTCGGTTCTTCTTCTTCTTGTAATAAAATAAGTGTGATTACTTGGTCAAAAATACCAATAATAACTTATATATATAATACAAATAAAAAAGATTATAACTAAACTAATGAAGCATTTAATATTATATTTATATATACATATATAAGAATAACTCTAATAGCATGGATGTTTGACAAGAGTTCACTCTTAATTAACTTTTAAATTAACGGTGTGAAGATTAGATATTTTAAAAGCTTATAAAGTGTGAATATTTATTATAATTATTTGCGCTTTTAAACGTAAGCAGAGTACATATTTAAATGTGACGGTTTTAAACAATTATTTACTTATATGTTAATACATTATTGATTTGTTTTAGTCAATTGTTATGAGTGAAAGATAGTGACATATATATATTACTAGAATTAATTAACAATTTTGTAAGTCAATTAAATGTTTAATTAATGTTTCTCCAGAAACGGTTAAAAAAGTGAAAGCTCTATTATAGATTAATAATAAATTCTTTGATGATTAAAGATTGATGAATATAAATATTTGGTTTTTAACACTTGTGATGTACTTTTATCGTAAATTACTAACTATGTTTATTAAAAGTAATAAACTAAGTTATATAAATCGATGGATATGATAAATAATATCGTATTTTATTCTACGTACCCAACAATGACAACTTATGAAAGCTCTATAAAACTCGCTTTTTATTTTCTTTAAAAAAATATCTAAATCAAAAAGATAATACAGAAAATAGACATTAATTATAAAAAAAAATATATATTAACTATAAAACTTATTTAAGTAGATATGATTGCAAGTTGCCAATTGGATCTCTTCCCCCTTTCACTTTTTGGAGTGTAATGGGCTTTGGTACCACCACCTTCCTCCAATCTTCACCGTTTGTATATCAACATCTACACACACATGATATGATTCGGAAGAGTATCACCCATTATGCAGCGCACCAGAAGGTAACACCTTTAAAAAAAATTAAAGTTTTTTCTTCATAAACATGTTTCAATTAACATTATGATAATCATATGTATATTTCACATACATTCACATTACCTAGCTTCTAAAAAATTATGTGAACACACACTTATATAATTTTGAATGTATGTGAACGTGCATTTATGTGATACGTGTTTTCATGCACTTAGAGTGTTTGGATTTACGTGAAATTTACATATGATCTGTGTAATGTTAATTAAAACATGTTCATGAAAAAAATATCAAAAAAAATTACTTTTAGGGGTGGTATCTTCTGGTGCGCTGCATAATGGATGATACTCACTTGATCCTAAATCTCTCTCTCTCTCTCTCTCTCTCTCTCTCTCTCTCTCTCTGTATATATACACACACACACACACACGCACACACACACACATGAGATAATTGCGCAAAAACCCTCAATTTGTTAGGTTTTTGTGATTAAAATCCGAAACTATTTTTCGTTGTATAAAAAACTCTGAACTAACTAAAAATCAGTAAATTAAGGTTTTATCAATGGTTGGTTGAAACCGGTTATTAATCCTACGTGGAATAAATTTTAATTGTTGAAACCGGTTGCCAAGTATTACACATCATTTAAACACCACCCGTTGATGATCTGATCCCGTTTAAAAATTACAATTAAAAATTATCAACGGGTGGTGTTTAAATGATGTGTAATACTTGGCAACCGGTTTCAACAATTAAAACTTATTCCACGTAGGTTATTTATCGGTCCACATAGGATTAATAACCGGTTTCAATGGGTTACTCATTGAAAAAGACTTGATTTACTGATTTAGTTAGTTCGGAGTTTTCTATGCAACAAAAAATGGTTTTTGGTTTTAATCACAAAAAGCTGACAAGTTGATGGTTTTTTGCGCAATTATTCCTATATACATCAATAAAAGCTACAAACACATAAAGGTCTAAAAAATAGAAGGTGGTCCCAAAAGATCAAACCAATAAATGCGTCAATTGGGCCATACAAATGAGTCTAACTCAAAGTAAACAATAATATAATGTATGCTTAAAAAATATAAACCATACATGAATGAATGAAAGTGAAAGGAAGCTAAAAAAGGGTTTTTTTTTTTCTTTTTTTTTTTCTTTTTTTGAGTTTTGGTAAATCCAAAATTTATATAAATTGTGTAACGCTAGCGTAAAAAGGAATTGTTATGCTATTAGCAATCTTAAAGTAAATGGAAAACGTTATTAGAATTTGCAAGTGAATGAACATTTGGGATCCAATTAATCGTGATTATAAGAACCCATAAGTTATGAAATCATATAACATTTGACGTTCATTGATTATGAAATGAAAAAAAGTATGAAATGGAGTCATAATGTATCCATATACCAAAAGCTGCCAAATGAATTTCGAAATTCGATAATTAATAACATAATCATAAATTATACAGATTATTGTTATATTATTTTATATTGAATGAATCTTTTGGTAATTTCAACAAGTAAACAAACAAGCATGTACTATGAAGCTTTGTATATTAACGGTATTTGTATTTGAGAGTTCAATTCTAGCAATTAATCGATGATGCATAGATTTGTATTTAGTTCTTCAGAACGGAGATCGAAATGATATTGTTAAATTTTCTTTTGGCAAATCCAATCAGCGTATTACTGTCAGGTTATGTTTGTTAAAGAGACAAAAATGAAGATAAAATCTTTGATTTTTTAGACCATGAAACTTGCAAATACAATAATATTATGATTGTTTGTAACTCTCTTTCCATAATTTTAACTTCTATCTAATTATCCATTATTGCTAGAGAATTGAAAGAGTTGAATTTTAAACTATATATTGATACAACTTGAGAACTCATAGACTAATTGATGGACATTATTCAAGTCTCCTAACTAATACTTTTGTTTTCATTTCCTTTTTCAACCTTAAAGAATATATAGACCTTTTTTTGTTTTTAATCAAGACCCTCTTAAAAGGGTCTGAAGTTTAAACTTTAGATCTAGAATGAATTAAGATTGTTTGTTTAGTTTCAGAGTTAAGAGTTTGGAACCTTTGAATTTACCTCTTAATTTTAAGAGGAAAGCTTGGGCCTGAAAAAGAATTAAGAGGAATTTTTATTTAATTTTTAGTTTACATACCCTAAAACTATTTATCATATTATTTATTATAATTTTAACTATCTTTTTTTGAAGTGTTGATTAAAATATAACTTCAGTTAATTCTAATTTGAAAATACTAAACATATTAATGATTATAATTTTGTTTTGTTTTTATAAATTAATTAATTGTAATATATAATTAATTAGATATAATATTTTAAAGCAATATTTTTCAGACGTTCCATATTACGAAACAAACAATCTTAAGACCGCCTCTTAATTTCAGATGTCAGATCTTATGACCACCTCTTAATTTCAGATGTAGGTTTCAGACTTCAGACATTTAACCTATTTAAAAACAAATAGCACCATATTTGACACGTGATCCTAGATGCATTTTTTACAAGTATGTATAATGTAACAAAGGTTTACATGTTTTTTGTTAACCGAAACGAAGTGCCTGTATAATTTATTTATCCATTGTAATAATTGTATGTCTAGTTACAAAAATGGCTTATGTGATAGGATCGTTTTCGACATGAAAAAGCATGATGTCTTTTTTTGCATAAAAACTGGTACCATATCTTGTCGGCCATCATGTGAAACTTAACAATCAATGCTTCTCTTTAGTCTTTACGTCTTGCTCCTGTGGGAATGAATAATTATGCTGTTAAATCACAAGTTCTAACTTTCTGAATCTTGCATTTACTTATGGCTAATAAATTTTCAAAATTTTGCCATGAACCATAATAGTGAAAACCATAAACCAAAAATACAGGGTCGGTTCGGGCGAAACCAGACCCATTTGACTTTAACAATATATTGTAAATTATCATTGCTAATCATAAATATAATATGTAAACTTATCTTTTGATATTTTATCAGGAGTGAATATATAATACTCTCAAATCAAGATTTCAAACTCCAATTCATAACCGTCATGGAGTCTTTAGGATGTGTAGGATGCTCGATCACACGGGACTTTCAATTTCATTGGGTCTCACGGTCATAATCAATATCTAAGTTCGGGTTTCTACATTTGATGCATACAAGTTGTGCATAGATGCGTTAAAATGAAATTCTTATCAAATTTAATTTAATTTGTGTTATTCATATTAATTTATCACTATTTTTTTTGTCATTCACAGACTTCAAATTTACCTATTAAAATTGAGTCTCAAAATAATCAATACTGTTTTAAAGATTAAAAAGTCTATGTTGTAATCACAAGCACATGACCTCCAAAATCTATGGGACGGCCTGATAACCGTATAATGTGCCATTTGAGTTAAGATCAACAAAATATTTGACACTAGGCGGTAAAATTGTAATCTAGCTTTCTATAATTGTAATGTATCATTTTCATGATATGGATGGAATCATTTACGTACATTAAATGATAATACTCGATTCCCCATAGCCGGTTATAATTGTTACCCGATGGTTAATCCTGTTTAAATATCCATGGTTTCAACTAGAGACGAGAATGATTTGTTAATCAGTGACAAACTGACAATGACGTATGTACGAACGGACCAATCCCCGCTCTATTCTCATCCATGCTTTAAGTCCAACATGACAATTGACATACGATCGGATCAACAATTAAAAATGTTTCTTTTTTTTTTTTTTCTTTTTATTATAAGATTGACACTACTTATGTAAAAATAAGCTAATGCATGCTTCAAACATGACATGTGCTGTCATCAAGAAAATTAAAATATCAAACTAAATTATTATCGAATTGAAATACACTCGAATAGATATTTTTTTTTCATTTGATTTGAAGTGAAGTTGATCATTTATATGATATGTCCAAACTCAAAAGGGCATATGGATGATTATTTTGGTTGCATTAAATTTAATGTGAACATGTTACTTATTAAGTGCTTGTTATATAGATAGATAGATACATATCAATAATTGGTGGTTAAACGTTTTATCAATCATTAATTAATCAAAGACTTTTGATGACTAGTTCTAGACATGGTTGGGCCGCTACCAAAATCAAGTTTTTAAAATGAGAAAAATGCTCTAAAAACTCAAATCGTTAAGTCGTTACACCAAATTAATGCAAGTGTAAATTGTTTGTTTTTGTTATATTTATATAGTTATTGACCGTTAATAATCTAACAAGTTATCCAAATCTATTTCTACGTACTCTTTCTCACATAGCCACACGACTCACACACACAAAAAGACGTACGCTAACAAAACCCGACACATTATCATTTGGGATATTTTTCACTCTTACTAGTTAGAAATTTAATGGATAATTTTATAAGCAACAATTGAAATACTTGTAAAACAAACAGTAACATATAATTATTTGTCATGTCACCAACGAAATAAGAATCTATGAATGATTAGATGATACCTGAATTGATGAATCAAGAAATCAAGATTGAGCATGCGTGTGCATTGTCCTAAGACAAAATTTCGCAGTCATCCCTAGAATCTGACTATCTATTCAACCGATTTGCTTGAATCTGGCAATCTATTCTGAGTTGCCATGGAAGTTTGTTTCTTCGAAAAATAAAGAAAAATGAGAGAGGAGAAAGAAAGATCATTAACGTATTATTGTTTGCGCTTAAAATATATAACCAAAAATAATTGTAACAAAACAGTTAATTCTGTTTAAATTGAAAAAGAAAAAGTTAAATACAAAAAAAGTTTTAAATAATTATTTTTTCATCTCCATTCTATGTGGGACAAAGTCCCAACACTTACTTTGTCACTTGTGTAGTTTGTCTTCATAGTTCACAACATCTACTTTCATCAGTTGCCCCCTTCGATAAGATGTCCATATCTTCAAGTTCACGAAGTTGAAATACTTTCAGAGTTTCAGTTTTATTTATGAGAGGTGATTTGTACAGAATATATTTTTTTTCATGCATAACAATTTTACTGAAAATGATAAATTGTAACATCCCGGAATTGAGCCTGATACGTGGATTTAATTTATTGGCTCATTTATTTATTATTATTGCATTGTTTCAATTAAATTCCGTTTCGTGGATTTAACGTGTCAAGATTGAGTGATACATGTCTCCGAGCTATTAATTAGCGGATTAATTATCTCCTTGAGTTCGTGGAGTTAAATGGGTCAATTTGATATTAATTGTGAAAAAGTGATATCGGGTCCGGGTTAATGGGTTCGGGACCGGATAGAGATAAAGCGTATATATGTTTAGTCCTGCTTCCTTCTCCCTTATCCATTTTGGAGAATAAGAGCCCTAAAGTGTGTGTGTTTTGTGTGTGGGAATTGAGAGCTCCAGCTGAAGGAAATTAATTTCCAGCTTTGGATTTGTTGAGGAACCTTGATAATCTTCATCTTGTTGAAGTTCTTGAAGACCTTGAGGTATGGATTTTTGATTTTAATGGCTAAATCTTGAGTTGTGTATGTGATATGTTGAGGAATTAGTTTCTATAGTGTTATGGGTTGTATATGTGTGAATTGGTATGTCCTTTGCTGCTGGAATTGGGTGTGGGGGTTGAAAACCCCCTGGTTCAGCTATGGAGTTCGAAGAGCAGAGCTGGAGCAGGCGACTGGTCGCGGCGCGACGCGCAGGGGGCCGCGGCGCGACGCGCAGAAGGCTTGAGGCGCGGCGCGACTGCAGGGGGGGCGCGGCGCGGAAATCAGTCTGCCAGAGGAGTTGGTTTAGTCTTTATAAGGGAGTTGTGGATCGTTAATTGGTCGAGTCCCTTCGGGATGTTGTTGAATTGATCTATTTGGGATTTTGGGGTCCCGATAAGAATCCCGTAAAAGAGTTTCGGGAATCGGTTATCCGTTCGGGAATGTGTTTCGGGCTTAGTTTAATTGTGATAATTGTGTTTGGGTTTCGATTATGTTCGGTCGGGTTTGTATTAATCTGTTGGAGCCCGTGTTAATTACAGGTTCGAGCCGACCGCGTTCCGACCAGCGATAGAGTCCGGGTTTCGATTGCTTTCGGGTATTGGTGAGTACTCGAGTTCTTTTACAAAGCGCGCGTAAACTTTTATGAGTCGTGTATATGTGTTGTGATATATTGTGTATGAGACTGAGCATAGTGCGCAGGTATGAGCCATTCTACCCTATACGTGCTATATATGTTTGAGATGCAGGTGTCCGCGATATGTGATCGCGCAGGCTGACTGTCCCTAACCAGTCACGAGATATGAGGCTGTATATATACGGCAGTGATATGCCAGGTCGCTCCTGTGCCTATTGAGTAGCTAACCGCTGCTGTGTGCGGCCTGTTAGCTGGGGAACGTGGTCCCCTTTTGAGCAGAGATATGTGTTATGCATCGAGTTGCATATATGTGATGAGATATATGTGTTGTGCATGTTATATGTGCTTACCTGCAGAGTCTAACCCTCGCGTACTCACAAGCTGTCCAGCTTATGTTTTCGAGTCTTCCGTGTCTCAGGCAGTCATACCGTGGGGTCGCAGCCACAGTCGCAGCAGCCGAAGTAGTTCAGTGATCGAGGGTGCATGTTGACTTTTGTTATTAGACTTCGGACACTGCCGTTGTATTTTGTATCCAGCTTCTGTATTTTGTACTGACCAGTACTGTGTTAGCTATCAGTAGTTAGTGATTATCAGTTATTCAGCATGTATGTATCCTATCAGCATGTGACCTGATGTATGACGGCTTGTATGTTAAAGTTTTAATTAATAGTGTTTTCCGCTAATCCTGTGACATGTGCATTATGAGATGATTGCGATATTGCCACCTGTGTATTGTATTGACGTGGCATTTGTGTGAGAATTATGGGTGTTACATAAATTCACCATTATCTTTGGAGATACAAGACAAACATAAAAAAATATATGATTAAAATAAAATAGTCATTTTAGTTAAAGTTGTTGTGTATGACAAAATTGTGTTGTGTACATCACTACAAATCACCTCCCTTTATTTATGTATTCACTTTTAGTACTATAATAATATTAAGAGTAACTTACATAAATCATCCCTGTGGTTTGAGGTCGCTCATAGAATTAATCTCTCAACTTTATTTATTACACAAGTGGTTTTTGCTTTCACTGTTTGTTTACACAATCAGTCTCATTGATGGTTATGTAAGCACATAATGAAAATAGAGATTACTGATGTAATAAATAAAGTTAAATTAATTCAATAAGTTATCTCAAACTAATGGGACGAATTATGTAACTTATTCTAATATTAGTTTTTAGCATTTAGGAAATAGCAAAAGCATTATGGACCATTTTGCACTAGAGCTTTTTAACAATTTTGCAAAGCTTACCTTTATTTTTTTTTAAAAATTTTACTTTTAAAACAAAAGTTCATTTGGTCAAGAAAGTTTTATTTTTTATTTCGAAAAAATAAATTGCGTCAAGATTTGTTCCTAAAACTAGTTTAGACTTTTAGTGTAATAGAATTTATTTTAGGATAACCATAAAAGGGTTAACCACATATACAAAGTCGTTTGAACATCTTATCACCACATGCGACGCCGTTTTCTATTCCTTTTATCAATTTATGTAATGACAATACTTTTAACATAATTTTTGCAATATCGTTTGAACTTGATAACAAATCATATAATACTTATGTGCTGTTCAAAAAAAAATATAATACTTATGTCATGTTTGTTTACCTTTTAATGAAATCATTAAGAGATCATTTTACCTTTGAATTACTTCTTAATGATTTCATTAAAAAATAAACATACAAGTCATTAACATGCTTATTTACCTGACAATTTATTGATTAATGGTATGTCACTTAAACGGCTTCGTGGATGAATCTACGTGTTCCAAAAATTCATGTCATCGTATTTCTTCGTAAAATATGGATTGATTGAAAATTATTTGTCTCGAGCTCGGCTCATTTAAAAGTATCAGGGTCGAGCATTAGCTCGAGCTCGGCTCGTTTAAAAGTATTAGACACGAGCTCGGGCTCGGCTCGTTTCGAGCTCTGTATGTAAAGCTCGAGCTCGGCTCGTGAATAGTTTTCCATGCTCGGGCTCGGCTCGAGCTCGACTCGTTTATTATATATTTTAATATTTTAATTAATATTTATATAATCTTCTATATATTGTATATATAACATTTTATTTTTATTTATTAAATCTATATATTATATATTTATTAATTAAAAATTATATTTATATATAGGCTCGTTTAAATTCGTTTAGGCTCGCGAGCTCGATATGTGAAGCTCGGGCTCGAGCTCGCTTATTAAATGAGCTCGAATTGAGGCTCGAGCCGAATCGAGCTCGTTTAACTCGAGCTTTTTTCGAGCTTTTAACGAGTCGAGCTCGAGTTGGTGGTGTTAAGAAGGGGAATCCAACTTATGATTGAAGAATTATTGTTTTTTTTTTTTTTACTTCTTTTGGTTATTACAATTGTATGATTGTTATCATTTAAGATTAACTTAGCTACTTTGGTTATGCAAATTGTTTTGTTAATCCCAGTTATTGTAAACCTATATACGCTCTAATGTATCCAGGATTATTTTAACGATAACTGGGTCTTTATAATTTATATACTCTAAACTTGGGCCTCTAAAACCATAGTGCATATTAGCCCATTTTCTTCTTTTTAGAATAATTTCACTTAATTTGCCTAATTGTCACCCTGGCCCAACAACAATTAGCCCATTTTCTTCATGCTTAAACATACCCGAAGAAATACTAGATAGTTGATACACATTTATTTTCAAAGGCACTAAGATGTTCAGTTTGCAATTTCATAAAAAGAACTTAGATAAATGTGAACTACTTGACACCCGTTAAAAATTAATAAAAAAGTATGAACATTTATCTTTTAGATTTGATTCGATCAAAATTTTGAACTCGAACTATACCATTGATACAAAAGGCACAACTCTTACGTGTGACTGTCGTTTGTTAATGTTGAGTCGTTTCTAACCAATAGATGTTGGCCGACCATTAACTCTTTTTTTTTAAAAAAAATATTGTTAGTAAATATTAATAGATTTCTCCAACTAATATTAAAATAGACATGCAGCTATCTAGTTGTGGTTAGGGAGTATTTTCATGTCAATCATGAAATAAAATAAAATTGTCTTTCTAAAAATTTTAAAATGGAACATATAACTTTCTTAAACGCCTAATCACGATAGAAAAATAATTTCTTTTTAAAAGATACAACATATTATTTTTAAAGGGTTTTAGTCAATTATTAGACTGAAAAATTTAAAACTTACACATGTTGCTTAATATATTACTTATTAGATTAAAAAATTAGTGCTCATTCACGGTTTGATATCCTGGGCCCTATAGCTAACTTGATATATTAATTTAGAGAGATTTCATATATATCATTGTAAACGTTAAATATTACGCATATATCGTTGAAAACTTTTTTATTACATGGGGAGGCCGGGGAAGACGGATTGGATCGAGAGGCATAAAATATCATTTTCTTAATTATTTAATTATTGAATAATTTAGAAAACCATATTTGTTTAAAAGTTTATTTAATTATTGAATAAATTTAGAAAATCATATTTTAAATTTATTTTATCATTTAAAAAAATATAAAATATCATTTTCTTAATCATTTTCTTTATTTAATTAAATTCTTGTAACAATTAATAAAAAAAGAACATGTCAAATAAATAATTATATAATTATAATAATAATAACAATAATAAAAGACAACATATCAAAAAAAAATAATACTATAGTTAAATTGTAATAATAAGAAAAATACGAAATATCAAATAATAATAATATGATAAAAGTATCTAAAATAATATACAAAAGAAAGTAATTAGATAGAGACCAAAACTGAAACAAAGTTAAAATGGCAAAATGGTTATTTTTAAAAAAAATGACTGGTCAAAGGACTAAAAGCATAACAAAACGACAACCACGTGAACTGAAATTGTAATTTTGACATGAAAAGGATTGTAACCACAATATATATATAACCATAGGGACGAAAATTGTAATTTACCCTTCTAATTATATGTAATGTAGTGAATGCTAATTAATTAGTATAAGCATTCTTGTTATATTTTTTACATGATGAACATACTAAGATTAAGCAATTATTTTTTAATGATTTATCAAATAGTGGTTTACTCAAGTAAAGAAATCGTAAGTTTAGTAAAGAAAAACTCAATTTTAGTAAAAAAAATGTCCACGATTTTTCAGGTTTCAACCCAAAACCCAAACCATTTTCAAAAAAACTAAAAACACACGCGTGTAAACCGAAAAGCCGATGATCCAAATCGTAAAACTGAAACCGAACAGTTCATCTATTTCAAAAACCGAAATTTTTGTTTAGGTTTCGGTTTCAGCTAAAAACCAAACTGGATCGCTCCATGCTCACCCCTGATAGGGACAGACGAACGTAAATACGTCATACAAACCCTAGAGTTTCTTCAAATCGTTATACTTTAGATCAATTTTCAGATGACAAGACAAACAGCCAGAGCGTGACTCGAGGGATTTCCACTACGAGGAGATGAAAGAACGAATATACGAACACATGAGTTTCGATTGATTTTCGAAAGAGAAGATCAACATAAACACAAGTGCAAATCAATGCCTATAGTGATCGATTAACGACGAGGGTGCTTCGAAGACTTCAATTTCCAGAATAGAGGGCTCCGTCACCTCCCTTCCTCCCATCCCCCCCCCCCTCACTCACTCACTTGCACGTGCTCTCTCTCTCTCTCTCTCTCTCTCTCTCTCTCTCTCTCTCTCTCTCTCTCCCTCCCTCCCTTCTTCTTCGATGTTGCTGACTATCATCAACGATTCCTGTTCTTTTGTCTTCCTAACAAAAACCAAGGGTAATAGGATACCTAAGGCCACAGGGAGTGGATGCCACCGATGCCACCCAAAATTGCCGCCACGTCAGCGCCACGTCAGTTTTGCCATTCTTTGCCATTTTGATGTCATTTCGAGGGTGTGGATGCCATTCGTTTTAATTTTTTTTTCATTTAAAACTTATAAAAAATTATTGAAATAAAAAATAATATTTAATTAATAATATTAAAATTAAACATAACATAAAACATTTCATTAATAATATTAAAATTTAACATAATTAAGACATTAAAACTAAAAAAAAAAAAACATACTTAAAAATACTTAAAAAAAACATTAAAAATACTTAAACTACATTAACCATTTTTTTTCTATCTCTTCCTTTCGTTTCATCACGAGCTCGAGTTGTTTTCCGGTCAAATGACTAACGTCTTTGGCATAAAATCGTAAGTCACGAGTTTTTTGTTTTTCAATAAGGTCTTGTGTTTTTAAATCCAAATATTCGCCTAAACGATTTTGTAACCCGACTATATTTGCCGTCATGGAATCAATATCTCGTGAAGCCGATGTTGGCGTCGTACCGGAACTTGTTGCCGCTTTACCCTTACGTTTTGTCGTGTTCCTTCCAATCGGCCGTGTGGGTGGGGGAACCTCAAACGAGTCGTCATCGTCGTTAAGGTTGATTCCGATATGCGCATCCGACGACATTGTGAACTCGTTAGAGTCCGTTGTTTTTGATCGTTTAGACCCACATTCGATAAAATCGTCGGCCGTCGCAACACGTTGCCAAGTTGGAGAATCTTTTACGACCGACCACACTTCGATATGTCGAAACGGATACCCATTCGCGTCTTTAAACATTCCAAGTGCTTTTTTTAGAATGTTGGCGTCGTTTTGACCACTTTCCCATTGGATGGAATGAAATATCGCCGAAAATTGTTTAACGACGGCGTTGACATTCCTCCATTTTGTGTATAGTTGATCTTTCGAACGGTAGTCATTTTTCCCCATTTCTTGGTGGAACCTAAACCGAATTCGATTCCAAAAATCTTTCCTATTTTGGTCGGTACCAGTAATAGGATCTTCAGAAACATCGAGCCAAGCTCGTGCCAACGTATTCTCTTCTTGGGGGGTCCAATGTTGAGTAGGAGCCCTCGTTGTTGATTTCTTTTTCACTACAAGAAAAATGTCATTCAGCGACAATTTTAGCGACATATATTTGCATGTCACAATTTAGTTACATCTGTAGTGACAGTTTTGGTGACGAACAAGTCACCAATATCACTATGCGTGTCACTATTTTTAGCGACATCCATGTACAAGTCACTATACACGTCGATCATTTTGTAACACACACACAAAAGTCTTTATACGCATTACTGATTTTGTGACATTTATATATAAGTCACTACGTGTGTCGCTGAATTTGCGACATATGCTTATATGTCGCTAAATGTGTTGCTAATTTGGTGACATCTATATACAAGACACTATGTGTGTCACTACGTTTGTGACATTCATTTATAAGACACTATGTATGTCGCTGAATTTGCAACGTCTACATACAAGTCACTTAGTGTGTCACTGAATTAAATAATAATTAATTTAGTGTATTTTAGGAATGAAATTTATCATCAATTTTTTATTACCACGAAGCTATTACGTTACTATCCAAACACACAAGTTTTATTTCTTTTAGAAGATGTTGAATTATTAAATATTAATGTAACACTCCGACCCCGAGTGGATCGACGATGTCCTACTTAACAACCTCATATAAACAAAACTAAATTATATTATTATTAAACTTACAACTTTAATGTGAATGATTAATTAATTTGTTATTAAAGTGTTAACGTAAGGTTGGGTCCTAAATGTATAATTATAGTAGTAACCGTTAACTAATTTATTTAAAAATGGTTCCAAAATATATATTTATTTGATTTATTTATTAAGATTTAAAACTAAATTTTTGGTCAATAAAAATAAAAATTACCAATCAGACTTTAATTTGTAATTATAACTCAAACTTTAGTTTTAAATCTTAATAAATAAATCAAATAAATAGATAATAATTCAACCGACCCCTTTCTAATTTCTATCCCTCTCGCCTCTCCCTTTCTCGGCACACACACACGCACATGGTCACCCTCTTCTTTCTCTCTCTACCGACCCCTCTCTATCTTTCTCGCTTCTCCCGCCGGCAACCGCCGCCTGCCGCCGCTCAACACCGGCGAACACAACACAAGTGTGTCTTCTCTCTCTCCCTCTCCCTCTCGTCTCTCGCTCACTCTGTCTCTCCTCCCTTCGTTCACGCAAAACGGCAGCGGCCTAACCCTAATGCCGCCACCGTCACCGTAACAACTCCATTGCCGCCACTGCCACCGTCACATCTCTCTAATCGATTATTTAATCACGTCTCTCTTTGCTCCAGCGCACATAAGTTTTTTTCTTATTTGTTTGAAGTTCTTACTCTTTCATGTGCATCTGCGACTGTTTGTTGCATTATTCAGTCTAGATTTTATTAGTTTATGGATTAATTGAGGAATGTGTTTGATTTTTACAGATCATGATTAGTTACTTTTGTGGATTGCGCTGGAATTGCGTAGGTGGTAGAGGAATTGCATCAACCTTCTTACCTCATTCCAACACTCTGTGAGTTTATTCGATTACAGTTTTATTTGCCTAAATCTGTCTTAATTTTGATATACGTCCATGATTGGGCTGAACTTTGTTATTTGTATCAATGAAATTAGATCTCCATTTTAGTTTAGTTTTTTTTTTATCACTGCTTGTAAAATTGAGGCTACTTGTACGTATGAGTACACACGAGCACTTATTACAATACCGCTTTGCTGTTTTAGAAAAAGCAGTGGTTATTTGGGACTATTGTTATTATAAGTAAATAGATATTAGTTTTCTTATTATAATTACACCGGTGAGCTTTCTTATTATAAGTACATAGATATCTTGTATCTTTGGATAGTTGATAAGGAAGAAATAACACAACTGGTTGATTCTTGTATTTTTATATGAAATTGTGGAACAAATTAAGGAATGTGAAACTGGGCCTTTATATTGTAGATAAATACATGTATCAATATTTACTCCATTTTGATTCCTATTCTATTTTGTATTAAAGAACTCTTATATTGTAGATAAATCAATTGAATTATAGGATTCATGACAGCGGCATGCTATTTTAGGCTAGGAATTTCAATTATTTAGATTTAGATATGAATTTTTGCCAAACCTGTCAAAATTAGAAACATCTTTGTATGTGTAAGAACCATTCTACAATATAAAAATATTCCTCTAAAACGTATTTCCCGTTTGGTGTGCTTTCATTCTACGTCAGTAATAAATCATTGGACAATTGTTATGGTCTCTGAGCCTCATGTGTAGTAAAGCATGTGTCTAGAAAATTAACTTCAAAAAATAGATACTTTGGAGTGTCAAATTTGTCAACAGTTATTATTATATATAGTATAAAATTTGTCTGTTCAAACTGCAAGCTTGTTTAAAAATAAAGTTATCATATTTGTAAGTATTAACTTGATTTATAGTTGTGAATTTGTGATTATTAATTATAGATGTGAATTTCTGAATAAGTTTTTCAGATTTGTTCATGACGACTTCTTTTTCAACCACGACAGCTTTGGTCTTTCCTCTCTTCTCCTGATTTAGCACTACTTTGGTCTCTACGATCTTCTATTGATTTGGAACGCCTATCTCGGTCTCCTCTCATCTCTATGACTCTATCTATACTTAGTTGAATATTTGATTTGGTTCTCTACTTTTATTTAGTTGAATATTTGATTTGGTCTCTCACTGTTTCTTATAGCCTATAAATCTAATATGGTATTTTGGGTTTTAATGTGAACTGTGAAGCAAAGAAAAATGTTAAGAACCCATACCCAAATTGACTTATTTCACATGTAGAAAGAGATTTCAGTGCTTACGGGTTCCTTGTGACTAGGTGATAACATTGTGTGAGAGGCTAGCAGGACAAGATGCAAATGTGACTATAGTTCCAGTATCCGTTCTGAAATTCACTCAACAACTAACTCGTTGTTTTGAGTGGACAAACGATGTTGCAGACAGATTGGCATTTTCAGAGGTTAGTAAACTTGTCACATTGTAAGTAAAGGGAAACTGTTTTTTGAGTTCTGGTGACAGGTCTCCCCCCGTTGCCTATTTTCATGTTGGCTTTTAGGTATTATTTTTGTGTAATTAGCGTCGTCTCGATGCAGATTCTCACAAGCGATACTGTGTTCTCGGTACCAATGAACGAGACATATCAGCTTCTAGGCATGGATCCGAAATATATCATTACATTAGAGAAATATTTGCAGGATTACTTCACAAACATATTGAAGAAGTTGAAGGACCTCAAAGCTCAATCAAAGCAATCAAACTTCTACATTTAAAAAAGGCAAGTGATTTATCTTTTTCTGTAAATGAATCTGTTGTGTTATTCAAATACCACATATTACTTTGTAAGTTGTAACCAACCATAAAAGGGGTTCAATTTGTAAATTTTTAATTTTTCTAATTCATTTATCTTTGGGTCAGGCCAACATTAACAATGAGTAAACCATGTATAACTAATCATTGAAATCACCTATTTTGTGTAATGTGAAATATAACTGTATCTAAAATTGTATATAAACTTCGCTCCTGTTTGGCCTAAAGTTTATATCTTATGACATCCCTCGGGTTTAATTTGGCCTAAAGTTTATAGTTTTAGTTCCCCGGTATCCCGGTCTAACATGGTACCCCATTAAATAGAATGTGTGTGTGTCTATACACACACACACACACACACACACACACACACACACACACACACACACACACATATATATATATATATATATATATATATATATATATATATATATATATATATAGGGTTGGGGTCACATAAGAACCTTTCAATTCCGTGAGAACGTAAGAACCCTCCAAAATGCACAAATTTAAAAATTAAATTTATAACTTAAAACCATTATTGGCTTTTAATATTAATAAATATTATAATCTAACCTTAAAAGTACCTTTAAAAATTAAATTCATCAAATTTTACACTAAATGCACAAATTTAAACATTAAATGCACAAATTTTATCAAATGCATAAATTCTTACATAAAGTGGACAAATTTATCATTATATGCGTAAATTTTTATAACAAATGCAAAAATTCATCAAAAGTATAAATTTTAACATTAAATGCATAATTTTATACATTAAATGCACAAATTTTAGAGTGGTTCTCACGTTCTCACGGTAACGAGGGTTCTTACCGGAACCCAACTATATATATATATATATATATATATATATATATATATATATATATATATATATATATATATATATATATATATATATATATATATATATAGATTTAGGTTCAAGTGAGTACCACCTCTAATGCAGCGCACCAGAAGGTACCACACTTAAAAGTAATTTTTTTGAAATTTTTTTCATGAACATGTTCTAATTAACATTACACAGATCATATGTGAATTTCACGCAAATCCGAACACTCTAAGTGCATGAAAACACACATCACATAAATGCATGTTCACATGTCTTCAAAATTATGTAAGTGTGTGTTCACATCATTTTTTAGGAGCTAGGAGATGTGAATGTATGTGAAATTTACATACGATCTTCATAATGTTAATTAAAACATGTTTATTAAAAAAAATTTAAAAAAATTTTTTTAAAGGTGGTACCTTCTGGTGCGCTGCATTTGGGTGGTACTCTCTCGAACCATATTCTATATATATATATATATATATATATATATATATATGGTTCTATATTTATGTTGTATTACTTGCTCTAACACTATATATAAGATTATTAAACTGCGGAAACAATACAGAATGAGACAGTATACGAGAGATGATGCATCGACAACAACAAGAAGAAGAAATGATCAAAGCTACACAGTTGGAAGAAGCACAGAGGATTGATGAGTTGGAGGAAAATCTACGACGCACGGTGACTGGAGAGATGCAAAGTACCACTGAAAGACTTCTAGACGTTCTTTAATATCGGTCAAGAAAAACATAGATAGTTTAATTGTTCTAAAACAGTTTTGTTGTTTTGAGTACAAATATTCTACTTTTTAATGAAAAATAATTGTTAATAATATAGTTTGATGGAATAAATAAACATTAGATTTACCTCAATTTTTGTTTTTGATAAAATATAATTGTTAATAATATATTTATGATAATTTGATGGAAAATAGCAGCAACAATAATAATAATAATAATAGCGACATCATTTAAAGACAGTGTCTCAAATAGCGACACAAATAGTGACATAAACCAAGTATAGCGACAAATATAGTAACATGAGTAGTGACATCATTCGAGAATAGTGACACATATTGCTACATTAATTAATAATAGTGATGCAAACAATAACACAATTAGCGACATCATTTAATAATAGCGATACACATAATGACATACACCAACTCAATTAGCGACATCATTCGAAAATAGCAACATAAATAGTGATGCAACTAGCGACAACATTCAATAATAGCGACATAGATAGCAACACAACTAGCAACGTTATTAAAAAACAGTGACACAAATAGTAATGTCATTAGCAACAACCTTCATTAATAGTGACACATGTAGATACTTAAGTAGCGACATCATTAAAAAATAATGACATAAACAATAACTCAAGTAGCGACGTAATTCAAAAATAGCGACACAAATCGTGATTCAACTAGTGACAACATTCTATAGTAGTGACACAGATTACAACACAACTAGTGACATAATTCAAGAACAGCGACACAAACAATGACATCAATAGTGACATAACTCTAGATAGCGACACTTTTACCAGAAGTCACTAATGGTGTCAAAAATTTTAGCGACGGACCTCTTGATGTCACTAAAATCTACGACGCATTTATAGCGACATCTCTTTTGACGTCTCTAATGATGTCACTGACATAAAATACGTCGCTGAAGACCATTTTTTTGGTAGTGTTTTTTACCTTTCGTAGCCGACTCGGGTTCGGGATCCACTTCGACTTCGGGTTGTGTTTCCGGAACGACTTCGGGTTCGAGTTCGGCAATATGTTGAGATGGATGGGTGCCAAATGGGGATAACGTTGGGGAAGAGAGTGGTTGGTACTCCGTGAACGCGTTAAATTGCGAATATTCCGGAGGCATGAAATTTAGTCGAGTAGGCGTGATGCCATACCCTCGACCGAAAACGGGTTGCGGAACCCCCGCAAAGTTCATAAAACCCGTGGGAGAAAATATTGGTTGATCTATTTGCATCGGGATCGGACGATAACCTTGATTTGTCGACGTTGGTGTGTTCGGATTGTTCGTCGAACCGGAACCGGATGCCATTTGAATTTTTGAGAGTGATGAGAATGGAGGTTGATGAGAGTTGGGAGAAATTTTTTTTAAATTTTGAATGATTTGAATGTGGGTGTACTTTAAAAAATTATGTGTGTGTGTGTGTCTATATATATATATATATATATATATATATATATATATATATATATATATATATATATATATATATATATATATATATATATATATATATATACAACGGTCGAAAATGAGGAAAATGAGCTCGGCATTTCAATGCCGTTGCCGAGGTCTTGATGCCGTTGCCGAGGCGACGGCACGGTGTTCCTATCTTTGCCGAGCTCGGTACCGAGGGGTGCCGAGCACCACTCCCTGTGGCCTAACCGGTAAATTTAATAGAAATATCTAATAACGTAATAAATATAATAATAATATATAACATTAGGAGACCAATTTGATAAACTAACAAACCATGTGTCTTTTTTTACAATATTAACAAGCGTTAATTATGTCAAAGGGTAATCTATTGTCACAGTTTTTTCAATTTGGATAACATAATAAATTTTTTTTATTTGAGGTAACATATTTTCCAAATCAAGTCAATTAAGGTAACTGTATCAGATCGAAAGGTAAAAAGTTATTGTCATCACAGTTCTTTATCCAGTTATCAGTTTTTTAAATTTACAATATTGCTTAATTATTTTGAATTTGCTCAAAATAGCAAGTTATTATCAAAAAGTTCTTTTAAATTGCACAAAATGATGCACATCATATAACAATTAAACTGTCATTTCTGTAAAAAAAAAAATACTGACTGTAAAAGGAAACTGTCACGTCAATAATTTTTACATTTCAATCCGATATGGTTACCTTGATTTAAAAAGTATATAACATTGATTAGAAAAAATATTAGTACGTTATCCAAATTGAAAAAAATGTGACAATAGATTACCTTTTGACACAATTAACCCTGTTAACAAAATAATTTAGAACATAAAAATGGCATTGATCTTGTTATCATATATTGTTTATTCTTTCCAAAGACTCACAGCAGTATAAATAGTAATAATGGCCACCTCACCTGGTAATCAAAATCCCTTTGGTTTGGTCGTCTTTCGCTTCTACTCGCCTCTCAAATCTCGTCATCATTCTCACAGATCAACACCATTCCCATGGATGCACCCGACGTTAACCCCTGGGGAAAATCCGATAAAAAACCTAAGTCAACTTCCCGCAAATTTTCAAAGAAGATGAGCCAGAAATTCGAGAAGACCAAGGTGGCTGCAGCCTCCGGCGCTAAGAAAATCAAAGCAGGTGCCTCCGCCGGTGTCAATTGGTTGAAAATCAAGTACCATGCCCACAAGCTAGCCAAAACTAATAAGTAATCGATATTCATTCAATATACCTTTTTCCAGTAAATTAATAATATCATCATCATACGTACCATATCCCCTTCATTCAATTTGTTTAGATTGTATTCTTATCTACATCTCATCCTCATTCCTCGACAATTCGATTCACGCAGTTCTAGATTCGGAGTATACACAACACAATTTATTGTTTATTTGGTCGTTTAATTATTTTTTTGGGTATTGGATTGCATAAACACTTTTTGGCTTTGTATTGCCTAGTTTTTTTTTTATTGATATAAATCCACATTGTTCAATTTGATTGATTTGTGAGCCCTAGCTCCTTTTGACTTTTCATATTTTTATGATTCGTGTTATAGGGTTTCGTTTCACCATGGTAGATATTCAAATTCAATTCTAAAAATTTTAGGTCACTTCCTAATTGAACATCTACACTGCTAAGAGGTTGACTCAATGTTTTGGTTCTTATTGATGATGAGACTTGATGCTTTACAGTTACAGACCCTTTCTTTTTAATAATTGTTGCTAACTATAACTAGCATGACCGAATGACCAATTACCTCATCTGATTCATCTTCAATGCTCTTTAATGAAACTGAAACATATCATATAGAGTCAATGAGGCTTGATGTGGTGTTGCTACTTGGTAGTTTGTCTGCATTGTATCTTTTCTGCAGGGCGGGGAACAACATTAACCTCCTGCATTAATCTGCCTTGAATGTCAAAGACATGTCTGAGTAAGCTATCCTTGTATTGCTTTACAAAGTTATGTGATTAAAAGGAAGGAAATTTTGTTTTGGATTGTGTTAGTAACTTTAGATTCATTCTCGTTTCTTTCGTTATTCGGTGGTGTTTGGATTTGCGTTTGAAAAAGTGTTGCTGCGTTTTGAACACTAATAATCAAATAATAGCTGTAACAAAAAGTGTTGCATAAAGTTAGTGTTTGGTTTAGCTTCTGCTGTTTGTTATCACAACTATCAAATAATCAGTTTTTAAAAGTGTTTGGATTTGCGTTTTAACTTGTAAAATGACCAAATAATCACTTATTAAGCAAATAAGCTACATTTTTTAACTTACGAAAAAGTGTGGTAGGATTAATTCTAAACACAAATAATCTCACTTATTAGTGAATGCAATCCAAACACCTTAAATCAATTGTGTACGTTATTGTAACATAATAATATAATAATCTCCATCATAACGCAAAACCAAACACCCTCGCTCATTAGTTTTTGTGCAGAGTGTATGTTTTACTTGTATTTATGTACTACAATGGGAATTGCTTAAGTAATCTGGTACATAGGTTTTTGTTGAAAGTTGGTAATTTTAGTAATTAAAATTTGGGTTTTTTCTAAATAATAGTGCAGGAATAAAGTATGAGCACATTCGTATGTAAAATCACATTCACCGCATGTTTACCATGGTTATGGTCCCCATGTGAGAAAGAAGAGAGAAACTCATTAGGGATTTCAGAAAAAGGAGGAGTTGATTGTAATTCATTAGAATATCACATCCTTTTCTGTGGATTCAATATATTATTTCTCTTGATAGATTGGCTTTGGGCATCTTTGCTCTGATGATAGTTTCCATCTCTAAAGAAAAAGGAATTCTGATTTTCTGACAATGGTACATGAGAGAAATAAAGTAACAGATTGTTACTGAGTTTATCAAATCCTGATCCAAGCTCTTCATAACAACAAAGCCTATTGCATGATGCTTATCATGAATACAGATTTCTCTCACATATGCATCAACCTTTTATACTATGTTGATTAGTAGTTTTTCACCTGGTTCAGTTTTGTAAGCGCGTATCGTTGGTGTGTTTAGGGTGCACCTCGGTACATTGATATTTACCTATCCATTAGGCATTTGAAACATTCGGGATCTTTGGCTGTGTATTTCAAGATTCTGTGGCAGTATAAGATTGCTTGAATTTCTGGTGTTGTGAATCAAGTAAATTCTTCAATTGCATTCCCTCATGTCATATGCTAACATTTGGTGTTCAACACAGAAGCTTTGTGCAGTAATGTAATTGTAAGTAAAACCGAGTTATTGTTTTGGTATGTTGGAGGTCCAGTAGAATAGTTTGAAATGCTTATTAGTTTGGTGATAAGATATGTGCTTTGGTTACTGGACTAGCAGTTTTTGTGTGTAGGTGTTATATAAAAGTAGGATGAAGAAACAGATGTTGGCAAATGGCAACAAAGGACAAGGATATATAGGAACAAAGTTGGATCTAAAATTTTTGCTACTGGATTCCCAATTAGTTTCCTTGGAAGGAAGGCTTAATCGTTAATCCAACAGCAGCGTTCCTTAAAATCTTCTATGAATACCATCTAATGCCTAAGATTTATTAAAAACACGAGCGAAAAGCATCATCACAAGATGTTTAAGCAAAACCAACTCAACCAGTGCCGGATCCAGAAAAAATTTTCATTGGGGACATAAGGTTGTAAAAGGTATTTATCGTTGTCTATTTCAACCAAAATCGTCATCAACAATAATTACTCGCTAAAAGCCTAATATCATTGTATTGTATGTAGGGCCAGGCTTCGGCTCCTCATACTGAGCTAACGTAGGACTACCTCTGAAACAATTCAGTAAAAACCATAATAATCTAGCGTTTAAGCTACATAAGTGTTTGTTTCCAATTTCTATTTAAACATTTAGAAGACTTTGTTTTTTTTATTTAAGTTATATTTGGATAAATGAGATGCACCAACCAATTAAAAAGAAAATTGTGATTTCAATGTTTCATCTTATTTTAATTATGAGTTTGGACCATCGTCTTACAGTAATTATTTTGCTTTCTTTAGTTGCAATTTAATATTTTTAATAATGCATGACGTTTGTAATTTATTTGGTATGTTAAATTAACATTTTTGCAGACCCACGATCTAACTATTTTATTTAATTGGCCTTTGATGGTTAAATGCCTCATCATCGGCCATAAAGAGGTGGACATCCAAACCGGCTTCCCTGTTTTTTGCAAAATCATCCAAAACATAATTCTTTTCATAATTGTTTTTGTGTGTGTGTGTGTGTGTAGGGTATACCAATTTTTTACCAGATAATAAGTTTTGGCTTTAATCCGAGAATAAAAAATCCGATTTAAAAATTAGGTTTTCCAAATATGTTTCTTACCCTCCTGCCCTTTAGATTTTTGATCAAATGTTTTGGCGACTTCTAAATTAAACGACTTTAAATTTGAAAGTGAGGTTTTTTTTAAAAAAAAAAAAACAAGCTAGACAATGAAATTATTTTTTAATAGTCCCCTTTGTTTTTTCTCTATTTATAATTGAACATAATATAACCACTATATTTGATTGGAGTAACTAATTTGTATTATTTTTGAATAAAAAAATGGACTTTTAAAACCAGATAAAAAAAATTCGGTTATGGCCTCATCCAAATCGGTTAGTTTGGTTATACTTATTTTGATTCAAAATCGGATAAAATCCAAATAGTTATTACAAAAACTGGATGTTTTTTAAACAAAAAAAAAAAGAATCGGATTAATACCATTTTGGATCAAAATCTGATTGATGTGCATCTATAGCCATAACCATGGTTACAACACGAGTAATTGGATCGTAAGCATTCATTGCAGCCGGAACCCAAAAGGATGCTTAAGTTTGAAACTTATCACGGGTGTAAGTAAACCAATCGGACGTTCGACGAACCGTTTTGTGGGAATGTCGTTTATGGTTGTTCAATTATTAAACATTTGAATATGAACACAGGTTTTTATTCACTTAATTAAATGAAGAAACATGAATGTATGAGTTGTTCATTCATTTCCGTTCATGAACGTTATGTTCTTTCGTCGGTCTCGCTAATAACCGTAGTCCATGCCATGGGCAGCCTTCGTAACCCTGTAAAAGCCCCAACCTTTGTGGGCCTCAAATTCAAACATATTGTATATATACTTTTTAACCATGTAATTGTTTTTTAAAAGGAACGGTGACACAATAATTTCATATACATAGATCATTATACCTTTAATATTACTTTTATCAACTTTACAGTTTACTTCTTTATAGTAAAGATAAAATAGTCTATCTATAGGAATTGTTGTGTATAGAAAAAAAGAAAAAAAAAAACTTTTTTTTAAAAACAGATGAAAGACCAATCTCCAAACAAAGTAAAATAGGAGAAAGAATTACACGTATGCAGCAACAATCACAAGGTTCCATCCATAAGTTAACCTTATCGAAACGCCTATACAATTGTCAAAGATGAATATTTGTATTCGTTATCTTTTAAATAAAAAATATCAATATTTTATAATTTAGTTTTTAAAACTAAATATACACAACGTGTTAGAGTTTAAAAATAAATATGAGACGGTATGATACATTGACGATGTGAAGTGGGATAAAATAAATTGGACAACACTCGTAAATAATGAATCGATTATGAGCAATTGATCACCATTTTAATTTAAAAAAAGTTGCTAAAAATTACATAGGTCATGACATAGCATAATGACAATTTCTATCATTGTAATATTTTGTGGTTACTTAAAAAATTAAGTAAATAATAGAATTGGTCATGTGGTTTCTCTAAATTTTATAAAAATTATCTCTTTAACTTTTAAAGTTGCATAAGTAGTCCCTCAAACCATTATTTGTTTTAAAATATAATCTCTTTTCAGTTAGTTGAGTGTTAATTTTTAGAATTAATGAACTTACTCTTTTCATCGTTACAAATTTGATCTCTGTAGTAAGCAAATCATTTCAATAACGGTCGTTACAATTTTATTTATATATTAACGTGTTTAAGAAATGTAAAAAAAAATTTATTAATTTTAGCTTTAAAAACTTTTATTTAGTTCCATACATACTAATATATAATAAAATTTAAATTTTTATAATGACATATTAATTTTTGTTATTATAAATTAATTAACATCATACCAGAATTTTTAGTTTTTGAAACAGAGGATTTATTCAGTTTCAGATTTTCGAGTTTGGTTTTCATGTTTTATGGTTTTGATTATCAGTTTTTCAATTTCCACCCATAGGTTTCTCGGTTTTTTACATGTAGTTCACCTTTTAGGTTTAATTCCAAAAAATCTTGAAGTCTTTTTTTATTATTAAAATTGGGTTTGCTTAGATAAAGTAAAATAATTCAATAATTGAGCAATGTGTGCACATTTTGCTTCCTAACAAATTATGAAATCATAAATACATCAGTATTTTCACTTCTTGTTAAAGTCAAGTTACAAATCATGCAATTCCACAAGTTTAGTTTAAACTCTTTACAATTCAAGGTAAGTTACAAGTTTATTCAAGTATCTAGTTAAGGTTTATATCCAAATGAGTTTTAAAGATTTTAGGAAATCGCCAGATTAGGATAAGAATGAAACTATTATAAACTTAATTCCAATTTAAATCAAGTTATTGATTACCATATACCAACAAATATGAGTAGAAAATTAGATAAGAGAGATTATAACAATACAAATCTGGAGAGTGAGAAACAGACAGTGCGGTAGTGGCGTCATGATAGTGGTGGATTTTAACACCCCATTATAAGATGTAAACTTTATTTTAAAATTTAATAAAATTTAAAACCCGGTCGAGTTTGATTTTTCAATTTTACAAATGGTTTATTGCTATAAAAACAACACTAACTCATAAATATATTGGTGGTTGCTATTGGCGTTGGCTGCTCAGTCGGTCTTTGTTGAACGGCCAACACCAATAGAGACTACCACTATATTAATGGGTTAGTGTTGTTTTTATAGGCCTGTTTGTATGTTTATGTTCTCACTATTTGTTTGTGTTCGTCTAACGGTCTAATTGTTCATTTATGTCTGTTCTTTTATATTCATTTACGGCCATTTTATGTTCGATTATATGTTAAACGAACACGAACATTGACACTTTCTTAACAAACGAGCATAAACAAATGAATGAACATAAACATAAACAAGCGAACAAACTCGTGTTCGTTTATATTTATGTTCGTTTGGCTAAAACTAAAAGAACAAACATGAACATATGTTCATTCGATTCACTTGCAGTTCTAGAATTTTACAATAACAAAATAGTACTGTAAATCGGAATCAATGATGTAAAAAAGATTTATAATAAATAGTATTAAAAACTAAAATAAAATTTTTATCTATGAATATTGTGGACTAAAATGTCAAAAATGAAGGGCCCATATGGCCATATATATCCATGAGTTTGCATGGGTGATGGAGTCAACAACTTTTGTGTAGGGTGTTGGTGGTGAAGTTGGTCAAATCGGGTCATCAAATGCATTTTAGGTGAACCACTTCCCACTTTGTGTGGTTTTCTCACTTCCCTTTTATCTCCACCGACCCGGCCCGTTTCTCAAATCATCTTAAACTTATTTAATTAGACTCAAACTTTTAAATTTATTTTCTGACGTTTTAGAATAAAATGCATGTACATGTTACAGCTGCATGCACAAATAAAATAATTACAAACCACACAAATGCCGGACTTCCATTCCAATTCCATACATCCATTGTGAATTTTGCAAACTAAAATCATATTTACAAATGGGGGGAAATTTACGTGGGCTTTATCCGATTTGAATCTATATAACGGTAACTTCGCACGAGCTTGTTGAAATGTGGTGTTTGGTTTAGCTTCTGCTGTTTGCTATCATAATTATCAAATAATTAGTTTTTAAAGTGTTTGGATTTGCGTTTTAACTTGTAAAATGACCAAATAATCACTTATTAATCAAATAAGCTACATTTTTTAACTTATGAAAAAGTGTGGTAGGATTAACGTTAAACGCAAATAATCACTTATTAACATATGCAATCCAAACATTCTAAATCAATTTTTTGCGTTATTGTAACGTAATAAGCTAATAATCTCGTTCATAACGCAAAACCAAACACCCTCTAAATGTCTGAGTGCTTTTCATGTCTACAGTTAGAACAAAATATCTTTCCACGTGAAAATATAATTGCTCTAAAAGAGCTTATTGCAAAAAAATACTCTCAATTTTTTAGGGGAGAGAATTGTGATTTCTCTTGTTTGGGAGAAATACTCTCAAATTTTGGGCGGAGAATTGAATTCTCTGGGAATTGTTTGAAGGCTAAATATGGAGAAATGCAATTCTCTCCATTTGGTAGAGAAATTGTGAGAATTGACTGTCTTGTGTCTCTATTCCACCTGAGCCACCAATTCTCCTCTTTATTTCTCTGTTGATACCAAACAAGATACACAATTTCAATTCTCCACCCAATTCCATTTCTCCCCAATTCCATTTCTTCCTCATTTCCATTTCCATTTCTGCTCATTTCTTTTCTCTGTATCAAACGCACCCTAAGTGTTTCTTAATTGAGTATTACTATTGCCTAACAATGAGAAATTTTTGATTCAACAGAAGACGATTTTGCAAATCTTTTGGGTACGTGGAGGAAATAGAACCTTTTCTAGTTTAGGAAAATATAATATCGATTTTTGTTATGAGGTGAGGTATAACAATATTTGACTATTTCTTCTTCCTTCTGACTTTTAAATTGTGTACAGAGGGAATGAGAGAGACAGTTTTTACATAATTTATTTTTATTGTTAACAACACGATTAATATAAGTTTATTGATTTGATTATGCCTATTTGTTGGTTTTGTAGCTATACCGGTTCAAACCTGTATCCATAAACTAAGTAACATTTGCTATGGTCAATTACTAAAATGCCCTCGTTACAGAAGAATTCTTCTCACTTTAACAAGCTTGGATATAGAAAACCTCAAGACAATAATAAGTTATAAAACTATGAAGTTATTTTGGCCATTTTTATAGTAAACAAACCATTAGTTATACACAGCTACTTGCAAACCTGACCAAAAATACAGATTTAGTTCAGTCCAAGCAACTAGAAGTTATAAAATTTCTAAAGGGGCATTTTTGTCAAAAGATAACTTCACATCGACCGATTCAACTCGGCTCATTCACAACCAACACTCAACCCCATGAGATAATCAGTCGAACACGCAAGGGTATTTCAGTAATTTCAAACGAAAAACTCGGGACGACAAGAAGTTGAAAACATAAAAGGGTATTTCGGTCATTTTAGACAAAAAGCCCGGGAAGAAGTCACCCAACCAATTTAAGAAAAGAATTGGAAATAGACCAACTACTTTCTTTGAAAGTGTCATCAAATAAATAACCAAATAGACAAACTACCAAATCCAAAATGCTTTAACCCAAAACAAAAACAGTAATCAACAAAATCTTCTTCAAAGACCAATCTAACAGATTTTCAAATCTTCTTCCTGAAAACCTTCCTTTCTGCATGACAATGGCTAAGGCGATCCGATTCCAGCCATTGTTGTTGTTTTTCTTCTTGATTTCATCTTCTTTCGTACCACAATCATCCTCTCAGTTCACCCCTCAAAACATCCAAGTCTTTTACCCGTTCCCTCTTCCTCCTCCTCTTCTTCCACCACCGCCATCACCGCCACTACCACCACCACCACCTCCATCAACAGCTGCCTCACCTACTCTTACCCCCACCGCCACCACCAACCAGTCAAAGACATCTAACAAAACCGTTGCAACAGCAATTGCTGCAACCGCAGCAAGTACCTTGGTCTTGTCAGGGTTGTTTTTCTTACTTCTCGTAAGGTATAAACGATACAAGAAAGAGAAAGAACCACCGAGTTTACAAGGTGGCAACGATAACCACAATACCCGTAATCCGGTTTTGCTGATGAATGATCAGTTTACAAGATTTGAAGGGATTAAAGGGGTGATTGTTGATGAAGAAGGATTGGATGTCCTTTACTGGAAGAATCTTGATGATGATGATGGGGATAAAAAAGCAATCTTTAAGAAAGGACCCCCGAGAATCAACGAGAAAGAAGAAGAAAAGAAAATGATGAGCATTGAGCATGGTGGAAGAAAGTCAAAGAAATTTGATGTTCGAATTCAGGAAGTTCCACTACTTAGAGGAAAATCATCAGCTTCTCATGTTTGGCCACCAAAAGATGAAAATAAAAGTCAAAGTAATTCACTTTCATTTCGGAACCAAGATATCTTGATGAAAAGTCAACTGTCATCACGCTCTCCGCCACCAACCCCACCTTCACCACCACCGCCACCGCCACCTCCACCACCGCCTTCAGCTGTGGCAGAAAGGAAGAGCCAAGTGCCACCGCCACCACCTAAAACATACGGTCTGGCTTCGTCATCAAGACCAGCACCCCCGGCACAGGTCAAACTCAAGCCATTGCATTGGGATAAAGTCAACACTAACATGGGACATGCCATGGCATGGGACAAATTGGAGAACGGTTCTTTCAGGTAACATTTTCAAACCATTTGTTGGCTCGTACTTGGGTAGTTGTACTAAATGCATCTACACTTGTACACAAAATTACGAGATTGCACTTTTCATTTGGTACCTTTTGCCTCGAAACCATTTAGTTCTTAGAACATTTTTTCATTTTTAAGAAAACACCACTTTACAGCCTCTTTTATGACTCTATCAAACCACACCTAAATTGCCTCTTAACGGGGCGTTTGGCATGGGAAATCGAAAAGAAAGGAAACCAGCTTAAAACCAATGGTTTTTAGACCATAAAAATTGAAAAATACAATAAACATATAATTGTTGCAATTCTCTTTCCCTATTTCTAGCTTTTACTTAATTCTCTATCGTTGCTAGAGAAAAAATAAAATTGAACTTGAACATATATTGTTTGAATCTGATAATCCATAGAGAATTTATATAAATGATTCAGGTATCTCCAAACTAATAATTTATACAAATGTTTTGGTTTTTACTCGGATACATTATAGGTGTTTTAGATGCACTTACAGGTTGTTTGTTTACTTCCTAATGGAATCATTCAGAAGTCATTCGAAGGTAAAATAACCTCTTAAGGATTCCATTAAGAGGTAAACAAACATGACCTTACACTTATACTAAGGTTAATGTAGCAAAGTATTCTTGACCATTAAGGTTAATGTCACTTTTTGTATGATTCAGGTTTGATGGTGATCTCATGGAAGCACTTTTCGGAACTGTGGCCAGAAACAAACTATCGCCACGGGGGAACGCCAACTCACCAACTTCAAAACTCGAGCTGACATCAGGTCCACCATCTCAAGTTTTCCTCCTTGACACCCGTAGATCGCAAAACATTGCGATAATTCTTCGGTCGTTGGTCATTTCCAGACAAGAGATCATTGATTGCCTCCTTGAAGGCAAGGGCTTAGACATAGAAACCCTAGAAAAGTTTGCTCGAATCAGCCCCACAAAAGAAGAAGAACAACTCATCCTCAACTATGATCGAGATATCACAAGGCTAGCCGATGCTGAATCTTTCCTCTACCACATCTTGAGAGCTGTTCCCTCGGCTTTTACTCGATTCAACGCTATGTTCTTCAAGTTAAACTACACCTCAGAAGTATCCCAAATCAAAAGCACTTTACAGACGCTTGAAACGGCCTGCAAAGAGCTTAGAACTCGTGGCCTTTTCGTTAAACTGTTAGAAGCGATTCTAAAAGCCGGAAACCGAATGAATGCAGGAACATCAAGAGGAAATGCCCAAGCTTTTAATCTGAATTCTCTCCTAAAGCTATCTGATGTTAAAAGCAGTGATGGGAAGACTACTTTGCTACATTTTGTTGTCGAAGAAGTTGTCCGTTTAGAGGGGAAACGCTGCATGATCAATAGGAATCATAGCTTAAGAAATAGTACTACCACCTTAAACAGTGACATATCTAGGGGCAAAGATTACATAATGTTGGGATTGCCAATTGTAGGAGGAGTTAGTTCGGAGTTTTATAACGTCAAGAAAGCTGCTGGAGTTGACTATGATGCCCTTTCAAAATCGTGTGCAGGGTTAAGCAATCGTTTGGCTGAAATCATGAAAACTGTTGAAGAATGTGGTGAAGATGATGGTGGACGAGGTTTCGTGAAAGAAATGGAGAAGTTTGTTGAGAAGGCAGAACAGGAAATTAAAGTGTTGAGCAAAGAAGAGGAACGAATTATCGAGCTCGTGAAAAAAACAAACGAGTACTATCAAGCCGGGGCATCGAAAGATAAAGCAAGGAAGCAGTTTCAACTCTTTGTGATAGTGAAATCATTTCTTGAAATGGTTGATAAGGCATGTATCGATATTGCTATAAAACTGCAGAAGAGAAGAACCAGTGGCGAAGAGGATTCGGTGACGGCGTTGCCGATGCCCAACTCACCTAAGCGGCCGTCGGTGAAGTTTCCGGTATTGCCACCAAATTTCATTAGTAGCAGTTCAAGTGAATCAGACGAAGATTTATAAGCAAGTTTAAAGTACAGAAACACCACTTATGTACATTTAAAATGAGAAAAACAAGTGTATCGAAATTGAGTTCATTTTTTTTTTCCAAATTTCTATGTCATCATCTTACTTCTTAACACAATCATGGGGTTCAAATCCCTTGTGATCCCTTTGCCAAGTTGAAACACAAAAATTTCAAACTCAAACTTGCGAAAAAAAAAAAAAAAAGAACTTCAAACCCCATATGAAATCAATGAGAAATATTGGACCAGTTTTATATGAATTCATGCCTCTCAAGAATCCTAATAGCAAAGGTTAATAAATTGAACTAATCAGTCAAACTACATGAAATGAATCCAGTGTTGTAAAATGGGCCTAGGCGGCCGACTAGGTGCTGATCGGAGGAGTACTGCTACGACTTGCTTATGATTGAACTGGTTTAGGTGGAATCGGGCTAGGCGGTCCTAGGTAGGTCGAAATTAAGAAAAAACAGATAATATGGTCAAGAAGATCAATGAGCATCCATCTAATATTCTAATTATAATACTAATGAACTAGAATTCAATATTTGAACTTTTAAGTATGTGTCTTTGAAGATTTTAACAATTATGGTTGTCTTATAAAACATATTTTTGGATGTTATGATTAATTATATTTATATTTGAGTGTTTATAAATATGTTGTATGTATATATAAAAAATCTCAATCCGACTACTCCCCGCCTACTCCCTACTCCGGCCCAGCGAGTTCTACAACATTGGATTAATCATCCTCAAATCTCAACCAATGAAGAAAATCACACGATCCTAATTGCACAAACTACAAAATTGAACTAAGTAGCCAATTTAATCTACAGGAATTCAAACCTAATTGAAAAGGTTAACAAATTGAAACTACTGGTGGGTCAATTCAAACTTATATGAAACCAAGCCTAATTCTACAAGGTAAGATTGATGTTTTGAGACCATTTATACCATATGAAATAATCTCATGAAACCTTGCAAAAGATTAAAAATTGAAGTAATGGGTATAACTTCAAGTAACGAAAAGGGAAAAAAGCAGTACCTTGCATGAGCGTCCAGTCCTCTACCATTGGAGATTGGACCGCCTTTTACGAAAATTGAGAGAGGTTTCAGCGAAATATCCATCAAAATGGGAAGAAAGAGGACCTCAATGGACAAGATCATAAACCCTAGTTTTGGAAAGACAGATCACCCTCACAGTGAAGAAATGTAAGAAACAGTGTGGGTGTAGTGCATATCTGAACTGTGAAAAAAGAGGTGGAAATTTTCTGGCCTTTTTGTTGGAACATTATTGTAAACCTGATTAAAGCACCTAATCATGATTTCATAAGATTATATGTTTGTTTAAGGAATACCTAACAAAGCAATGCAATGATTATCTTCTAAAGTGTCTTTTTTTTATCTATGTATTTTAAATAAATATTTGATATAATTTGAAGGATGTCATAACTCATAAGTCATCTAGGATACACCTACGCGGCTTTTGATTCGCAGAATGTTCATTCCTGGAATGAAATCTGTTAAGAAATGAAGTTCTGTAAGAAATGTAATCCGTCGGAATAGAAATGGAGGTGAGTGAAGATAAAGTCTACGGTTTGGTTTAGAACTGTTAAAATTGGGATGAGATTTTTAAATTTTATGGTACTAACTCAAGGAAAATAGATTCTTTCAAAAGTGATTTTTTTAAAGGAGTCTTCATTTCAATCTCTTTTACCACCAAACAGCACATCGGAATGAAAATTTCAATCCAATTTCATCAGATTCTGTGAACCAAACGCCTTGTAAAGAATTTTTGGATCGTAGCCAATATTTCCCTAATGAAAATCACAGTTTCATATTCTAAAGCCAACTTTGGAAGTCGATATACCAACATATACATAACACAATATGCTTTCCTTTGAAGTGAACTTTAAGTAAGGATATTAATGTTTTTTTTTTCAAACTTATAATCAAGGTAATATCTGTTTAATTTTAGTTAGAAAAACTTAATTACTAAATGACTCACAAATTTTTAATCAAATTAAGCGTTTTCAAACTATTTAAAACTATATATTGAATGAAATCTTATTATTTAGATTGTGAGTGAGTCCTCTGAAGTTAATGTCCCTTGTTTTTTGATAAATAGTTTAGACTTGTGCAATATGAAAGAGAAAGATCGCGGATTCACCGTACATGGGTACTAATATGATCTCAAAGTTCTTAGGTCTTTTGCTTCTCTTGTTGAATTGTTGTCACCTTAAAAGTTCTAACATCATATATGACATATCACACTAGCTCTTAATCGGAAAAAAATAGATTGAAGAAAGAAAAAAATGGTTAATAGCCACTGTAAATACAAATGTAGTCATATATCTTCAAGAATCTCTTTAATCTGCTAGTTGCCACATTATATTGTTGATTCAAAACATCATCAACATCTGCTTACGTATGGAAGAAATATTGGGTTTTTTTAGTTGTTGGGTATCTAAGGAATGCATTTGTTTCCATCTTGTAGACTCGTTTTCTTTCATCCTTCAACTATTAAAATTGGTTAAAGAAAACACGTAGTGCCATTACATTTTATATCTTAACTATTAATGTCTAGATTAAGATTCAAAAAAACAATTCTCGTCCATCAAACATTTGAGCATTTAAATATTCTTCGATGCTCATTCATTGTTGCCAATTACATTAGTATAAGAGTTTAAAGTTTACATTTTAATTTATATAATTAAATAATATTTTATATAATAATAATAATTATAAATAAATAACGTAAACGAACGTCCACAAATAAATGAACAAAATATCGTGTTCATGTTCGTTTAATAAATGAGTTTACATAAACAAACTTCCCGTTAAATGATTCGTCAAACGTTCTATTCATGCTAGGTTGTTTAATGAAAATGGATATAGTGAGAATTCAATTAACTGTAAGAATAAGTGAAAATAAAGAGTAGTTTGAAATGTAGGCAAATTAAGATTGTAGTCATCAATGGTAGAATAGGCAATAACATAGATTGTGACGATTAGAAATAGGGTTTATTATGGGAAAGAAAAAAAAAACATGTTTTTCGTTTTCGTCCCTCCATGTTTTTTTTTCATAAAAGTACTCAATTTTTTTGTTTAGTGAAATTTGGACATTAGAATCCGGTTATTAGTAAACCGGATTTTTAAAAACTGAAAATCGGGTTCTAATATCCAAATTTACTAAAACAAAAAAGAAAATTTAACTTGATGTCTTTTATGGAAAAAAATAACATGGAGGAACGAAAAGGCAAAAAATGTGAAAAACATGTTTGTTTGTTTTTTTTCATAATAAACCCTTATAAATACTATTTATACTTGCATATGAAACTATGATTACTTCTCATTATTGTAAATAGTCATGCTATTTAAGATTATTTAAACAATCAGCTGAAAGAGGAGCAGCATCTTCTCAGCATGGCATAATGGAAATGGCAAACACCGCCACTCACCTATGGCATGGCACGGATGTCATTTGACAATCCTATACCGATCTTTCTCTCCTCTTTTTTAATAACAAATCCCTTGAAATATATATTAAAATTTAGAAAAATGGTAACCAATACTTATGAAATGGTAAAAATAGTAAACAACGCTAACTTGATGACAAAAATAAAACGGTTTAATGTCATTTTGACCATCTAACTTTTAGATTTTTTTTTATTTAGCCATTAAACTATTTTTTGTCCCGATTTAGCCACTGAACTATATTTTGTATATATATTTAGCCACTAAATTTTCTTTTTACCGATTTAACCATTGAAAATGGTCCTGATTTAGCCACTAAACTATCATATTTTGTACTTATTTAGCCATTAGTTTTATTCATTTTCCGCAATATATGACACTAAACTAAAGTTTAGTGGCTAAATGAGGATAAAAAATAATTTAGTGGCTAAATATGACAAATTAAAAAGTTAAATAGTTAAAATGATACTTAATCCAAAATAAAATCACAAGTCTATGTCTCTGGTATAAAATTGGTAAGATTGAGTACAGAGAGTGGTCAATTGCTTCTAGTTGAAGGCTCAAAATTAATGGCGATACTTGTTGAAATTAATTGGCATTTAAAAGCTTGCAGTTTTCGAACAAAAGTTTTAGCATCACAATGCAAGTTCTTCAAAGCGAATAACCTTTATTTGCGCATTTATTTTTTAAATTATCCTTTTTAATTATTTTAGTATGTTAGTACTGAAATATAGTTTACATAAATGCAGGGTCGTCCAGTGAATTTTGGTGGCCCTGTACGATAATTACATAGTATGTCCTTAAAATGTGAAAAATTTTAAATTTATTTAAAAATTATTAATTATTAGTAGTCTAGCAATTGCTTATACATAAAAAAACAATTAAAGCAATGATATTAAGACACATTCATATTACTTGAACAAAATAATTAATTTCAAAACTATGTCTATCTGAAATGACATTTTTATACGTTTATTTTTACTAATCATACATCCTCACATTCACATTTTGTTTTGTTGATGACGTAATACTCAGTGATTAAACTTAAGCAGATTTTAGGTTTTCACTATTTTTTCCGGTCACCGGTCAATTTTCCAATAAGGCCCTATCAAACTTGGGGTCCTGAGCGGTTGCCGGCTCTGCATAAATGTTTAATGTGTTTATAAAAAACAAAATTTAATAATTAAACGTGTTATTCCTTCATGCTTTAAAACCTCAAAAAAAAATTAAAAATGTTTGAGAATCAAAAATCACTTTTTTATTGTATATTTGTTTGTTAAAGTAATTTTATAAAAATTTGAATTTAAATATTTTTTTTTTTACAGTGCTTCTATAAATCCATAAATCCAAAAAAAAAAATTATTTCAAATTGTAACCTTCAAGGTATATTGAGTTAGATATAATGTATTAGTCACGGGCGGATCCATGTTGACTTTGTGGGGTCAAACAAGATAATTTTTTCATTTTACGTGTTATATATAAAATTGAAAATTTTTTGACCTCTGTGATTTTTGTAGTTCGACCTAATATCCTTGTTAGTGTTTATAATATTTACACATATAAAAAATGTTGTTACAAAATCATAAAAAATATATCAAAACCTGGTAGTTTATTAGACATTTCACATTTGGGTTTGAGCTAAAAATATATTGTTACTTTTATTGTTACTTGTTTGGTGTTTGTAAAAATGTTCTTTGTTGTTTTAGTCTTTTAAATATTTAGATTATTATTTATTTGAACCTTTAAGTGTTAACAATTAACATTAAGTTACATTTCCTTAATTATTTTAGTTCATTATGAAACTTTTTTTACCAAAATCTGAATTTTTTATCAAGTGGAAGAGTTTCTAATACTTTTCCACAAATTCAACATGTAATTGTTCAATTCAATTGGTGATGAATGATTTAGTAACTTTTGCATTTCCACCATAGAGAAAGTATTGTTCAATGTTTCAGACAATTATGTAAACTAATAACTTGTTTTCAAAAGTTGAAAACTCGTAGGAGACAACTGTAAAAATTTAATTTTTTTTGTTTGTAACGATTAATGAGTTGTAGCATTTATACATTTCTTTTATTACGTAATCAATATTAACTAACCCGAATTTTTGAAGTGTAAATTTTTTTATTGATTCACAAACACTCTTAAGATCGCAGCGTGATAAATTCTGACCCAATAAAAAAAATTTCTGGATCAGTCACTGATATTAGTGATTGATTGGCAAATGGGAGTTGACTTATTACATAGATAAATAGCAAGAATAGATCAAAATTATTCAAATCTGAGCAAGAGACTTTTGGTTATATTATTTAAAAGATAAGATCACTAAATAACCCCTTTTGGTTTTATAATGCAACATAATAATACGTACGTACTCCCATCCGCAAGCAATATCGATATAAAAACATTTTTTAAATATATTTTTTCCCTTTTTGATTGATTTGATAACGATAGCCACCTCCAAAGCCAAATAATATGGCGTTAAATGCTGACATGTTACATGTACCATTTTCCCGTTACATTACCGTTCCACTTTCAATAATTGTTTCAATTTAATTATTTTAAATAATTTCATTTGTAGTTTTTTTTTTAATTAACTTTATCATTAATTAAGTTTTATGTTTGTCATTTTATTTAAAAAAATGTTACAAATAAGAAAAGCTTCAGCCAATTTTAATGCAACTACACATACATTTGTAATGAATAGTTTATATTTAATAGTTAATTTGATTATATTTATCTGTACATAAGCTGAGTGAAGTATGTCTTGATAAATTTTTGACTTAAAAATTTCACCGATAGCTTTATTGTCATTTTATATTTTATATTAAATTTATTGGTAATTTTTTAAAATAAAATTTCAAATTATATTAAATAAAAATATGAAAATGGTATTGATTAAATAGATCATATCTATAATTAGTGAAAGAGAGATTTTTGTATTAGGCCACGAAAAATAACATAAAATTCAATTTGACAAAAAATGAAGTATCTAAGACCAATTAAAAATAAAAAAATTAAATTGTGTTCCTTTTTTCTGTAAAAAAACATATTATTATCTTTTCTCGACCTAAAAATTGATATTCAAATCCTTTTTTTTTTACAAAAATAGAATTTTATGTAAATTTCTTGGCCTAAAAATGTTTTTAATACCTTTATTATAAAATTTTGTTACGATAAATAAAATGTTATAATATATGATTTTTACCAATTAGTTTTTACTTTTTAAAAATTTAATTATTTTGGTATCATGTTTATTTATTTTTAATATATTTATAAAGAAATATAATTATTTTAAATTAAATATATAGATAAGTATAAATGGGATAAGCTTTATATTTAGTTATTAACTTTTGAAGACAATGTATTAATCTTTTATTTTATTTTAATTACAATAAATTGTAATTTTTTTTCCATGAAATGTAAAGAGATGACACATATAATTTAGGTGTTTTCTATATTATATACAAAGATAAAGATTAAAATTCAAAAAAAAAAAAATACTATTTTTAAATTATAAGGAATAGATTTGATTTGATAAACACTATGGACTTTGGATTCTAGACGAGTTTGAAAATGACAATGGGTTAGGGACTTAAGGTATAGATTTAAAAATATAAATGTTAAGAAAAAAACTAATGGGTTTAGGTATTTTTTATAATCATTTTTATATTTTTTTTTACTTTAAGTAACTAAACAAACAATGTTTTAAAAACATATGCTCATTTCTTCTATCAATAACCCATCAAAAATAATGCATCCCAAGAGTAATTATTTTCTTATATATTTTTTTAAACTTTTATTATATTATCTTATAATTAATAAGTTATTAGATTATTAGATTTTGTTTGATATGATTTGATTTGAATTTAAAAGTGGATTATATTAGATTTGGGTAGATTTAATTAATTAGTTAGTAGAGTATTAGATTTTGTTTGATTTGATTTGATTTGAATTTAAAAGTGGATTATATTAGATTTGGATGGATTTGATTTAAATTTCTTTATTATTTTTAAAGTCTATAACTGTCACGTGTCGATTCATGGTGACGACACGTGGCTTCACAAAAAAATGAGTATAGTTACTCTTTTAATAGTATAGATAGATATGCTTTAATATAATATTAAATTAAATTAAATAATAAATTATACAATATAACTATATAATATATACATGTAGGCATACATATACATATATCTGATGAGTTTGAATCAAGATCAATTTTGTTACACGACTCATTAGCTGAACAAAAAAATTTATTAGTATTATCTCATGCGTAGATTTATGTAGAGTTTTTAGGGGTCAAACGACCCTGATAAAATCTTTTTCCGTGTACTATCTATATTGTCTAAAATGTTTCGGTCATGATTTTATAATAAGGAACTGCACTTTATTCTTTAAATAAAACACAAAGACCATTGTCTTTTAGGGTTTTTTTTTTTTAATAAAATGCAATTGATATTTGAGCTATTTTATACATTTTGTAATAGTGTAATGTATTTTAAACCGACATCTATAAAAATATGAAAAATCAAACCCTATAAATTTTAATTTTGGATCCGTCACTTGATCGGATTAAGCATGATTTGCTATTTTGTTCGCATCCTACAAAAAAAAACTGAATATGTTATATATGCAATATGCCAATATTCCATTGTGTCTAAACTCTAAGTAATAAGTGTTTAAATTTAATCTTATACGTCACATAAGTTTATACTAACAATGTTTTTTTTTCTTAATTTTAACAATGTATTGTTTATAAATATAGTTATTAACGCGATACAAAACAAAACCTATTTTAGTGATGATAAAGATTAAAGAGTAAGGAACGCTGTGGACGTGATAAACTAAACACAAAGTACAATATTCACTTCTATCATAATTACATTTGGGTTTGTGATATAGAAATATATATACTTTTACAAGTTATTGGAGGTAAAATTTTGACCAAATGAGTCCCATTCAAAGTATGAACTTTCTTTAAGAGTAAATTACATAAATGGTCTTGTAGTATTAGAAAATAATGGATTTAATCCCTCGAGCAAACTAAGAATATAGATGGTCCCTAAAAACGAAATCTTGTAACAATTTGATCTCTCAATCTAACTTCCGTTAAGTTAGGGTGTTAAGTCTAGGGGTATTTTTGTCTTTTCACCTTACAGGGACCATTTATGAAATTATTTTGGAAACTTTTATTTCTTGAATTTTTTTTCTAAGAAATATTCACACTAATCAAAGGAAACCCAAATATCAACTATGAAGATTAAAAAAAAACAATTGAAACCTAAAATGCAATTGAACTAAAAAAAATACGTACATTTAATCGATTGAAACCCAAAAAAAAAAAGTTGAAACTAGACAAACACATACATACAGTTAATGCATTTGAACCCGAAAATGAAATTCAAATGAAAATTCAACACTTAAAATCTAGGATTGATGAACATAAACAACGAAACAACAATAATACTCATCGAAAACTTAAAATACACACCAAAAACATCAAGAAACTTTTCAAATCAGACAACAAAATCATAATCTATGTTATATTATATAAAGGTTTTATACAAATTCAAAAAACCAATATCATATTCAATAAGAAATCCTAAAACTTTACAAAACAAATTGATGAGTTTTAAATCTAACAAACAAAATGAAAAAAGAACCCTAAACAATACATTGTTAAATAATGTCATAAACGGTCCCTATAATGGCAAAAGGACTAAAATAACTTTAGATTAACCCTTAACGGAAATTAGATCGATGGACCAAATTGTTACAAGATTTCGTTTTTAGGGACTATTTGTATACTTAGTTTGCTCGTTAGACCAAATTCATAACTTGTCTAATACCACCGTCCACCAGGGACCATTTATGTAATTTACTCTTCTTTTAATATAATCTTCCTAAAGAGATTTTTATATAAGAAAATCAAACATTTTAGTGATTAACACCCAGAATCATTTTGTTGTCACAAAAAACCTCCTACCACCTAAAACTAATCAAAATAATGATTTTCTTCAAAAAGATGACATGCAACCGGTCAAACGGGACGAAAAATAAAAATAAAATATTTTTAAAGCCTAACGAGTTGAATCAAAGCCTAAATCAACAACCTGAGTAAGAAAAAAAACCGATGTTTCAAGTTCTTCAATGGTCGACAGAGCTTCATCGGAGACAAATATGTCATCGTATGGATATTTTTAATAAAAAAATTATTTATGTAAAACATTTAAAATTTGATATTAAAACATATAAATTTACTAAAAAAATTAGAATATATAGATAAATAGATATAAGATAAAATCAAAAAAAAAATTCATGTGGACATAACATATTCTTTATTATAATATAGATAAATATATAAAATATATTTATCTATATTTTAATATAACTGGTATTAATTGACGTATTAATTTTTTAATTTATATAACTGGTAATTAGTCAACATAATTTTCTAAGTAATGTGTTCAAAATTAATTATTAAATTCAAAAAGGTTTAAATTTATAAAATGACTCCGTCAAAAATAAGTTACTATAAATTACTATATTGTAATATTTACTTTTGTGATATAACTAAAAATGAAATAACTAAATATTTGAGTAAATTACAGAAATGGTCCCTGTGGTTTGTTCAAATTTATAGAAACGGTCCCTCAACTTCTAAACTTGCAGTGACGGTCCCTCAAACCACTTTTTACTTGCAGAATTAGTCCTCATGTTTCTAAATTTTTTAAAAATGACGATTTTACCCTTATTTTAATTACAAGTTTGCTAATTTCAATTTTAGTCCTTTTTCTTAATTTTTCATTTTTGGTTTTAAATTTGAAATAATAATTTAATAATTTATGATTTTGATTCATTATTAATTATATTATTATTATTATTCTCATTATTATTATTATTATTATTATCATTATTATTATTATTATTATCATCATCATTTATATCTATTTATTGTGTAAAATAAATCTATATTTCTTTAGTAAAATTTATTTTTATTTATATACTTAATTAGTCAAGTTATGCATCTTTTTATGTATTCAATTTATTTATTAAAGTTTTATTTGTTAAAGTTTTATTTATTTATCTTTTATTGGTTAAACTATTTGTATAATTTTATCATTTATACTTTTCCATCAAACTATTTCATTACGTTGATAAATTTTGATATGTAAATTTTTATTTAAATTTACTAATTCATTACGTTCTGATTTAAGTTTACAAATATTTTGTTACGCTAATATGTTTTTATTTAAATTTATTTTATTTGTTTGGTTTTAAAAAAATGCCTTAAATTACTAATATATATTAAAAATAAATAATTTTACAAATCATTTCATAAGTAAACAAATAATATTTTTTTTAATTAGATTTATAGATAAAGTACATATAAGATATAATTTGAATGTAGATTTAAATCTTATCTATTTATTAATATTTAAAGATGTAAAAATAATATATTGTATTTATATTTTATATTTATTAATCTTTATAGATATTAGAAATAATGAATAATATTTATCTTTTAGTTTATTTTATTTAAAATAATATATTTTCTTACGTTAATACGTTTTGATATAAATTTATTATTTTATTATTTTAATTTTAATATTTTGTTATGCCTAAACGCTTTGATTTCAATATAGTGTTTAATCTTTTTGATTTACAAGTTTTGTTTATACATTAATATGTTTTTATTCGTTTTCACTTAAATATTTTAATTTTCACTTAAGTATTAACGTAGCAAAATTTTAAATCAAAACAAATTGTGAATTTAAGTTTCTACCAATTCAATCAACTATATGCAATTAATAAGAACACAGAATATAATCAACACTAACCAAATGATTCGATTGATGATCTTGATGATTACAAAATGATTTCGGGAATGTTCTTCGTGTACAGTACTGCTACTCCCAAATGATTACAAATCGTACAAAAAGGATATTCTGACAGATCTCCCAAATTGGAAAGTCAACAAGACTATTTATACATATTTACACACTATAAGGAAATTACAAAAACCGTCCCTAGACTTTGATATTTCATCAATCAAAAACATATTCTAACACAAATAAAATAATAAATTGAAATCAAAACGTACTGACATAACAAAATATTTAAATCCAAACAAATAAAATAATAAATTTAAATAAAAACTTATTAGCGTAACAAAATATTTAAATCAAAAATAATAATTAGCAAACTTAAATCAAAACGTAAGGACTTAGTAAATTTAAATCAAAATTTACACAAATTTAAATTTATTAAAAGTAATGAAATAGTTTGATGGAAAGTATAAATAATAAAATTATACAAATAGTTTAACGAATAAAATATAAATAAATAAATTGAATATATAAAAAGATGCATAACCTAACTAATTAAGTATATAAATAAAAATATTTTTTAGTAAAGAAATATAGACTTATTTTACAAAATAAATAGGTACAATTAATAATAATAATAATAATAATAATAATATAATTAATAAAGAATCAAATCATAATTTATTAAATTATTATTTCAAATTTAAAACCAAAAATGAAAATTTAAGAAAGGACCAAAATTGTAATTACCAAACTTGTAAATGAAAGAAGGGCAAAATCGTTATTTTTAATAAATTTAGAAACAGAAGGACCAATTCTGCAAGTAAAAGGTGGTTTGAGGAACCGCCACTGCAACTTTGAAAGTTGAGGGACCGTTTCCATAATTTTAAACAAACCACAGGGACCATTTCTGTAATTTACTCTAAATATTTTGTTAATTGAAACCTTATAATATTAAATAAGTAACAATAATTTTTTTTAAACATTTTAATGGTATACTAACTTATAATATTTGCACAAAATTAATATTATATTTTATATTAGGAAGATTAAGTTGTCTCGGATAGTGATTCACTAAATATCTAAATATTTAAGATACAAATATTTATATTCAAATACATATTAAAGATAAATATACCATAAACTAAATGTATCTGGATTTATTTACTCAAAACAACTAAAAAAGATTAAAAAAACTAAAATATATAAATTATTAGTTAATAAATCTATAATATCAAGATAAAACTCAAAAATATACATTAAAATAATAATAAAACTCAATATTATATAAATAATCAATACTAAATCTGAAATTTTATTATTCGAATCCAAAATTTCAGATAGTTTCAGATCGAATTTTCAAAATTTATTTCGGATGCTCAGATTCGAATTTTTGAACACCTAACTCAATGGGAGTCTGAAACTCTTAACCTTAGAGTCACCCTTAACACCCTTAAAATTTTAAACAATTTATATTAAATATTAACTCAATTTCGACGGTTGAGATAATGAAATTTTTTTTCTATCTGCCCTGTCAGCATATATCTATATAATTTGATGAATCTAATGTGAAATACGTGACAAATATGATTCTTCATTATTATATATAAAGATAAAGACCGTAAATCCAATCAACAAAACAAATCAATTAGAGCAGAATCATCCCAAAACCGAATTAAATTTCACAGTTGAATTTGATTTCATTTTTTTCTTTACCATATAAAGTCAAAATCATTATTAAGTATTTATCTCATCAAACTTATTAATACTATTAATAATTAGTTGGAAGTTTTTACAGGGTGTATTATTTTATTAAATTTCTTTTAGCCCGCTTGGTAATGACATGAATAAATTTTTTTTAGCAATTTAGCATACTGATACTAAAAAATTACATAAAAATTCAGCACAATTTTTAGTTTAATATGAGAAAATATTTAATAATAAAAAAAATAAAAAGAAATACATGACAATATTCCTTTTAATATACATGACCAAAATGCCTTGTATTGTAATGTACCCCCCAGCTGCCAGCTGACATCTCATCCCATCACATCCAACCAATCAAATAAAAAACCCCCTACAATTTCTGTACACAGCTGTCAAAGAATCACAATGCTTTGCTATCCCCCTAGAATTTAATTTTCTTCGAAGTTACACAAAAAAGGTATTTCTTTTTTATTTAATTTAATCAAAAATTAAATGAAATAATTGGAATACCCAACTAAATTCAAAGATCCAACGGCCGATGTTTGCTGATGCTCATGGTTACGTTTGTAAAGATCGTACGGCTCCCACAAATGATCCAACGGACATGCTCTCTTCTCATCAAGTCTCACCCAGGGTTTCCCCTTTCCACTCCAATGCAACAAGCTCACCGGACCTGAGTGCAGAGACCGGCAGCTGCCCTTCACGTTATCCCCCCCAAGACCGTGTTGGTTCCATCGGTGGTGGATCGGCTCAATGTTGCCGCCAAACACCAGCAAGAACGGCGGCAATGAACCTAATTCGTATATTCGTTTTTTCCTCTGGAGCTCCATCCACTTCTCGATCCTTTTCCGGTAATTGCCTTTCCTCCATTTCTCCATGTCCATTACCATTACGCCGGTGTTGAAGTAACACGGTTTTCGTGATCCAAATACCCGGGTCATCATCGGGTCCGACCAAAAGCTGTCGGTGAAGTATTTGGTGAAATTGGTATGGCAGTATTCCGGAGCTCCGATGACCCGGTCGTTATGTAGAGTGGTGTTCCACAGCTTCTGTATGTCGTCGACTAAAACGACGTCGGAGTCGAGGTAGATGACCCGGTCCACATACGGGTCAAGTATATCGCCCAAATAATTCCGAGCGTAGTTCAACGGGTTCTCGAGTGCGATCCGGATCGAAGACGAGATCAGGTTTATGACTGTGTCTTCACGGAAGATATACACCTTGAAGTTAAGGGATGGGAAAGTAGATCTGACGAGTCGGGTCAAGTCCCGTGGACTGGCCGGGTCGAACTCCGCGGCGATGAAATGGAAAAACACGTTTTCGGGACACGACGCGTGGCGGAGAACGGAATGGACGGCGGCTATGGAACCACGTAAGTACTCCAAGTCGATCGTCATTGCGACGTGAATGCTATCACGCGAGCAGCCAACGCCGTTTCGATACTCCGGCGCTTCAATAAACCCAAACAAAACATCAGATCCCGAGTGAATCTCCATGTCTCCTCCATTGGCCGGGAAATAACGAATCCCCAAGCACATAAACGGGAGAGATAAAAAGAAGAGAACAACAATGGCGTCGTTTAACGATAGATTGAAACATCGAAAACGACCCATTTCGGATGGATTGAAAAGAGGAAATTGTGGGAGAGAGAAGAGATCGCTAAGGAATCATTAGTTGATCGGAAAAAACGAGGAGTGAGGTGTAGAAGTAAGGGAAAGTGTAGGAGGAGGAGTAGCTAGAAGAAGGAAGATGAATCAGTGAGTGAGTAAAGATTTATGTCTGTGGAGAGAGGGATTAAATTGGGGGGAGTGTGTGGGGATAACTCTCCCTCTCCCTCTCAATCACTTTCTCTCTATAAATAATACACAAAGACTGTTTGTTTGGTGAGTTGGCCAAAATATATTTATTTGGCAACACAATTACAACCAAAACTAATTATTATTTATAATGGTAACCTCATAAATGATATTCATTTTGTTTTTTTCTTTTTTCTTTTTTCTCTTCAATTGGAATGTCATTCGCCCTTTTAGAATGGTAACAACATTTTTGCATATATAAATGTGGCATACATTTGACTTGATATACTCTACAACTCCAAAAAATATCACATGTTTTTTTTAAATGAAAAATGCATCATTTCGATGCAAAGTTTATTTTTAGGATCTTATTTTCAATATGTATATTTAAGTGGACTACAAACGAGTCAAGTCAATCTAGAGTTCGGTTCGATAACACAACTACCATTAAAAATGCAGGCTCGAGTTCGATTTTAAAGGTATTGGAATTAGTCTCGAGCTCGGCTCGAATACGCTATGAACCGTTTTAAAGTTATTTCTTTAATATATAGTTCGAACTAGAAGTGCATAAAAGAGTTTCTTGATAAAACTTTGAATTGATGTGTGTTTATGTTTTATATTGTTAAACCATCTTATTATATTTTATTTTTATATCTTTTATAAGCTCTTTAAATAATTAAAATATTATTAATAATAAAAAGATAAGTATCTATGTATTTAACTCAAAAATGTTAAGATAATTGGTTATAAACTAATATACATATGTTTTTTTATTAAACCATAATTTGTAGTACAACTTATTAATTTTTTAAAATATTAAACAACATCGATTCCTCGATGTCAGATGAGGCTGAGAATGAGGGCTGGAAATTTAGACTTGGCAAAAAAAACTGTTTCCAACGAGAACCCGAAACTCGATCCCGACTTAACCGGGGAATCCCCAAACACGAGTTGAACGGTGATGAGGATCACTTTAATCCCTACCCCGATCTCATTTAATACCATAGCATATATTTTTATTTTTATTATGTAAATTATTCACTATAATTTATATAAGTTCTTAATTTTATTTATTTATTTATATATATATATATATATATATATATATATATATATATATATATATATATATATATTCGAACACTCTAAGTACATGAAATCATGTATCACATAAATGCACGTTCACATATATTCAAATTTATATGTTGGTTTTACGATTGAATCAAACAAATTTATAACGGTAATGTCTCTAATACATTAATGATTAGGGTTTGTCAACAGTATAATAGTAGTGCTCAGTGTTAGACATTATCCTATTTAATAACAAAAAGCTAAACATTAAATTGTTACATTTTAATTATAAAGCAATTTCATTAAAATTTTGTATCCTGCATTTGAATAATAAAGTCTTTTTCTTACAATTAAATATAACATAATAGTTTCAAAAGACAAAATTATAAAGTAAAAGTTTTATACGGGATTACAAGTTAAAATATTTTAAAAATTAAATTAATTTATAAAAGCGGTTCGATTTCGGGTTTTCGGTTCATTTTTGAAGGAACAAACCAAACCCAAACCATTTACCCCTGTTTTCTTTGGTTCCAGGTTTCCAGTTTTCCTGACTTTTTAGTTTTTGGTTTTTCGATTTGGTTTTCACCTATAGCTCCAGCTAGTCGTGCCAAATATACTCATTATAGAAGCGGACTATTCTATACGTACACTCCTCTTTTAATGTGAGAAGTGAATTAAATTCTAGAGTTAATTACAAAAATGGTCCCTGTGGTTTGTATCAAATTTTGGATTTGGTCCCTGAACTTTTAATTTTGCAAAATTGGTCATTATCATTAAAGTTTACTTTCAAGATTGGTCCCTTATCCATTAACTTTTATTAAAATACCCATTTTGCCCTTGTTTATATTTATACACTTGAGCATTTTAGTTACAAATTATTAACAACTCTTTTTTAATAAAACAAATAGATATAAAAATATGATAAAAGTATTAATGTTATTACACAATTAGATACAAAAAACAAATACAATAAAACATTTCGAATAATTTTAATTTCGTATAATTTTATACTTTGTATTTTGTATGGTATAATATACCATTTTTTTGAACAAAAACATCTCGAATTAAATTGGTTCATCATTTTCCGTTTCATTAAATTGGAAATCGGAATTGTTAGTCATTTATATGTTGAAAACATTAAAAATTAGATTGTTTGTTTATTACGTTTGGTTGAATTAAAAATCGAAATGATTGTTCTTTTTCCATCGAAAACACTTAAAATTAATTTGATTGGTTGTTTTTCCATTTAGTTAATCATTTCGCTCAAAAAATTGAAATGGTTCAATCATTTTTTAATTTTAAAAGTTTTTGTTTGGAAAAAATGACAAACCATTTCGGTCGTCAATTTAACTAAATAGAAAAAACTACCACTTAATCTAGTTTTAATGTTTTTTTTTATCAATTAAAATAATTAAAGATTTCGATTTCTAATTTAACCAAACGAAAAAAGGTTCAACCATTTTAGTTTTAAATATTTTCGATCGCAAAAAACGACGAACCATTTTGATCTTAAATTTAACCCAACTGATTTAATTTTAAATGTTTTCACTCCAAAAAAAATACGAACTCCGATTTTTAAGTTAACCAAATGGAGAAAACAATCAATCTATAAAATTTTCCAATTTTAAAATGACGAATTGATTAAAATTTGAAAATAATTACGTGAACGGAGAAAACAATCAATTAATCTTTAAAACTTAGATTTTCAATCTTTAAAACTTAGATTTTCAATCAATCTATGTATTTGTTTCCAATTATATAATAATAATAATAATAATAATAATATTATTATTATTATTATTATTATTATTATTATTATTATTTATATCTATTTGTTTTATCAAAATAAAGAGTTGGTAATGATTTGTAATTAAAATAGTTAAAAGTGTAAATATAAACAAGGGCAAAATGGGAATTTCAATAAAAATTGATGGATAATGGACTAATTTGAAAGTAAACCTTGATGATAATGACCGATTTTGCAAAATTGAAAGTTCAGGGACCAAATCCAAAATTTGATACAAACCACAAGGACCATTTTTGTAATTAACTCTAAATTCTATTAACGAGCCTTTTTAAAAATAGTAATATGTATTTATCTTTTTAAATGAAATGTGATGATGTCACGTGTAATTTGTGTTCTTCTTTACCGTATATATATATATATATATTATTCATGCAATATGTTGATAAACAAATATATATTTATTTTAGGACAGAATAGGAAGATTGTCTTTATATGATATGCAAAGTGTGATTGGTTATTGAACGATTTGGTAAGCCATAGAATTTTTTAATAAACGATTACACAATAAACCAAGACGCAATCAACGAAAGAAGTATTATTGGCACCGATAAAAATATTTAAAAAATAGTATATTGAACAAGGTGAAATGTCATGGTCCGATAAATACAGCATAACAACAATGTGTTTTAAATAATATATTAAGTTATGGTTAACATTTTTTTATTTAAATAAACTACGTGTTGATATGTTACTAGAACATTCGTCTTTTTCCTACATCATTTTTCTTTGGAGGATTATGTTTAAATAAAATACCGACCATTTTAATATTTTGTTTTAGCATTGAGTCGATATGATTATAAAAATATATTATCTTTCACATGTTGTGTGTAGATTAAAATAATATATTACATCCATATAATGTAAAGAACTTATAAAAACTTTAGTCTACTTAATTTAATAGATTAAATACATACTTTTTTTTTTTGAAAAACAGATTTAATACATAGATTAACCCCAAATTTATTATGAATATTTATGTTTGTATTATGACTTGTAGTTTCTTATAATTGTATTATTATGGTTAATTATAAATAATAATAATGATGATAATAATATTTTTGGCTAATTATAGGCTTATCATTTTTATCAACTACACAATTGAATTGTAACTTTATATCATTTACATGAACCAACAATTATCAACTAACAAACATTTTTATTATTTCTATATTTAACATTGTTATATTCAATCAATTATGTATCATTAAATTTTTTTGATCAATGATAATATATATCTTAGTTTGGAATTTCTTTTACTAACATTTTAATGTTATTAGCACTACTAATTTTGAAATTCGTACAATTTTTTTATTTAAAAATTTAATTCATATATTATTTGTTCTTCCCTCAAAACTTGATATATAATATTTATAAAGTAATGATAATATCATGAGTTTGATATTTCGATAAGAAAAAAATGACTAAAATAGTTAAAAGATAACATTAATTGACCAAACTGATAAAATATAAAACATCATATATGTTTTTGTGTTATATGTACATCCTGACGCTTACATCTCACACTCATACATGTTTCTTGTCAATGATAAGAAACTAATTGATTAAATTTAATGCCCTCTCACATTAAGAAGAGGGAAAGTAGTGTGATTAGGGATGACACAAAAATCCAACATCGAATCCCGATCCAAGCAGAACGAATGTTCCCAAAACCAATTTATTTGAAGCGGCCAGTCGGCCATATGACAGGAATGAGATTTATAATATCCGTTCCAATTACTCAATTATTTACCCCGATTAAAGCTCTGATTACTTATTTAAATATTTGTTTACCTTCTACATCATAATTAGTATTTTATATGTGTTTTAGATTTTATGTATATACACACACATATTATATTTATGTTCCATAAGAAAGAGTATTTTAATTGTTTGTATACATAATACATGTCACATGTATACAATTATTGGTCAAGTTTATAATCGTCTTGTTTTTTTTATTCATTTTTCATATCCGATCTTTATTTAAATCATAATAAAATTTACTCGTTTTAGTTAAATGGTGACCCCGTAATGAAATTTCACCGCTTGATTAACAAATTATTATGAATGGGTTTTCTCGAACTTCCGTGGTTTTTCCTGCATATTGGATGAGGATTCTCATTAAGTCCTCACAGTTCAGCGGAGACTAGATGACCAATATTCGTCTCAAACCCGTCTTGTTGTCATTTCTAGATGTTATTAGCAAAATAAGATGTACATTTAGAAACCTGTTTTCTAATATAAACCTAATATTTATGATAATAAAATAATAATAAATTAGTAATGATAGTAAAATGTTTTTAAGTTATACACGTAATGACGTAATGATAGTTGAGTAGTATATATCAGTGACTTGGTTTATTGTTTGATATTTTGTAATCAATGTTTTCCACGTTGGCAACAACTTTTTGTCGCATTCATTCATGACTTTTCCGTATATCACACATTCATTTCAAGTTTTCAACCAACAGAAATGTTTTTGTTTTTGTTTCTTTTTTGTATAAATATAAATAATAGTGTATTATCATTTAATTTTTTATTTATACGATATATATTTTTTTTGTTTTTATTTAATAGTCATCCCTGTTCTATTGTTTTCAGTTGATATATATTTTATTTTGTTTTCATTAGATAATTATATTTTTTACTTGTCTCTAACAGATATCTTTAATTTATAAAGGCTATACAACAACTAAAAATCTCTATATGTCGACCATTTGTCACATGTGAATTATGAATCTTATCATTATTTTTTGTCTAACATAACTCACACATTCATCTAAACCTAATCCTAAATCTTGCCTACGATGGACTCAAACTCTACCTTTGAACATCTCTAAACACCTGGTATTGCTAGGCTAGAAGACCTTTGGTAAATCATGAATCTTGTCTAGATACTTTTTGGAATATTTTGCCTAATTTTTAGATCTTGATTTAGTTTTAGTGTTTTTATTGAATTGTGTATTACATATAAAACTTCTGTTAAATATGTTTAAAATAATAATGAAAAAACTTAACTCCAATTTTCTATAATTTGTGAATCATAGCTGAATTATGAATTGTAAGTAATGTTGTGATCGCTGATGGTGACGTGAATCATGACGTGATTAGGTGAACTGTCAATGGTGACATGAATCATGGTGGAGCTATAAATCGTTGGTGGTGTCGTGAATCACAACGGTGGTATTTGTATGGTGCTATCAGTTATCGATGAGGTCGTGAATCACAAATGGTATTCTGAAAGTCGTGAATCTTTATTTCATAAATATCAAAATTTGTTTTCGATTGGAAACACGTTATTTATAAAAATAAAATAAAAGTCGTATATGCAATTGGACCAAAATACATTTTTTAATACGAGTTTAATCTTAAATTTATTTATATTTATGTCACATTATCTCCTAATTGTTGATTTATCAAATTAAACCTCTTATCAATTCTTACCGTCTCATTTTAATCACGCTCTTCAAGTATGTGTATGTGTGTATGGTTGAGATCATTTCGACTCTTATAATATTGAATGTATATGCAGTGTTGCATATATGATATATGGTATTACTTCGACGTTGAATGCGTGATATAAATTGTAATTCGACATTTAATGATCTCGATATGACATATTGAATGGTTGTCTAGTTATTTTTTTTACAAAAAATAAACATGCAATTTTTTTAAAAATATATATATATCATGAACGGTCTCGTTAAATTAAGGGTAGTCCAACAAGTTTAACTACTAATTTTGACTATTTTAATATTGAATGTATATGCAGTGTTGCATGTATCATATATAGTATTACTTCGATGTTGAGTATACGATATAAATTTTTACCTCGACATTGAATGATCTCGATATGCTATATTACATAGTGGTCTGTGTAAAAAAATTTACGAAAAATAAACACATAAATTTTTTTCGAAAAAAAATATATCATTACCGGTCTCGTTTTAAATAGTATAAAATTATCGTTTCTATAGTATAATTTTTTTGATTTAAAAAGTAATCATATCAATGGTATCTTAATTTAAAGAAATAAAATATTTATTTTGCTAATGTCAATTTTTTTTTGCTCTTGTCAATCTTTTCTTTTTTTACTCTGAATTAAAATATCACTAAAATCAATCTTTTTTTCACTAATTCCAAACTTGATCCTTTTAATCAAGACCATTAAATTAATTTAATCTATTGACGATATTGGTTCTACAGTTTTATACTAAATTTAGGTTCTGCAATAATCTCATATATATATATATATATATATATATATATATATATATATATATGTGTGTGTGTGTGTGTGTGTGTATATATATATAGAGGTGGGTTCAATGGAGAACCTCAATGCATCGAAGAACTTTGAAGAACCTCCATACACCACCACGAATGCATCACAATTCCCCCGTAATGCACCATTATTTCCACGTGATGCATCAAATTCCCGCGTGATGCATCGATTTCTACATTATTTCCATGTGATGCATCAAATTCCAGCGTGATGCATCGATTTCTATGTGATGCATTTCAGTTTTTCTAGCGATGCATTGTGGTTCTCCAAGGTTCTTCGATGCATAAGGTTCTCCATTGAACCCACCCCTATATATATATATATATATATATATATATATATATATATATATATATATATATATATATATATATATATATATATATATATATATTTATCAACAAGTGTTTGTAACATGATTCATATGATTCAAAGTGTTCATAGAAGTGTTTACAACAAAATTCATAACATTCAAAAGGTTCATAATAGTTTTTAAAACTAGATTCAACAAGATTTAAAAGATTCGACAAATTCATAGGATTTAATAAATTTCATAGGATCCAATAAGATTAATAGGTAATAAAAGGATTCGGCAGTACTTTCGACAATATTCATAAGATTCAAAGCTATTTTATGGTTGTTCACAATGTTCATAACGAATATAATGTTCAAAAAAGATATTTAGTCTACATACATACATACATATATATATATATATATATATATATATATATATATATATATATATATATATATATATATATATATATATATATATATACATTGCAGAACCTAAATTTAGTGTAGAACCGTAGAACCAATATCGTCCATAGATTAGATTAATCTAATGGTCTTGATTAAAACCATAAAGTTTGGAATTAGTGAAAAAAAGATTGACATTAGTGATTATTTAATTCTTTCAGGGGTAAAAAAGGAATAGATTGGAAATAGCAAAAAGATTGACATTAGTAAAATAAATATCATTTTTCTTTAAATTAAAATAACATTAATATGATTAATTGTTAAATCAAAAAAATTATACCATAAAAACGAGAATTTTATACTCTTTAAAACGAGACCGGTCATGATATATTTTTTTCGAAAAAATTTTACGTGTTTATTTTTCGTAAAAAAAAATTACTCAGACCACGATGCAATGTAGCATGGCCGGTATCATTCAATGTTGAATGAACACTTGATATCGTATATTCAACGTCGATGCAACACTGCATGTACATTCAAAATTAACAGAACCAAAATAATGGTCAAAATTAGTAGTCAAAAGTTGGTTGATTTAATGGGAACAGCAATGACATATTTTTTTCGAAAAAATTTTACGCGTTTATTTTTCGTAAAAAAAAATTACCCAGACCACGATGCAATGTAGCATGACCGATATAATTCAACGTCGATGCAACACTGCATGTACATTCAAAATTAACAGAACCAAAATAATGGTCAAAATTAGTAGTCAAAAGTTGGTTGATTTAATGAGAACAGTAATGACATATTTTTTTCGAAAAAATTTTACGCGTTTATTTTTCGTAAAAAAAAAAATTATCCAGACCACGATGCAATGTAGCATGTCCGAATGAACCGATATAATTCAACGTCGATGCAACACTGCATGTACATTCAAAATTAACAGAACCAAAATAATGGTCAAAATTAGTAGTCAAAAGTTGGTTGATTTAATGAGAACAGTAATGATATATTTTTTTCGAAAAAATTTTACGTGTTTATTTTTCGTAAAAGTTTTTTTTACCTAGACCTCCATTCAATATATTATATAGAGATCATTCAATGTCGAATTACAGTTTATATCACACATTCAACACTGCATGCACCTTCGATATTAAAAGAGTAAAAAATGGTCAAAGTGGGCAGTCAAACTTGGTAGGCTACTATTAATTCAATGTTATATGCATAATTACCATCTTATCCCTGGTGTTATATAATAATCCAATGGTTTAGATTGATTCTATAGTTCTGCACTAAATTAAGGTTCTGCAATGATCCCAACCCTATATATATATATATATATATATATATATATATATATATATATATATATATATGTATATGTATATGTATATGTATATGTATATGTATATGTATATATATATAGAGAGAGAGAGAATCATTTGAGAAACTTAAAAAATTTTGAGAACTAAATAAGTAGTTTATTCGTATATGAATATTTAGGTTTTATTGACTTAATAAAAATAAATCTAATGTTATTTATCTAAACCAATTGTTGATATGTGAATGTTTACTACAAAAGTATTTATTTATCAAAAAGAATATGCACATATAATATGTTTATGAGTTCAACATTATCAGCAAACTTAAAATATACAGTAAATTACAAAAATGGTTACTGTGGTTTGCATACAAATTTGGATTCGGTCTCTGTGGTTTCCAAATTTGCACTATTTAGTTGCAAAAATAGGTCATCTGTCTCATGTTTTTCTAAATGCCAATTATACCCTTATATTTAGTATCATTTCCCGATTCTCGTATTTTTTTCTTTAAGATCATTATTACACTAACAAATCATTCACAAACACATACACACACATTAGCACTCAATATTTATGGATTCCGAAGAAACCATTCGTAGCCATTAGATCTAAAAAATCAATGGTTATTATGAAAACTTTTTTTTAATTAAAAAAATTATTTAAAGTGGTATTTTGGTAAAGGTATAGCCCATTAACTTTTTATCCTCTCGTTTTTTTTTTTCATTCAATCTCCTCTTTTTCAAATTTATGTTTCCAGTATTATACATTTTCATTCCTTTTTTTAGACAACCACAATATTATACATGTAATACTGTATATTTTTCGTATAATATTGTGTACTCTACATATGTAATTATAACTATTAAACATTTGATAAAAACTATTACACATTTAATATAAATTACTACTCATCCTTTTTCTCATTTTTATATTTTCTCTCCTCTTTTTTAATATTTATGTTTTCAATGTCATATAATCTGTTTCATTTTTTTTCACGTCACTACGATATTATACTTGCAATATTGCATAATCTACGTAGAGTGTCATATACTCTATAATTCTAATTGGAACTATTAAACACGTAATAAAAACCATTACAAGTGTAACAATAAGTATTATGCATATAATAGGAACTATTACACATTTATTTAAGTATTACCCATGTAATAAACATACAAAATATTGCAGATCTAGCTTCTTAAAAACACCCAGAGTTGGAACAACATTTATCAATGTTTCGAAATTAAATAAATCATCTAAGAAACTTCAAATTTATACATATTTTAAATTCTAAGAATAAGAAAAATACAAATACATTTAAAATTTATTGACTAAATCAAGCACACAAAATATTGAATCTAAATACAAACTTGACAAGCTCACAACAATATTTTCACATCAACTTCTTTACATGTAATACAAAACTATTACATAGTTGATATTTGACTTTTACACATGTAATAAATATGTAATAAAACTGTTTTCATATAATTTACAACTATTATAAATATAATATAAAATATTACACACGTAATATTTGACTATTACACGTGTAATAAAAGTGTTGATTTGATTTTTTAAGAAAACCCAGATATGGAAATTAAATAAGAATTACGTTTGAAAAATACAAAAATCCTCAAAGAAATTTTAAAAAACCACAGAATTAATATTCTTGATTGTTTGAAAGGAACATGAACCCTCATCTTTAAAAAAAACCCAGATCTTGAACGACCATTTTTTAATGTTTCGTCTTCAATCTTTAGAGAATCATCTATATCTTGGACTTTCTTTTTTTTTTTCGAATGTTTTTTTCTTGAACGAACAGATCTTCTATATACATAGAATAATGTTTTAACCATTAAGCTACATATCATTTTTTTTAAAAAATTTATTGACTTGTTTGTTTTAATAACAAACCAAGTCTTTAATATACCAATTTACAAAAGATCGAATCCAAGATCTGTAATTTCATAGATCTCAATCGCATTTTATTCACTAGTTTATTTTACGATGAACTAGTAAGTTTATATATTAAAAAGTAATTTTGTTATTAAAATAATTAAATCAATAAATTTGATCATAAAAGGATTTGTAGCTCAATGGATAAAGTTTTGTCTTATAGAACAAGAGGTTTTGAGTTTAATTCCCAACTAAATAATTTAATATTTTATTTTTGTGGAAATACATAAAAAATGAACTGATTTTTACTAAGTGGACTGGTTTGGACGTCGGATACATTCGTCCTCGCACTGGCCGCATGATGCATCAAGTGACCGTGATGCATCATCCTCCCCCGTAATGCAATATGCTTTCCTTTGCGATGCATCGTGTTTCGACACGAACCGACTACACGATGCATCAAATGATCATGATGCACGATTCTTCTTGTTTAATACATTGTAGTTTTCCAAGGTTTCCATTGAACACACTCTCTCTATGTATGTATGCATGTGTATAGTGGTGAGTTCAATGGAAAATCACATGCATCGAGAAACTTCAGAAAACCACATGCACTATACATCATGCATCTGGTTGTGATATATCATATGCATATAGTGAATTGGTTTGGGTTTTAAAAAAAACTATAATTAGTCAACCAATTTAATTTTATATTAATTAAATATTTCATCAAATAATTAAATAATTAAATAATAAATCCTAAAATAAATTTAATTAATACACTTCAAAATTTAACAAAAATATACCATTTCAAAAAAGATGCATCTTTGTTCATCTTCATAAATTTTCATCCGGATTCGACACTGCATCATTTGTGCATTATCATGCTCTCCGCAAAAAAAACGATGATACACTTTACACAAATGATGATGCACACCTTCATTTTTCATATTCATCATCTCCGTATTCAACATTAACTCATAAACGATAATGCACTCCACAAACGACGACGATGGACACAACAAAAATCAATGATGCTCTCTACAAATAGAATGATGCACTCAATCATATCTTTATCTTCATCATCTTGTGTGCAACATGCCAACATTGACGGAGTTGCCGGACGGTGTTGTATGTAGGGGTGAGCTCGGTACCGTACCGAACCGAACCGGTACCGATCCCGAAAATACCGAAACCGAATTATTAGTTTTGAAAGAACCGAATACCGAACCGTATAATTTTATATGGTGCCGGTTCGGTACCGAATATCGAATTTTAGCTAATTTAAGAACCGAATAACGAACCGAAAGTACCGAATACCGAATTATAGCTAATTTAAAAACCGAATACCGAACCGAATATATTAATTCGGTATCGGTCGGTACCGTTACCGGTTCGGGTTCGGGAAATGGTACCCGTCGCTCACCCCTAGTTGTATGGATGGTGTTATCGGACGGTGGCTATGGACGGTGGCAGTTAGGGGTGTTCAAAAAATTCCGAAACCGAAAAAACGTTGCGATTTTAGGGTTAACAAAACTGGTTTGCTATTATTTTCGGTTTGGTTAACCGAACCGGAAAAATTCTTCGGTTTCGGTTTCGGTTTAGGTTCACGATTTCAGTGACGGACGGTTAACCGAAAAACCGAAATCAATTTAATTTTATATATTTTAAATTTTATGCCTATAAATATTAACATTTATCACAACAATAATTTAAATTTATAACTTATTTATTAATCTACAATTTCTAAATTCAATACAACAAAAATATACACTAGAAAAATTTAATTTAGAAAGATTATAAAATAGTTTTTCGTTTCTATTAGATTTTAATAAAATAATATTTAATTTTTTAAAGATATTATATAGATAATTTGTAGCTTTATTCCTCGCTTTTATTATTTTAGACATTTAAAAATTTTTGAAACTAATTGTTGAAGTTTTTAAATTTAAAAAATTAATTAATTAATTAAATTATGGTTAATTGGCTAACCGAATAATTGAATAAAAAAAACTGGTTAATCGATTGTCAGTTAACCGGCTTTTTAAGTTTAGGTTTAGGTTCATGAAATTCTGGAACCGGTATATCCGATTAACCGTCCGAAAATGTGATTTCGGTTCGGTTAACCATCCATTAACACCCCTGCTGGGAGTAGGAGGAGATTCATGAAAGATGATAAAATTTGATTTTGAAATTAAAAGTAATTGTTTTGCATAGTCATACGTCAATAATTCAATATCAAAGTTCTCAATTTGAGGTTTGGAAATGTTTAATTAATTGATATAATTGTATGAATTTTTAAAAATAAAATATTCTAATTTTTCTTATAACAAATGTAAATTGAACATTTCAATAATACTTTTAATGATAGATTTCCTTGTGGTGCATACGATTTATTGTGGTTTCACTAGAGGCTTTCTATGGACATCCTTGTGTATGTATAATCGTATATGTTTGTATGTCTTTTTCTTACAAAAATAAGTAAATAAAATATAGATAATTTCAGGTTGGAAGATGATTTGGTGCTAGCTGTATAAAATAAAAGTAAAAGAGAGTTGTGTTGTGTTAATGTGTTATCACTTCACTTCAGGTAGGGAGTAAAGAATGTGAAAGAAGGAGTTGTTGATAAAGGTGTACGTTGTGGAATGAGTATTGTACATTGAGTTGGATAGAGGATATTTGAAGTCTGGAATAAGAAGAAGGGATAAAAATTAAAAATGTTGATGTTGACATCTGAATAATAATATTGGCATTGGCAGGCTGGCTGGCTGGCTGGCTGGCTAACTGGCACCGCATGGGACCCAATTATCCCACTTGCCACGTGCCTTTTTTCACAACACCTGCACTCTCTTCTGTTCTTATTATTTAATTTCCTATTTTTATTTTTCACTTCTTTCCCTTCGGTTAATTAAGTTGATTAATACAAATATCTATGTTCCCTACGATAGGCTGGTGTTTGGATTGCATGAATTTTAATTTATTGATTTTAAAATGATGGGATTTTGAAATCTTTAGGGGTATGGATGGATTATGAAAGGTGGAGAAGTGGAGAATATAAAATCTTAAATGAGCTAAATTCTTTCTTTTAATATTGTATCCAAACATAATAATGAAGATTTCTAAATCCAAATCCTGAATGGGTTTTTAAATCCTTCAAACCAAACGTCACCTAAGTTATGGTGCTTTCACTAATCAATAGACACCACTTTATTAACGTTTTGCGAATGATAATAAACTAGTTTATGACCCACGTGATACGTAGATATTTTTAATAAAACTTATTTATATAAAATTTATATGAGTAAAAATAAAAATACGTAACTATGAATTATTTAAAATAATCTAAGAACACTTTTATTATTCGTCAATGATTTTTTTTAAAGTTTATTTTTAATTTAATATATTTTAATTGATATAAATTGAGATATTAGTTTATATATGATATAATATTTCTATATTTTACTATAAATTAATATTTATAATCTAAAAATAAATCGAAATAATAACTGTATTTATTTAGTATTATTTATAGATTAGAAATAATATAATGTATTTATCTTTTTAAAAATGATAAATTGTATATATCTTTTATTTTTTTGTAATACTAAGCTGTATTAATTTTTCCGATTAAATGTGAAGGTGACACATGATGTAACATCCCGTTTCTGAGATAATTGCGTGTTATTTTTTTAGTGGATGTTCAATATATTGTTTGTAACACCCCTCCCTTAACCCGGAAATGCCACGTCAATACAATACACAGGTGGCACATCTCAATAGCTCAATTACACTTATGTCATAGGATAACTCGGAATCATCATTAATTAAAAACTTTCACATAACATTGTTTACACATCATTCGCTGATTAACAGTATCCCATAAGACACAAACACTAACATAATAGATGACGAAGGCAACTACAACAGTCTTCACATAACGGCGAGTCTCTGATCAACAAGCCCAGCTACTGTACCCTTCACCGAAACCCTGAACACGGAAGACTCGAATACGTAAGCTCGAAAGCTCGTGAGTACTCGAGGGTTAGACTCTGCACAGAATACTCGTAACACACATACACATAGCACATACACGCAAATAATCTCTAGCTCGATCCCTGGCAATCATCATCACAATACAGGTATGAACACATACATGAGATCCGAAGCCCTGCACACAATATCACTGAGGGGGGGACCCTTCCCCAACTAACGACCGTGTACACCGGTGGTTAGTCACAACCCTGTAGCACGGGCGCGAACCGGCTACAGGCCCTGCCGTGTATACACGCCCCAAGGACTGTTAGGGACAGTCAACCCGCGCGATCGCGAATCAGCGATAACCCATCGCGAATCACCGTCCGTATGGAACTCATCACGGACCCCGGACTGGATCTCATCTCATGCACATATATCACATATGTAAGAATAGAATCGTACCTGTGGCTCGCGTCCCTGTCTCAAACACATTGCACAATATACACATACAACAACGACTCGCAAAACGGTCCCGGGTTTGAAAAAGGAACTCGGGTACTCACCTGGTCGACTCACTAATCCCGTAATTTCTGACTCGGCTCGATTCGCTGACTCGTCCCTGAAATCACATAGATCCCAACTTGTTAATACAAATCCCACGAACACATATCGCAAACTCATAATGAACATGAACTCGACTCAAACTCAATTGCAATCCCCAACAGAACCCCGAAAACCCAATCAGAATACGACCCACAACAGACCCGAACCCCCGAAACAATCCCAATCGGAACCGAAACCCGATCAATACCCGAAATCCCACCCACAACTCGACTCAAAGCAATCCCAACAAGACCCTGAATATGCACAAAACCCATCCCGAGCAACCCCGAAGGAACCCGACACAATTTGACCCAACATCCCTTTCACATGATTAACTTCGGATTTCTCCTGCAGGCCCTTGGTCGCGCCGCGGACCCTCTGGTGGTCGCGCCGCGACATCGCGAAACCCCCATGGCCGACCTGCGATTTCAGTTCTGCCCAGGAGTATCAAACTCCTTCTATACACGAACTCAGTCACAAATATACACACAAATATACCAATTAACAACCTCTTACAGCTTGGAAATCACCTCATACCATTTCACAACACATAACTCAATTTAGAATCCCAATTGAAGGAAGCTTACCTCTTGCAACTCAAGAACACTACACAAAGAGGTGATGAAGATGATGAATCAGCTTCAATTTCAGCAGAAGGTTGAGTTTAAGGCTTCACCTTGCTGGAGCTCTTCACACAATTCACACACATACACTTTTTAGGTTTTAAGAATGGATAAGGGAAAAGTAAAGGATAAACATATATGTACGGTTCTATCTCAACCGGTCCCGAACTCATTAACCCGAACCCGATATCACATTTTCACAAATTATACTCTTTTAACCCATTCAACTCCACGAACCCAAATATACAGTTAATCCACTAAATTTATAACCCGGAGACACGTAGCTCGCAACCCGACACATATATATCCACTAATCGGGATCTCATTGGCCCAACGCGATATTAATTATTTAAACATCCACTAAAATAATTCCACGCAATTATCTTGAAAATTGGGATGTTACAAATCCTCCCCTCTTAAAAAGATTCCGTCCCCGGAATCTCTCGCAAGCCCATTCGCAATTACACATCTCTAAATCAAATCCCCGAAATGTTGACTCACAATTCTCGATATACCAATAACTCTTGATAAATTCGCATTTGAACTCTGAATGGTATAATCATCACTAAAACACGCCTCTATCTCAACTCTCAAAACAAGTCGACTCCCTCGAATCTTTAACTCCATTAGGCAATCCACTAATAGCTCAAGTAAATCCCCTAATTCACATATGGGCAACTGATAAATCCTCTATTCACAGAATCTTCACGTGGCGTCACCTCATAAGCCACTCAATCCGCATATGATTTCAATCCATCGGTCTTCGCTTTCCTTCATCACATATCCGCATAACTCTATATAGATCATCCACTAACACAACACATAAGATGTCTCCATCGTCTCGCTAACGCAAGCTCATAAACATGGTTAAACTCATAAAAAGATTAAATCTACTCTCAATAGGTTAATCCACTACCACAACAGAACTCTCAACTCTTTTCAACACAATAGATAAACGCATCTCATAAAACGCAATATCACAGATATGGAAACACATACACAAGAACTTTAATCCACTATCGATAGGATAATCCACTATCACATGATAATCCACTATCAATAGGACCATTCCACTAGCACATCACAACACATTCACAATAACTACTCATATAGCGCACATAGCCCAACAAGATTAATCCATTAACATAGCACAATTCTAAACTCGGAAGCCCAGATCGCAATAAACCCGAATTTAGCACATTGACTCCACATATACACCCCAAACATGACGACCCTATTCAGCCCATACACACAATCCCTCCCCTCTGTCACTGAATCCCACAATCACAAACACATTTGCAATAATTATTCATATAATTGATCCACTAACATGACACAATGCCCAATCTCGAAACTCTGATAACCCATTTTACCACAATATATCCCACTCTCACACACATATACCCAGATATAACAACCCCATATAACCCATACACAACCCTTCCACATCTCTATCACTGAACCACATAATCACAGACATAACAGAGCAGTCACACGCAACAGAACACATACACTTATCGCAGACATAACCCAATGACTCGCCCCACAATCGACACATACTCAAAGCAAGCTCAAAAGGACATACCCGAAACCATATCAGCATCATCTCGAGCTGCCTCTGCAGTCGTCTGAAAGACTCGACCCCTCGCCCGAGAATCATGACGACCGGATGACGACGGCTCTGCTCTAGCCCCACTGGAACTCGCACCCTGCACCGCTGATCCCAACTCTGGACAGTCTCGCACCCTGTGTCCCGGCCTCCCGCAATGGAAGCACAATGGTTCTGGAACTGTACACGTGGCGGCAGCATGCCCCCGCTGACCGCATCGATAACACCTGGGCACACACGGCCCACTATGGCGTCGGTGGCATCTCGGGCACTCCCGATCTCCAACCGAACTGTCTCCCCTATCGCTCCCATCTCGAGGCCTCTGCCCTACACTGCTCTGACTCTGCCCTGTATATCTCGAACTCTGCCTCTGACTCTGACTATCTGATCGCTGGCTCCGCCCTGGTCCACTCGACCTCCGCTCCCTATCCCTGTCTCTGTCTCTGTCTCTATCTCTGTCTCGTCTATCTCTTGAACTCTGGCCCGAACGCCGCTCCCTGGATTCGTCTCTGGAATACCTCCGATCTCTCGAGGACTGCTCGGGAGTCCTTGCACGCCTGCGCTGAAAGAATGGGTCCTCTCTTTGCTTGGCTATCTCCCGCTCTCTGATGCGGGCCATCTCTAACGCTCTAGCGAAGGTAGGCGTCTCATGCATCCCGACAAACTCCCTGATATCGGCTCGCAGTCCATCAATGAACGCATCGGCCTTTCGCTGCTCGGTGGCGATGTGATGGGTAGCAAACTGCGAATACTCATTAAACTGGTCCACATACTGCTGTACCGTCATCTCGCCCTGCTGCAGATGCAGGAATCGCCGCTCCATCTCCCGCCTCTCGTCTCTAGGAATATACTGCAGCTCGAACACAGCTCTAAACTGATCCCACGTCATCGCAAAAGCTGCAGAAGATGTCATAGCCGACTCGATAGATTTCCACCACTGCATTGCCCCTCCTCTCAACAAATAAGCTGCATACCCCACCATATCTCTCGGCTCCACATGCGCAACTCGAAAGGCAGCCTCTGCCTCGCGTTCCCATGCCATAGCCATCCCTGGCTCACCCCCACCTCTAAACTCTGGCGGATTCCCGGTCATGAAATCTTTAAACGAACCCCCTCGTCGAGACGTAGATGAAGAAGCACCCGCACCTGTATCCGGACCACCCCCAGCACGCGGTCCAATGCCCTGACCCTGTTCTCGCTCCTGCTCTCTCTGCTGTCTATAAAACTCAGTCAACACCCCCAGAAGCTCTGACTTGCGAATGAACTCGTCCCCTTCCGGCTTGCCCGCGCCGGATCCCTCGCCCTGATCTGCCATGATTATCTGCACAAACCGAAACAATTGAGAACCACTAATAAGTCACCCAGCGTCATACACTAAGCCAGGTTAGTTAACTCCACTAAAATCAATCGCAATAGATCCACCCCACGGATCGAAACAAGGTTTAAGTTAAGCATCCACTAATTGATACTCAGACTTCAAACCACAAGCTCTGATACCATGCTGTAACACCCCTCCCTTAACCCGGAAATGCCACGTCAATACAATACACAGGTGGCACATCTCAATAGCTCAATTACACTTATGTCATAGGATAACTCGGAATCATCATTAATTAAAAACTTTCACATAACATTGTTTACACATCATTCGCTGATTAACAGTATCCCATAAGACACAAACACTAACATAATAGATGACGAAGGCAACTACAACAGTCTTCACATAACGGCGAGTCTCTGATCAACAAGCCCAGCTACTGTACCCTTCACCGAAACCCTGAACACGGAAGACTCGAATACGTAAGCTCGAAAGCTCGTGAGTACTCGAGGGTTAGACTCTGCACAGAATACTCGTAACACACATACACATAGCACATACACGCAAATAATCTCTAGCTCGATCCCTGGCAATCATCATCACAATACAGGTATGAACACATACATGAGATCCGAAGCCCTGCACACAATATCACTGAGGGGGGGGGGACCCTTCCCCAACTAACGACCGTGTACACCGGTGGTTAGTCACAACCCTGTAGCACGGGCGCGAACCGGCTACAGGCCCTGCCGTGTATACACGCCCCAAGGACTGTTAGGGACAGTCAACCCGCGCGATAACCCATCGCGAATCAGCGATAACCCATCGCGAATCACCGTCCGTATGGAACTCATCACGGACCCCGGACTGGATCTCATCTCATGCACATATATCACATATGTAAGAATAGAATCGTACCTGTGGCTCGCGTCCCTGTCTCAAACACATTGCACAATATACACATACAACAACGACTCGCAAAACGGTCCCGGGTTTGAAAAAGGAACTCGGGTACTCACCTGGTCGACTCACTAATCCCGTAATTTCTGACTCGGCTCGATTCGCTGACTCGTCCCTGAAATCACATAGATCCCAACTTGTTAATACAAATCCCACGAACACATATCGCAAACTCATAATGAACATGAACTCGACTCAAACTCAATTGCAATCCCCAACAGAACCCCGAAAACCCAATCAGAATACGACCCACAACAGACCCGAACCCCCGAAACAATCCCAATCGGAACCGAAACCCGATCAATACCCGAAATCCCACCCACAACTCGACTCAAAGCAATCCCAACAAGACCCTGAATATGCACAAAACCCATCCCGAGCAACCCCGAAGGAACCCGACACAATTTGACCCAACATCCCTTTCACATGATTAACTTCGGATTTCTCCTGCAGGCCCTTGGTCGCGCCGCGGACCCTCTGGTGGTCGCGCCGCGACATCGCGAAACCCCCATGGCCGACCTGCGATTTCAGTTCTGCCCAGGAGTATCAAACTCCTTCTATACACGAACTCAGTCACAAATATACACACAAATATACCAATTAACAACCTCTTACAGCTTGGAAATCACCTCATACCATTTCACAACACATAACTCAATTTAGAATCCCAATTGAAGGAAGCTTACCTCTTGCAACTCAAGAACACTACACAAAGAGGTGATGAAGATGATGAATCAGCTTCAATTTCAGCAGAAGGTTGAGTATAAGGCTTCACCTTGCTGGAGCTCTTCACACAATTCACACACATACACTTTTTAGGTTTTAAGAATGGATAAGGGAAAAGTAAAGGATAAACATATATGTACGGTTCTATCTCAACCGGTCCCGAACCCATTAACCCGAACTCGATATCACATTTTCACAAATTATACTCTTTTAACCCATTCAACTCCACGAACCCAAATATACAGTTAATCCACTAAATTTATAACCCGGAGACACGTAGCTCGCAACCCGACACATATATATCCACTAATCGGGATCTCATTGGCCCAACGCGATATTAATTATTTAAACATCCACTAAAATAATTCCACGCAATTATCTTGAAAATTGGGATGTTACAAATCCTCCCCTCTTAAAAAGATTCCGTCCCCGGAATCTCTCGCAAGCCCATTCGCAATTACACATCTCTAAATCAAATCCCCGAAATGTTGACTCACAATTCTCGACATACCAATAACTCTTGATAAATTCGCATTTGAACTCTGAATGGTATAATCATCACTAAAACACGTCTCTATCTCAACTCTCAAAACAAGTCGACTCCCTCGAATCTTTAACTCCATTAGGCAATCCACTAATAGCTCAATTAAATCCCCTAATTCACATATGGGCAACTGATAAATCCTCTATTCACAGAATCTTCACGTGGCGTCACCTCATAAGCCACTCAATCCGCATATGATTTCAATCCATCGGTCTTCGCTTTCCTTCATCACATATCCGCATAACTCTATATAGATCATCCACTAACACAACACATAAGATGTCTCCATCGTCTCGCTAACGCAAGCTCATAAACATGGTTAAATTCATAAAAAGATTAAATCTACTCTCAATAGGTTAATCCACTACCACAACAGAACTCTCAACTCTTTTCAACACAATAGATAAACGCATCTCATAAAACGCAATATCACAGATATGGAAACACATACACAAGAACTTTAATCCACTATCGATAGGATAATCCACTATCACATGATAATCCACTATCAATAGGACCATTCCACTAGCACATCACAACACATTCACAATAACTACTCATATAGCGCACATAGCCCAACAAGATTAATCCATTAACATAGCACAATTCTAAACTCGGAAGCCCAGATCGCAATAAACCCGAATTTAGCACATTGACTCCACATATACACCCCAAACATGACGACCCTATTCAGCCCATACACACAATCCCTCCCCTCTGTCACTGAATCCCACAATCACAAACACATTTGCAATAATTATTCATATAATTGATCCACTAACATGACACAATGCCCAATCTCGAAACTCTGATAACCCATTTTACCACAATATATCCCACTCTCACACACATATACCCAGATATAACAATCCCATATAACCCATACACAACCCTTCCACATCTCTATCACTGAACCACATAATCACAGACATAACAGAGCAGTCACACGCAACAGAACACATACACTTATCGCAGACATAACCCAATGACTCGCCCCACAATCGACACATACTCAAAGCAAGCTCAAAAGGACATACCCGAAACCATATCAGCATCATCTCGAGCTGCCTCTGCAGTCGTCTGAAAGACTCGACCCCTCGCCCGAGAATCATGACGACCGGATGACGACGGCTCTGCTCTAGCCCCACTGGAACTCGCACCCTGCACCGCTGATCCCAACTCTGGACAGTCTCGCACCCTGTGTCCCGGCCTCCCGCAATGGAAGCACAATGGTTCTGGAACTGTACACGTGGCGGCAGCATGCCCCCCGCTGACCGCATCGATAACACCTGGGCACACACGGCCCACTATGGCGTCGGTGGCATCTCGGGCACTCCCGATCTCCAACCCTCGCGTACTCACGAGCTTCCGAGCTTACGTATTCGAGTCTGCCATGTTCAGGATATCAGAGAAGAGATCGGTAGCTGGGTTCGTTGATTAGGAGCTTGCTGTTAGTGAAGACCCTTGTATCTGCTTTTGCTTGTGGCTATGTTAGTATTAACAGTAATTGTAGCCTTGAGATGTTTATGTAAAGTTTTAATTATCAGTGATTTTGGTTTAACCTATGACACGTGCATGATAGAGTTATTGAGATATCACCACCTGCGTATTGTATTGACGTGACATTTCTGAGATCGGGGAGGGTGTTACACATGACATTTGGTGTTACATTTGTATTATACAAAACTAATTATTTATAAATAATTACACATTTATTATATGCATGTGATATAAACATATATCTAGTTTATCATAAGTTCAATTCAACTTAAACATTTATAATGAGTCTCAACTATACCATTTTGTATACTACCAATGTAGGATGTCATACAAAAATTATCCATAAAATATTAACACAAATTGAATTTTATTTTTTATACGCATATTAGATTAGTTCAATAAAAAAAATATAAACAAATGTGTGCTTGAATTAAATTTAAACGTATAAACATTAAAATCGTCCAAACATAAAATTCAAAAGAATCTATACATTAAGTTCAAATATTTTTTTAAATAAGAAAAACCCAATATATGTAATCTAAATCCAATTCATAAAAAATAACATAAACACCAACCTTTAATCAAATATTTAATGTACAATTACAAATTTTATTTCTTAATGAACGTTTGATATATTATAAAAAAATAAACATGAATCCTCAAATTACAATTCATGTATTATAATTGATTTTTTTATACCAAGAAAATATATTATTTGTAAGATTATAATTTGGGAAAATTACTAAAATAGCTAAAAATCACACCCCATTATCAAGTTTTAGCCAAATAATATCAATCTAACCAAAATAGTCACACTTTACGTTACCACATTTACGTGATAGTCATCATTTACGCGATCTGTACTTTTTATTAATATTTTAATGCATTACATTATAAAAGGTAATTGGTAACGTAAAGTAGTGGTACTTTACGTTATCAAATTTAAATGTTGCTCCTTCCCACTAAAAAGTAGCTGGCTTGTCATTTCATGGTCAACACCTTTTGGTAACGTAAAGTACCATTACTTTACGTTACCAAACACCTTTTGTAACGTAATGCATTAAAATATTAATAAAAGGTACAGATCACGTAAATGATGGTTATCACGTAAATGTGGTTATTTTGGTTAGATTCATATTATTTGGCTAAAACTTGATCATGGGGTTTGATTTTTGGCTATTTTAGTAATTATCCCTTATAATTTTATTTAATTGAGATTTAATTAAAATATCAACTTTTTTATCTTAAAAGTAAATTTAGATTAGTAGTAGAATGTTTAAAATATCTTTTTGGGTAAATTACAAATTTCGTCCCTGTGGTTATAGGGAAATTACGGATAAGATCCTTCTATAGAAGAAATTACAATTACAGTATCTATGGTTGGTTATTTGTTTTGGTTTTAGTCCTTTGACCGGTCATATTTTTTTAAATGACCACTTTACCCTTTACTAAATAACAAAAAGAGGCAATGAACTATTCTCATCAATTAAAAGAAAAAAATTAATTGCTAAATAAAATTAAAAAAAATTCATTAAAAGGTTATTTATTGTTTCAATTCTTCTTAGTCTTCATAGAATCAAAACCCACGGTATGTTCTTATCAATATTCATCGGATCATAATCCTACCTAGAAATCAAAATGATTTTCTTGAGTCTTCCCCAGAATTAAAACTACTGCTTGTAAATCTAAACAGGTTTTGGTCATGGTTCATATAATTTATCCCCAAGAATTTTAAATCTATCTGTATATCCAGAAGCCATGGATGATCCAAATAAAAACCTCAACAACACGCATTGAAACATCACAAAAACCCTTATCTTCAAATCAAAAGCCCAATTTGGTAGTATTTGATAGGAACTTGAATATGAGAGAGAAAGAGACAGACAGATTGGGAGAAGATGTGATAATCTTGTAACAAAAGCCCAAAACCAAATCAAAGGTTGCGATGCTTGTTTACATCATAACACTACTTGGTTGTCAACATCGAAGCACCACAAATCGGAGAGAGGTTTCACCTGCTACTATCAATCCAGGTCTACGATGCTCGAATTCCAGATCTGAAATCAATGGTTATGCTTGAAACCTCATCCAAAATCGATGGCGGTGGGAAGTCGATCGGTAGTGGCGGTAGCGGTGGGACCATCCCCGTCCTTGGTTGTCACCATCGAAGCACCACCAACACCCTCCCCTGCACCGTCAACGCTCCAGCTTTGCCTCCATCTGCTCCGGTTCCGTCACCCGTCCCTGGACCATCCCCGGAGGCGGAGGTATTCCTACAAAAAGATGAAGATCGATTCCTCAACATCGTTTCTTCCTTAAAATCGTAGACTTCGTATTTGTATGTTTAATTGAAATGATGTCCTGCAAATATAATGTTATAAGTAAAGATACAATGAGGTGTTAAAATTTGACTTGGTAGGGATGAACTTGAGTTTTTGGGTTTTTTATTATTTTATCAATAAATAATTAAAATGAAAAACAATAAATAATTAATTGGTGATGTATAATATTTTATTATTTTATAAATTCTATTAAAGTTTATTACCTATATTCATAATATTTCTCAAGGGTAGAATGGTCATTTTTAAAAAAATAACCGGTCAAAGGACTAAAACCAAAACAAATAACCAACCATAGATACTGTAATTGTAATTTCTTCTATAGAAGGACCTTATCCATAATTTCCCTATAACCACAGGGACCAAATTTGTAATTTACCCTATCTTTTTTGTTTAATTACATGTATTAAATATGAAAGTATTTGAATTAGACTTTAGGGTAAATTACAATTTTCGTCCATGTGGTTATATATAAATTATGGTTATGATCCTTTTTACGTCGAAATTACAATTTCAGTATATATGGTTTTCGTTTTGTTATGCTTTTAGTCCTTTGACCAATCATTTTTTTAAAAATGACCATTTTGCCCTTATAATTATGTTTCACTTTTGGTCCCTAACTATTTACTTTCTTTTTTATATTACTTTAATTACTTTTATCTTATTATTATTTATTTGATACTTGGTTTTTTTCATATTGTTACAATTTAAAGTATTATTTTTTTAAATATGTTATCTTTTCCTATTATTATTTATTTATTTATTTGGTTTATCTTTTTTTTATTAATTATTACAAGAAATTATTTAAAATAATTTTTACATATATGAACTTGTGTATTAATAAATTATATTATTATTAATATTACAATTAAGATAAAATATTTATTCAATTATATATACATTTAGTTTTAAAATTTTATTACTTTTATTTTTTAAAACTTACAATTATTAATATATATAATTTATTTATCTATTTTAATATTATATATTACTCATAAAAATACTTATCTTTAATTTATTTATTTTTCTAAGTGAATATATTTTGATTTATTTTAGAATACATACATACATGTATGTGTGTGTGTGTGTGTATATATATATATATATATATGTATGTAAAATATATAACGTTTTAATGAAATATATAATTTTTTTGAAACTAAAAACTTATATGTATTTAGACTGCATATGTATAACGTTTTAAGAACAATATTAACAATATTAATAACAATAATTAACAACAATACAATATACTAAATTTAGTCATGTACAATTTATTTTCAATTACCACTACTTATTCATGTAAATACTTAAATTATAATAAAATAATAATAATACTAGTAATACATATGTCAAATAAATAAATAAAATAAAACACATTAAATAATTTATTGCTTCATTTAAATTTTAATAGTAATAATAAATAAAATATATTAAATAAATAATAAAAAGAATAATAAAATATTAAGGAAATGAAATATAGAAGAACATTTTGATGAGGGACCAAAATAGAAATAAAGTGAAAGGGTAAAATTGTCTTTTTTTAAAAAAATTTGGATAAAGGGACCAAAAACATAACAAAACGCCAACTATAAGTACTGTAATTGTAATTTTATCTTTAAAAGGACAGTAACCATAATTTTTATATAAGCACAGGGACGAAATTTGTAATTTACCCTAGACTTTATATCTTCTTATAATAATAAATTACTAAAACTAGAAATCTAATTATGGAAAAAAGGCAGGAAATCAAAATTTTAGATGGATGAGGTAGTGACACGTGACATGAGAGATTTTCTTTTGTTAATATACTAGTTTATGAACCTACGTATAACGTGGATATTTTTTAATAAATCATTAACTACATAAAATGTATGTAAGTTAAAATTAAACCATATAAATATTTATTATTAGAAAAGTATACAAAAAATATATAATTATTCGTCATGTATATTAGCTATCTATCTTTTTAAATATACAATAGTAGTTACCTTTTAACATTCTTTTAAATTTTGTATTTATTTTTTCAAATAAAATGTGGAGACGACATGTGTTATATATGTGTTCTCCTTTATTATATAGACATAGATATTACATGACCTTTTTAAAATTTGAAATTGTCCATTTGACTAATTAATCAAATAACTAAACGAAGCATGTTATTAAAGTATAGAAACGGGTCTGCTACGAAAAACAATTCAACAATTAAAGTACTAATCCTAAAAATTACAAACAGATGACTCTGTCTATAGATTAATTGGGAATGATTTATACACAGCAAAAATTTATCATGCATAACAATTTCATATAAATTGTTTATTTTACCATTACATTTAAAGGTAAAGTGTAATGATGGAAAAAATATTAATAAGGGTAAGATTTCTATTTTATATCAAATTGTTGTGTAAGATAAAATTTTATTATGTACAAATCACCTCCCTAAAATGATGCTATTCACAAATGATAGTATCTAAATAGTCAAGCTGGTGTTACATGTAGGGATGTGTGGAATGACTGGAAAACCGAACCGAAACCGAAACCGAATGGAACCGATTTTTAGTATTCGGTTCGGTTATCGGTTCTTATAATTTTTAATTTTCGGTTATCGGTTATTCGGTTAACGGTTCTGCGGGTTTCGGTTATATCGGGTATGGAACCAAGAATTCGAAAAGTCCATGACATGGACACCAAGAAAATTTAAAAACCCATGATGGGAATTGTGAAAAACAAAATATTATTTGATGGTTGTCTTCCTCAATCCTCACCATACCTAACACTTGGAAGAATTAATTGCATCGATCAAATCCACTTTGTTCTAAAAACAAGCAAATTTTAAAATACAATCAATAATTAAGAATATATCACTATATTAAAAAAGTAATTCAGAATGATATTTTATCAAGATTTACATTCAATAAAACGTTAACCAAAAGCAATCTAGATTTGAAAATCCATTAGGAATTGTTCATGTTGAAAATCCATACTTCACGTTGACATTCATAACAAAAATATTTTTTTTTGCAAAAGTATAATAAAACGTTAATCGTGTTTTTTTGTTTATATCTTGTTACATATATATACATATGTATATATATATATATATATATATATATATATATATATATATATATATATATATATATATATATATATATATATATATATGTGTATGTATGTATGTATATATATATATAAGTAAAAGTATATATATATTTTTTGCAAAAGTATAATAAAACGTTAATCGGTTCTAATCGGTTCCATACCCGAAATACCCGTACCATAACCGAACCGGAACCGGAACCGTGTTACAATTATTGGTTCGGTTATCGGTTCTTACAATCTTCAATTTTTGGTTTCGGTTAAATCGGTTCCGGTCCGGTTCCGGAACCGTTTACATCCCTAGTTACATGTATATCACCGGAATATTTTTTTTAGAAAGACAAATTTTAATAAAGAAAAGAAGGTCTCAAGGGAAGGGTTATATATAACTAAAGAACCACGGCACAATAACCTCAAAACCACCATGACAACTAGGAAGACGAAATTAAACACACACCTCAATTGGATTTAAGCACCAATTTGTCCAATTAACTGGAAGGCGGACGGACCTTCTTATTTGCAACCCAAAGTCGTTGCACACAAAGAAAAGAGTCTTCTTCCAAAATCACCGAAATACTAATCATATATCTTTTGGATCAATGAATCTTGATGCTGATAGGTTTCATCACATTAAATAAATGGTTAGGATTGTTATTAAGTTTTTGAGTAAATTACAAAAATGGTCCCTGTGGTTTGGTCAAAATTATGGATTTGGTCTCTGGTCTTTAAAAATTGCATAAATGATCCCTAAAAACACTATTTACTTGCAAAAATGGTCCCCCTTTCTCTTAACTTTTTTAAATGACGGTTTTGCCCTTTTCTAAATAACAAATTTGGTCCCTCAACTATGTAATTTATTTTCAGTTTTAGTCCTTATTAAAAATTTCTATTTTTTGTTCAAATATTGAATGTTAACTTAAAATTTTCATTATTATTATTTATTGTTTAAAATATATTTATTTTATTATTAAATTTATCATTATTTTTACCTTTATATTTATTTTAATTTACGTCATTTTTATATATCCAATTTATTAATTAAAGTTTTATTTATCTTACGTTTACTTGTAATTATGAAATATATTGATATGTTTGATTTAATTATGAAATATACAAACCAAAATGTATCTAACTAAACAAAGATTACAATCCAAAATGTATACATCTCGTTAAATCAAGACATATAAATGTTTATGTTAAGTTTATATATTTTACTTAAAATTTACAGTTAATTCGAAATGTTTTAACGTTACAAAATATTTAAGATAAAAATGAATACATGTTAAGTTTATATATTTATCATTGAAAATAATAATTAAGTCGAAATGTATTAACGTAAGAAAATATTTAACTAAAAAAGAATAAACGTTAAGTTTATATATTTTTATTAGAAATTATAATTAAATCAAAATGTAGTCAATAACGAAATAGTTAAAACAAAATGAATAAAACACTAAAATACTAAATTTCAAGTTAACGTATTAATATAATAAAATATTAAAATGAAAATGAAAAAGATACTGAATTTTGAATACAAACATATTGAAAAAAAAGACATTTAAATGAAAATGAATAAAACCTTAGTTTATATATTTTCTTAAAAAATATAATTAAATCAAAGTATATTAATGTAATGAAATAGTTAGATATAAACATATAAAATATAAAAATGTATCATAAATGAAACACAAGAAAAATATTTTTTAAATAATTAAATTGAATATATAAAGAAACATAAATAAAATATTATAATGGGATAATTTTTAACAAATATAGAATAAATATATTTTAAAAAATAAAAATGCATAACTATTAAATAATAATTAATCTTATAAATTAGCATTTAAAATTTAAACAAAACTAAAAATTAATAAAAAGGACTAAAACTGAAAATAAATTACATAGTTGAGGGACTAAAACTGTTATTGTGAAACAGGACAAAATCGTCATTTTAAAAAAGTTAAGAGGGAGAAGGACCATTTCTGCAAGTAAATAATGTTTTGAGGGACCATTTATGCAATTTTTAAAGACCAGGGACCAAATCTATAATTTCAACCAAACCACAGGGACCATTTTTGTAATTTACTCTAAGTTTTTTTTTTGAACGACAAACTATCCTACTCCTACTCCTAGACTACGCCTTAACTCCAATACTTGCTTTCTCCACCTGAATTTCAACTTGACTCCGACGGTAGTCGAACCCGTAACCTCTCACTTAATAACCACCTTGGTACCGCTAGGCCAAGGACCCTACTATTGTTATTAAGTGTGAAACCATCATCATCCATATTTGGTTTTCATCCGTAATTAATGGCTTTTCGTTTGACACTCATCCTCCGATTTCAATTTCACTAACTTGGGATTATACAACTATTATAACTAAAGATGATGATTGTAAATGTAGCCCAACAAAGAAAAGGGCAAGTCTTTTTCTTTTTCTTTCTTTTAAATTATAAATTTTGCAATCTTTATTTTTGAATCAGGGTAATAGTTTGTGCATTACATTACGCTAAAAAAATAATTTTGCATTATAGTTATAATTTTGAATTCATGATTCAACATTTTTAACTAATATGTAAACATTTTGTCTTGTGATACGAGTTTTTAAGGTTTTTCACAAAATTTTTTTTATAAATGATTTCATTAAAAATATATATAGAATTGGGTTTTTAAAGAGCACCCATTAAAATTTAAAATCCAAAGCATTAAGGGTATCCTTACATAACTACAAAGTCAAAAAAAAAAAAATCAAGAATTTAGATGAGATAATGACATTTATGTAGTTAAGTAAAAAAAAAAAAAAAAAGAGGATCAAGTATATTAACTAGTATCATAGGGGCAAAATCAATCAAATAATGAAATTACTCTCCCTAAAGTCGCTAATACCCAATCACGTCACCAGTGTCTCAAATCATTCCCAAAAAAAAAAAATACAGCTTCTCTCTTCTCTCATGGCAATCATCGAAGTCAAAGTTAATCAATTAGTTGATCGAAACTTTCTCTTGATGCATCAATCCTATCATCGTTGAGTACCAATCATATTTCATTCGAACCAACAATCGTTGATTCAATCAATTTAATCATCGTCGATTGACTTTGTTCACCAATCAAAATAGTTATGTATTAACATGAATCATGGAAGCAAAAGAGAGAAAAAAAATCAACATTCTTCTATTTGTTGAATATGTTCTTTCTTAAATTTTTTGATTTAAAGAGCGAACATAATGTGTTCGAGAGATCAAAAGTTATGTAAATGATCAAATAGATTGGGTGAATAAACTTGTAAGTTGTGTAAATGGTTAGATAGTTTCCTCTAAATGATCAAAAAAAGTATGTGAATGATGATATAATTTCCGTTAATGGTTAAATATCTTCTGTGAATGCTTAAATAGATTATGTGAATTGTCAAATAACTTTTGTAAATGGTCGATATGTTTGCTTGTATAATAAGTATGTGATTTATTTACATGCTTTTTTAATTATAATTCGCTTGATTAATATATGCATTCACAAGAAGAACATGATAATTCATAACAGAGTTTTTATTATTTAACATTTATTTTATGCATGTGATAACTTGTGTGAATAATCAAATAAATCAGATGAATAGACTCGAAATGTTGTATGAATGGTCAAAAGACATTGTTGGATTTGTATCTAAGAAGACATTCGACGTGTAATGTTGGTTTTAATTTAAATGGCTAGCGTTATCATTCAAAATGAATTGTATCAACAATCTAGGACATGTATATAGATTCAATCAAATGTTATGATGATGAAACTTGATTGTAATACTTGTAAAAAATTTGATGAAAGTTAATAGCAAAAATATTTTAAAAAAAAAACAAACTTATAGGGAAAAAAGCATTATAAGTAAATAAAAACTGAAACGTTGAAAAAACTTTTAAAAACGATTTTGCTATATTTTATTTATACTTATACCATTTTGGTAGATATGTTTATCAAAAACTCAATGGATATAGGATAGTGAATGAAAAGAAAAATTAGAGGGAAATTATTTTTTTTAAAGAGGAGAGATAAAAAAATGTCAATCTTGTGATTATTGTCAATAATACACACACACACACACACACACACACACACATATATATATATATATATATATATATATATATATATATATATATATATATATATATATATATATATATATATATATATATATATATATATATATATATATATATATAGATTGAGGTTCAATTGAGAACTTTTATGCATCGGGGCACCTCGAGGCACTTTTGTGCATCGGATAATCCACCAAGGGTGCACAAAGGGCATTTAGGGAAAACTAAAGACATGATAATTAATTTATTTCTAAAAATCATTAAATGATAATTAGGAGTTACATTTTGAATTAAAATCTCATATTAACTACATTCCTCATTTCTCTCTCTCTCTCTCTCTCTCTCTCTCTCTCTCTCTCTCTCTCTCTCTCTCTCTCTCTCTCTAATCGTGTTCTTCATGATTTTTCTTAGATGATGATGATTTGAAGACGAAGATTAACGATGAACAACGATGATGATGAACATGAACAAGAGAGGTAACTGATGATAATTATGAAGAACATGATGCATAGATGGATGATAAACGATAAATAATGATAATGCATAAATGGATGATGAACAATGACAATGCATAGATGGATGATGAACGATGAACAACGGAAAATGATGATGCATAAATGGATGATGAACAATGACGATGCATAGATGAATGATGAACAAGTTGAACATGATGCATAGCTGAATGAAGAATATGAACGACAAACACGATGCATAAACGAATGATGAACAAGTTGAACACCATGCATAAATGAATTTGTGTATTTTTTTTTGTTAAATGCGTTTTTTTTAACACAATGCATAGATAAACACGATTAACGATGAAATGCATCGATCTCCATCATCTTTTTTGAATTTGTGTAATTTTTTTAAATTTAGAAATGTATCAATTGAATTTATTTAGCATTTATTATTTGATTATTTGTTGAAATATTAAATTTAATGAGGTATGCACATTCCCCAAAATGCCCTTCTTTCTTTGTTTCCATAATGCACAAGATGCATAAAATTGTCTAACTATTTACCCTTTTGCCATTAATCTAATCCGTACAATTTTTTGATCTAATGGATGATATAGGTACTTTTGTACCTCGATGCATAAAAGTGCTCAATTGAACCTCCCTCTATATATATATATATATATATATATATATATATATATATATATATATATATATATATATATATATATATAGGGTCGGGATCAATGGGGTACCATGTTAGACTGGGGAACCGGAGTCCACCCATGTTTGGCTATAAGTTTAAAAGGGTAACATAGTCAATTAGATTTATATTAATTAAATAATAGATGACAACTAATAATATAATAGTTTCCTTTAATTATAGAGATTTACTTCCATAACATATCTATAATAAATTTCAAAATGAGTTTTAATAAACATGTTCAATTGGATTCGACAATGGGTATTAGTGAACATGTTCAATCGGATTCGACAATGAGTTTTAGTGCACATGTTCAATTGGATTCGAGAATGAGTTTTAGTGAACATGTTCAACCGGATGTGATTATTTTCTACAAACCGTTCGTGAATGTTCAATTTCATTTACACGTTATTGAACATGTGCAGTTGGAGTTTTTTTTTTTCGTTGTTAACCGTTTTGGTGATAAACCAATATTGACGGTATTGAACATGTTCAATCGTGGTTTATGGAGTGTCATCATTGCACATGTTCAATATGGGTGTAATAAATGATATTAACTAAAATGGAGATTTTCATGGGATACACAAAATCTTTGATTCTAATTTAAATTTTTTTAATACCATTTTTACCCCCAACATTAATTAATGTGAGAAAGATTTTTAAGTAAAATTTATATTATACTTTAAAAATTTTAATGCCAAATAATTGGCTATAAATGGTTCCCCGGTACCCCAGTCTAACATGGTACCCCATTGATCTTGAATCTATATATATATATATATATATATATATATATATATATATATATATATATATATATATATATATATATATATGTATGTATATATGTATGTGTATGTGTGTGTGATTTTCACGTAAAAACCATAAATATTGTAAAATTATAAAAACTTGTATCGTAAGACAGATTTTGTACATCTTTTGTTATGAATTTTGCATTTGTGATTTTTACACGGTGATAAATGTTTGCAGCATACATGAAAAGATAATTTTGCATCATAGCTATAAATTTTGATTAATGATGCAAAATTTATAACTGAGATGCAATGATTTATAATCTTCTTTGGGTCTGATTCTATATGAAATGTTATGTATAATGGATTTGTGTCATGAAATTGAATTGAATTGAATGTGAAACCGTTTTTTAGTTAGATTTGATGGCTTGTAAATTTAGTATTTGGTTTCGGTTTAAACAATCTTATTTAAAAGAATGTGAAATCAAATCAATTAACTTTGGATACTCGTTTATTATAATTCTAAATGGCTATTCATCTTCGTACCATTGGTTTCTGATTTACTAATATTAATTCATCAACTTTAAACACAATTAAAAAAAAAAAAAACCCTTAAAATATAGTTGTTATTCCTTGAAAGAGACACATTCATATTATTACCTAACAAAACGTTTGTTGGAACGCTTTCCAGACAATGTTTTCAGTTGAACACAAATATAATAATGAATTAAATTATAAAAAATTAGTTGATGTATTTAATTAATTTAATTGACTATTTTGGGTAAGCGTAAGATTCGAAATACCAACTTGTATATAAAAATATGTTGTAATTAAAAATTTGTTGATGGTTATATGATTATTTATATAATCTTTTAAGCATCATTCACATAAAACAATTAATATATGTGAGGTGGGAGTGGGTTTTGGGGTTGCAAAAAGCTCATTTAAGTTGCCATTTTTCTAAGCTTGTGGTATGCTACAATTACCGATTGATACTACTTTACTATTTTTTATGTATTAAAGACTTAAAAAAAAAAAAAATCATATTTTAATGATATAAAAACTTTACGAAATATTAGTATTCCCCTTTAGGACCACTTAATAATAAAATAATTAGTCTTGAATTAAGTCTTAATTTGTGTCTGGTAAAATAATTAGTTTTAAACAAATGTATCTTGGGGGTGTTACAGTTAAATAGAATCATGTTGATCTTGATTTGATGGTGCATAAACATAATCAAACTCGACTTTGATTGTCCGATGGGTCTTCATGTTGAAGGCTTGAGATTGAGTAGGAAGATTATGTAACTCAACATTCAACCATATCCAACAAAATGCATTTGATAAAGCAAACTCGACTTGAGTAGCTTGAAAATAATCGATAATAATTACATTTCATTGAACAAGTTTGATTCGAGTTTTCCTCAAATATATTAACATATACATTGTTAAAATAACTCACTATCAACCCGAATCAAGTAGTAATAAATTTGAGGTTGACTCATTATACTCATATGTAATTAAACTCAAACTTAACCTTTAAAACTGCTTAGATAATAATTTGATTAGTTTATAAACTATAAAGCCAAAAACAAACACATGTTTAATGCGAATCAGTTTCATTAATTTTAAAGCCAAAAATGTTTCAAACTTATATTTAACGTCACCACTCATCAATTAACGATAGTCGAATCATCATTTTATGAAAACAAAACACAAATTAAAGGTTATTCTAAATAATTTTTTTTTTAACGACAAACTATCCTACTACTAAACTACTCATTTATCCTAAGACTTTATTTTCTCCACCTAAATTTCAACTTGTTTCCGATGGTAGTCGAACCCGTGACTTCTTACTTACATATCCACACTCTTACCAAATGAGCTAAACCTAACAGGATTATGCTAAATAAATGGTAACCACTTTTCAGTATATAAATGTAGTAATAAAATTGTGTATTGGTCCGTCCAACAAGACAGTGACAGCACCGATGCATTGAAATTGAAAGGTACACCCGTGACAACACCAAATGTACGTATTTCTTTCATTATTTGGAAAGGCCCACGGATTCTCTGCGCTATCTGAACCAACTAATTAAAGTTTAAACCATTCAATCAATCAATCAATCAATCTTCTGAATTTCTCTTTTTCTTGCACTTGTATAGGATTCCCTTTTAACAATTTGTATAATCAAATTACGTATGACTTACTATACAAAACCATTTTTTTTTTTTTATGGATTTCATAAACAAGTCTTAATATGCACACATGTTATGAAAAAAAAAAGGTAACCCATCTTCTGGGGCCCCCACCAACCGGTCTCACGGCCAACGTGAAAGAGGTAAATCGTGTAACTCATGGTTAAAGGATATGTGCAATGTATGAACCTTGAACCTTCATTATAGATTTCACGTCACCAACTACTAGGCTACCATCGTGTTATGAAAACATGATTGCATTTCATTTATGAGGTTGCACTAATAGTAAAAATATGTAACTTTTTTGTTTATTACACATATTATACACATATAAAAATGTAACTTTATTTCCATTATGTTTTAAATCGATAAGGCTATAGAATGTAGAAATTTTATACTAATTAAAACACATTATATAAAGTATATGTATTTAAATTTAAAAGTGGTAATTACTTTTGTATAGAGTAGAAAAATATTATTAGTCTTAATTCAGTTACGCGATAATTGTGATGTAAGTTTAAAGGACATATAGTAAGTAAGTAGTGAAGTTTCTAAACACATGACATGAGTAGTCACTATCGTCAAACGCTAGCTATTTTGTGCTTACTATGGTACATGTGGATATAACATGTATACTCGTGATGATCACGTTCAAAAGATCAAATTATTTTTAGTCATATGATAAATGATGTTACATTTTAAAGCACCATAGCTCAACTTTTTGACGATAATTAAATAACTGCTTTACTCTAACTATAATATTATATAGAATAACGCCTAAATATCTATTTTTTCACACTAATTTTTTAAGTATATTTATTGTTATTATACAAAGATCCTCTCCTAATCTTACCTGTCATACACCATACCCCATTTTAACATTAAGTTAGACTATTTTTATGATTAATCCAATCATTTTTGTTGTCACAAAAAACACCATCGGTCTAAAATCTATCAAAATAATGATTTTCTTTAAAAAGATGACCTGCAAGCTACAACCGATTAACCGATTGCATTTTGCTCCTGCCCCATCTTCTCCAATAACTCTTTTAAAAACAAATGATTTCATAAAAAATCAAAAAGAAATCAACAGTATAAATTTTAATAGATTGAATCCAACACATAAATCAACAATCTAAGGATGAACAAATAAAAAATTCCAGTGCTTCAAGGGGAGGCTCATCAGAGGTAAAGATGTTTTCGTCGGCAGTTCGAGTACAACTAACCCTAAACAAAAAAAAATGGTCATCAAAGAACTCGACAGAGGCTTCAATGATTGCCAGAAAACTTGTCAGATATGAAGATAACTAATTGCAACAAGTAACATACGAGTTTCGTAACATTTTAGTTGATTGGGTTTTTTTTATACAAAAAAGACCCCCAGCAGTTTTCACAAAACCCATATGATGGTTATTAATATGATGGTTGAAAGGATAAATCACAGTATCACACACGTAACTAGAGTCTTTCAGGCAACCCAGAAAACGGAGCGTAATATAAGAAGATGCCAACAGCCAAACAACAGGCTTCACAGAAACAATGCGTTTTACAAGTGTATAACACTCCATCTGATACCGGTCGCAAAGAATCATGTCACGACACCACGGATGTCAAAAAAAAATTTTAGAAAAAAAAACGTATTTCTGGTGATGAATAAGATAACAAAAAACATGATAAGTAAAGCAAAACAGCGACAATGTGTTATTTGCTCGCTCGCTCTCTCTGTTATTCTTGTTTCCTATGTAAAGGGCAGAGCGGGAATGACGGAAAAATGTTGTTGATTATGATTTTGACTCATTTTTCCATCATATCAAGGAAGTGTAGCTCTGACTTCTTTCCTGTCCGCTCCAAACGACTGCACGAAGTGATAAGCAAAGTTTAATTATGAAATAAAAAATTTTTAAATGGGCAAATGGCTTTCAAGTTTCAACACTATGAATTTCAGAAATACACTCCCCTAAAAAGTAAAAACACCAAAGTTTATCCCCTGCAACTAGATCCAAATCTCATACCAGAATCGGGTCAAATACCACATCTGTTGTGTTTCATCAGTCAAGGAATAGAGGTCTAGCATAAATAATATGGAAAAAGAATGGTCTCGAAGACGTACATTTATTATATGTACAATCTGAGTGTAAAAACTAGAAGTGGCAACAAGGAGGTTGATTAACAATCTAAACAAGTCATTTTTGTGCAATTGTAGATCAGTTTGACCTAAAACACTTCTTGCCCAACTTTTAAATGTTTTATAAATATCACTTGTGTCATATATGATTTTAAAAATATCTCATTAGAAAACAATCTAGTTTTTTGAATATACCAATCTTGGAAGTTGTATGCACTAAATATACACTTAAGGCAAGGTTAGCCCATTCTTTTTAGCTAAATATATTTTCTTTACCATTCGGGCTGCTAGATACACAACCTGAAATGACACATTTATTATTTTATTGTTTAAAACTGCCACCTCTATACCCAAAAGGCCAAAACACTATGTAAGTCGGAAGTGATGGTAGTTAATTGCGTTTTGTACAAGCGCTGAAAAAAAATCTGGTTCATAAAAGGATAAATAAGAAGATACCTCAACCCCAAATCCTTTACGGTAAACATTGGTGAAGAGTTCAGCTTCATCCGGCATCGGGCTTTCCTGTAGTTTCAAGTTGTAAAAATGCGGTTGATCATTAAACCAAAGAGCAAAGAAATATAGTTCAAAAAAAGAATAGGGGTGCGTTTGTTTGGACTTAATTGCCTCTTAAAAACCTTTAAATAGATTGTTTGTTACAATCCAGACTTAAGTGGATTTCAGATCTGAATTCAAAACAGATTGTTACATTTCAGACTTAAGAGGTTCGAAAGTCTGAAAAACCACGTCTGAAATTAAGTTGTGTACTTCCATCTGAAGTCTAAAATCTTAATTTAAAATGTTGACGTAAATTAATATTTTTTTAACTAAAATATTAAAATCAATTTAATTAATTTATAAAACATCTAAGGCCAGCTCTTAATTTCAGACATGTCATATCTTAATTTCAGACGTGGTTTTTACTTCGGATTTCAGATCTTAAGTCCACCTCTCAATTTCAGACATAGTTTTCAGACTTCAGACATTTATCCCTTAAAATAACAAACACAACCTAAGTATTTCACTATTTATGAGCTGCTACTCAAGCCAGAAGTTGGGTCATAATTTTCTAGATCAAGTAAAAAAAAGAGCTTTGCCGGGCTTGTTACCTTTGCCTTAGCAATGGCTTCATCAACCTCTTTTCTAGCTTGCTTTTCTATGTCCTGGAAAAGAATAACAACAGGGCACATCAGAAGTCAACTCCTTGACAAAATCTATGATAAATCCTCAAATTCAATATTGTAATATAAATAAGTGACAATGGTGGAAGCTAAACGAATGGATGTTATCCGAGTTTAGATCTACAGCTGCCAAAGGATATATAACATTCAACATTTTCATTTTGTTTTATAAGGCCGAAAAAACAAATAAAGATGTGTTCCCAATCCATTTTCTAGGTGTAACAAATAGATTTATGAATCCTAGCATCCCACCTTCAACTCTTTCTCAGTAGCTAGATCATGAGCCAGTATCAACTTCCTTATTCTTTCGATGGGATCACGTTCCTGGAATAGCAAATTGCACATCAGCAACAGGTGGCATAAAGAATCATGCTTTAACAAAAACATTACAGATAAACCAACCTGTCTGACACCAGTAATCTCATCACGTGTACGGTACGTGCTACCAGGATCAGACATAGAGTGACCATGGTATCTGTAGGTGTCCATTTCCAGAATCTGGATGTAAAGTTAGAAGACAACAAAGTCAACCAAGTGATGTTTGATTGTTTGTCATATTTGTATCACACCGAGTCAGAGGGTTCTATTTTTTTAACATGAATCTACTACTACATATAACCAAAATGGATCTACTTCTAAACCACTCACTTCGTCTACGGGAACTTTCTTAGTTCTTACTACATCAATTTTACACACAAAAAAAAAAGAGTTAACTATACACTCAGCAATGACCACAAAATATGAGATGCAATTGCTATTTCATGAGGGTCTCAATCAGACATGAAAACCAGAAATATATTTTGACCACTCACAATAGGTCCATTCTTCAAAGCATGTTCCTTTGCAAATTTGCAAGCTTGTTTAACAGCAAAGGCATCCATACCATCTACCTGCACAAGTATATGAATATGACCATCAACAATAACCACACAAACTAATTAACCTTGTAAAAGATTTGATCAAATATGTATCCTTGGAAAATAAACATAAGTGACTTTCATTTTAATATGACAGAGTGGGCCCTGACTTTCAGCACCAAGTTAACAACATGGCTGATCTGATAGATTTCCGAGCTTTCTACAGATTTGTTACCCGGGTAATTTTTGGGAACTTATTTTGTTGACGCGTGTTGTTACTTTGGAATCACAAGTGTCAGAATTGTAAGTTGTCACTTCGGTGATATATTTTATGAAAAAAATTATATTTCGTAGAGTTAATTTATATGATCTGGACGTGGCATTTTGTCAAATATTTAAGGTGGGTGTTTCAATATGGTCAGCATGGTAAAGATTAACATAGGTCATGTTTCATAGAATCATTCCATCCTATGATTCTGTGAATCATGTGAGCAACGAGCATGCTTTAATCTAGTTCACTTTTTTTGTGAAAGGCTGCCTACACTATCACAGTATCACCTAACAATCCTACACTACTATTTGTCTCAAGTGAGACTTAAAACCCACATCCTCTTGCTTAGGGCAACACCTTGATACCGCTAGCCTCTAGGCCAAAGGATCTTTGCTTTAATCTAGTTCACTTAATTTGCAAATACATGAAAGCTTGGAACAAAATCTCATTATAATTAACTAACACTTCTAATAATTGACAAACGCTCCTCTAGTTGTGTCAAGGGGCATTGTTGCAGATCTCAAAGTAAGGAGATAGTAATCAACTGGTGTAAAACAATATGCAGCTGAAGGTATTAGTGATAGTCTAAGCAATTTTATATGCACAAAACAGTACAGATTTCAAAAACTCCGTTATCTTGGTTTCAAAAAGCGCACTTGAGGCGCGAGGCGCTAACTTCATCACATCACGAAGGTCGAAGCACAGAGGTGTTCATGAGGCGTGTTGAGGCGCACCAAAGCGCACGTTGTAGCTCTAAGCATTTTTTTGGGCTAAGAAAATATGTTAGGGCTGTTTTTTTTGCTTCTCTTATTTTTGTCATTACTTTTGATAGTGTTAATTTTGTTTTGATGCTTAGTTACATACATTTAACTTGGGTTTCGTGATGCGTCCTATGCGGATACTGAACAACGATGCTTATTTTATTTTTTAGACTACTGATTTTGCAATGAAATTGAAATATTTTTATGTTTATGTGATTATAAGGTAGAAAACATAACGAGAAATAATATATATGCCTTTTTTAATAATAGTGTGCCTTGTGTTCGTGATGTGTGCGTCTTTGCTTCGCGCCTCATGCCTCATGCTTTTTAAAACCAAGTCCGTTATCAAGTCATGCCTACATGGACATGCTGATGAGATAACATTTATAGCTACAAGATTTCTGACAATAGATGCTAGAAGCAAGAGTAATGGAGTCACACTCGCTACATATTACTCTTTAAAGGGTAATTGCATAGAAAGATAATGTACTTCAGATAAAGTCCGTTACAATCAACTAAATACAGGTTAACAATAATACTTATTGGGAGATGGTTAGAGTGAGTGAAAATCTTTTCATTCCCATCACCATATAACTTCTAAACTCACCTTCAAACCCGGAACATAATCCCCTCGCTTGTAATAAGCAGGACTCTTTGCAGCTCTCCATTCGGCTGTACCCATACCATCTGCATGCCAATCCAAGAAATCTTAAATTCATACAATGTGTGTCCACTAGTCCAATGAAGGATCAAAAATATGAATATATGTTTTTCTGATCCAAGTCAACGAATAGATACAGTCATACAGATACATTCACATGATGACATGATTAATTTAAAAGACCACTCCATGTATTCTTGAAACTGTCTTCATTCTTAAATTGACTGGTTACTATGCTTTAGACCTAGAATTTCAGATAAGTCCACTCAATTTTAAAGTCAAGGAGCTCCAGTCCGATTTCTTACGCAACTATTAAATCCATAATCTGTATGTATAGTTCATTGTACTTGCTATTGCAAGATTCCAACCAAATACTCTCTAAAGATAAAATAAAAAAAGGACAGAGAGAAGGAATAACAAACTCACCACATATTCACTATTTTTTTCCATTTCCAAATTTGTAGGTGGTCTTATCATTGCCTAAAACTCACGCCCCTAGAATTAGATTCAACATATGAATGCAAAAGAATCTTCTATCACACAAATCCAACATAAAAGAAACTTCAATGGTATTTGGTTCTCAAATGCCCAAATAATTGAACACTTCCACGCACCAGGCCAACCAACTCATCCAAGTATAAGTCACACACACAGTCACAAGGTACAGGCTGACATGTTCGACTTCCTACAGCATATACAACTAGCTGCACAATAAGCATCATTTTTAAGATTCTGGAATATATTTATTAGTGCTTCAACTAGTTCCAATTCTTAAAGTTGAATACCAAACCAGCATCCACTGAAGTTACCAAGTTTATAGATAGTTTCCTATAATCAACTAGAAACAAATGTTTTAGAGAAAATAAATGTCCTTACAGTGGTTGTTCTCGCATACCAAAATGGCAGGCAGGTCCCAAAGAGCAGCCATATTAAGCGCTTCAAAAAGCTGTCCTTGGTTAGCAGCACCATCACCGTACATGGTAAAAGTGACATGATCTTCCTTCCTATACTTCTGAGCAAACGCCAATCCACACCCTAACGGAACCTGAGCTCCAACAATCCCATGACCTCCAAAGAAACAAGCATCTTTCTTATAAAAATGCATCGAACCTCCCTTCCCCCTGGAGCAACCCGCTTGTCGACCCATAAGCTCAGCAAAACTCTCCAATAGCGTCCCACCGCGACCAAGAAAGATACAATGATCACGATAGGCGGTGATTATGCAATCCTTCTTTGTAATTGCGGCCTCCATCCCTATACTCACAGCTTCTTGTCCATCATACAGATGGCAAAACCCTCGAATTAACTTGGATTTGTAGAGAGAGTCGGCGGCGATCTCCATACGGCGCATAATTGCCATATCGGTAAAGAACGTCATAAGTTCCTTAGGAGTAGTATCTACAGATCTCGACGGAGGCTCGCAATTGTGGCCAGTGAAGGGGACGCTGGTTTCAACGGTGATGGTGGTGGTATCATCGGTGGAGAAGGGGCGACGATGAAGGAAAGAGGAGGTGGATGCGGAGGAGAGGGGCTTGAGGAGACCGGAACTCCGGCGAGCCAAAGCCATAACGTCGGAGGGTTTTTGGCCGATCGAATAGTCGAAACGTTAGGTTTGGTGAAGGGGTGGAGAAGAACAGGAAAATAACAAATGAGAGTGTAAAGCATATTGAGAATAAATATTTTATAAAGTCATATTTGTATTAAAACTTTAAAATTAGAATTAAATTAATTATAGAAATTAGGCACCCACCCACTCAATGGTCAATTGCGAGCCACTGCTTGTCCGCCTATTTGACACTTCCCAAAAATCAGAATTTTATAAAAAGAAAATTTAATTTACAGGATTTTTTAAATCTCACAAATAACATATTTCACTTATTGAAATGAAAAATTTTTGCAAAAAAAACAAAAAAAAAACTAATGAAAGATTTTAAAATTTTTATAGAAAGTCCCATAGTTTTTTTTAATTGTTTTATTTTTGACATGTTTATATTTACGACTTATTATAAATTACATTTTAAAAGTGTTGCAAATCTTAGAATTTCTCACCACATCATGACAATAGTTCTCTAAATCTAATTGAAAGATTAGTTCCATTCAGCAAGTTGGAGTGTAAATAATAACTTAAATTTTTATTGAGTTTTTCTATAATAATTTATTTATCAAAAAATAATGTTCTTTAATGGCAAGATATATTCCAACAAAATGTAAATGCATACAAACTCATAAAATTGACGAGACGTCGTTGTGGCCCGTAGAATTAGTTCAAACTAACTACTAGTTTAGGGAAGTAATGATCCAATCCGCAGGAAGCGCATATCTCAATTGGGGTTAAATTGGCTAGTTTATTTATGTTTATAAAAGCAATTAAATTACGAATTGAGTTGTTTGGAATGGTGATTAAAACTACTTTAATACTAACGATGACAAATCAAACTACAATTGATTAACATATCAAATTAAAAATAGCCATAAACGAATTCACTACGGCTTAAATTATTAGTCACTTGAATATCATGCAATGGTCGCATAGACATAACCAATTACTTAGTCACATTAATCATAAACACTTTAATCAATAAATCTCGGCATAGCGCATGCAACATTCATTACTTGTCTTAATCCCTAAACTAATGGACTCGACACAAATAATAATATCACTATGAACTATAATGCTTTTACCAATTAAAAAAATTTACTCATAATAAAAACCAAATGTATGTCATTTGCATTACACAAAATATCCAATAATCACAAAACACATCAATACAAGAAATAATATTCAAGTAAATAAAACTTAATTGTAGATCCTCCGCAAATGGCTATGAAGCGTTTACCTCTCATCGTGTGTTCATCTCCGGAAATGATTGCGGTAATCATTGTAAGGCTTCTTGGAGATGAACATTTGACACTTCACTTTTTCGTACTTGATCCGTGACTCGATTGCAGCAGGGCTCCGCCAGCATTTTTAATATTTCGCAACTTTTTGAAAATGTCCGCAGGTCACCTCTATTTAAAGAGGACGAGTGAACTAGGGTTTTGGACTTAGAAATGTGGCCGTAGGGTTTTTAAGCCGCAGGAGCGTAGCCCTGCGCCCCGAGGTACGCCATCCTGCGCTGGAACTGCTTTTAAACTCAAAATCTTACTGTTTTGGGGCGTAGCACTACTCCCCGACCTGCGCCTTTTGAGATGAATTTTTTCGTGGTGCTTTGAAATGACTTCCTGACCCTGAAAATGAAATATTGTGTAAAAGTATTGAGGTTATGAAGTGAAATTGCATATACGAGCCTTTAAAACTACCGAAAAATGCAATAATACAGTCTCATAAAAAATCTCTCAATATTTCACAAGATTTAAAAGAGGGTAAGAGAGGTCAAACCAAAGAAGAAGGAAAAACGAAACTGACAAGACATAGGAACCTAACACTGACTACATACAAAACCGAAGAAAACCGGAAGCAAAGATCTAACAAGAAAACAAATAAGCTATGAGAGACTATCAAACACTACAACCCTGTTGGACACACAACTATTCTGCCCACGAAAATGCATAGCTTTTTCTCCCGCTTGGAGATCAAATATAACAAAGAATATTAGACCTTGAAAAGAGAGTCCCAAATGAAGCACTTCCGACCAAAAGCTAAGCTATTATGAGTCGCCATATGTTGTAGATACCAACCTACACAGAGGCTTGCAGAAAGAAATTAAAGGAACACCACCGAACTGAGAATCAAGATTCAGGAGAGCAGAGAGATTTCCTTCAAAATTTCAATCCACAACCCATCACTTGAAGAATCGAACCCAAAAGATTTTAGAGACCCGACACTCCAAAAAATTATAGGAGATGACCTTCACCTCCAAATCACACTGCGGACACAAAGAGGAGTGCAAGTCGATTCCAATATCACAAGAGCTGAGCGAACCAGAAACTTTCCATGTAAGAGCCGCCAAAATAAGATACTAACTTAACGAGGAACATTATAACCCGAGAGCTTTCTATCCTCAATGAGTCTTTTGAGATTTTTGATCGAAAAAGTCCGCGATGAGTCAATAAACTACCACCAACGATCAAAAGAAGAAACATCCATGGACACCAACATTACCAACTCCTCCAAACCCTCTACTAATTTTTCTCTTAACTCCCTCATCCATTCCCACCTCCACACCCTCCATATGTGAATGTGTCTTGGACTACATATATGTGAATGTATTAGAAGTGAGTATGATATGATTTTTCATATCTGAATATATTGGTTTGGTAGTTTTTCGATTTTTTCTAAATTATAAAACCAAATAAACTATCTATATTTCGGTTTTGATTTTTTGATTTGGTTTGGTTTTGAGTTTTTTTGCAGATCCCAAAATGAATTTTTAATTATTTTTATAGGAAGTGACATCGTTGATTCATATAATATTATAAGGGGTGAGCAAAAAATCACAAAACCAAACAACCATTAAAAAGCCACAAATTCGGTTCTTTGTTTTATAAATTGCAATATTTGGTTTGATTTAGATTTTTTCATAAAATCGTACCGGAAAAAGTTGAACTGCACCAAATGTAAAATAATATACATTTCATGTTTTTTCACTTTTAATTTTATATATCCCTCACACGTATACCGACTCTTTTGCTTATTCTTTAATTATTTTATTTTACAGTCGAAATAAAAATTATCATTTATGTTTTATTATTGGAATTTACAAATTAGATTACATTAGCTTAGTTATTTAGTTTAATCGCTTTAAAGTAGATTTTAAGTTAAAAAAATTAGTAAAAACAAAAAATCACGATAAACCCGACGCAAAAACTCGGCTTTTAGGTTTTAAAAATGATATATTTTGGTTTTAGTTTCAATATTATACTGTTAAAATTACTAATGTATATAAATTTATAAATAACGAAAATAATATTGTTTAGCTGAATAAAAATAAATTTATAAATTAAATGCCAACAATAGTACATATAAGTAAAATAGTAAAAAATAATTATATTTATAAATAAAACAATTGTATTTATAAGTAAAATAAATATAATGATAAATAAAAAGATAAATTTTGGACTAAATTTAAAATAATAAATCCAAAGGGATTATAAGTGTCATAGACTCATAGTTGAAAAGGGCAAAAAAGTGATTATCATAAAGTTAATGGTTGGACCATTCAGTTTAACGAACCAGATACTAAAACCGAGTAAAACTAATAAAATAGAGACGAAATTTGAGATTATTAAGGTTAAGGAACTGTATCTAAGTAAACAATCAAACTATAAAGATGAAAATTGTCTTTATGTATAGTATATATTTTAGGGAGAATTTCATATATGTCCCTCTAAAACTGCATAATATCATATATACTCAAGCCAAAAAAAGAATTTCATATATATCCTTCTAAAACTTCATAATATCATATTTACCAAATTTAAAACTTTAATATCATATATACCCTTTAAAACTTATAAATATATCAAATATATCCAAATTATTTATTTATTACTTTAAAACTCATAATAAATATTCATTAATAAATAAATGACCAATCTACCCTTTTTATTTCTTAAACTTCATAATATCATATTTACCCAATTGAAAACTTTAATATCACATGTACCCTTTTAAACTTTTAAATATATCAAATATATCCAAATTATTTATTTATGATCTTTTATTACTTTAAAAGTATTAATGAATATGAAACGGTCCGGTCCGGTTATTTACATACTTTTAAAGTAATAAAAGATCATAAATAAATAATTTGGATATATTTGATATATTTAAAAGTTTAAAAGGGTACATGTGATATTAAAGTTTTCAATTGGGTAAATATGATATTATGAAGTTTAAGAAATAAAAAGGGTAGATTGGTCATTTATTTATTAATGAATATTTATTATGAGTTTTAAAGTAATAAATAAATAATTTGGATATATTTGATATATTTATAAGTTTTAAAGGGTATATATGATATTAAAGTTTTAAATTGTGTAAATATGATATTATGAAGTTTTAGAAGGATATATATGAAATTCTTTTTTTGGCTTGGGTATATATGATATTATGCAGTTTTAGAGAGACATATATGAAATTCTCCCTATATTTTATGTTTAATATATAATTATCATGATTTCACGATAGCGCCATTCTCGCGTAATGATTTCTTAAGTTTTGTTTTTACGGAAATAAATTTATAAAACTGGAGAAGAAAGTTGTTGTCAAGTTGATATTATACAAAAATATATTATTATTATATATTTAATATTTGATATTGCACATGAAATATTTGATATTATACATTAAATATTTTTTATTATTCAAAAAATGTATATATTGATCTTTTATATTATTACATACAAAAACATGATTTATATATATAATACATGGTGTTTTATATATAATACATGTAACTATATAAAACAATTGATATTATATATAATATTTGATATTGTACACGAAATATTTGGTAAATCCGAAAAAAGGGAGATGAAAGAATATGTGATATCGGGATAATAAATCTGAAAAAAAGAGAGAGAATGTATTCTATTAGAACAAAAAGTTAGTATGTTTAAAAATTTACCAAAAATACTATTTTCAATTTATAAAGCTATTTTTTTCAATATCACTTGATTTTATTGATTCAATAACTTAGATTAGTTTATATGAGAACACATAAAATTCTCGTTCCACATACATATGTGTGTGGAATACCAGAAGTACCATTGTTAAAAATATATTAATTTTTTATAATCATATTTAAACTAACAAGACAATTTCAGTTGCAAAATCACACATAAACATGTATAAAAATCATGTGAAAACATGCATGGTCAGATGAGCTGTACATTGTGAACGTATGTAAATATATATTTTTTTCTTGTTCACATGAGTTTTTAGGTTCAAGTGAGTACCACCTCTAATGCAGCGCACCAGAAGGTACCACCCTTAAAAGTAATTTTTTTGAAAATTTTTTTCATGAACATGTTCTAATTAACATTACACAGATCATATGTGAATTTCACGCAAATCCGAACACTCTAAGTGTATGAAAACACACATCACATAAATGCATGTTCACATGTCTTCAAAATTATGTAAGTGTGTGTTCACATCATTTTTTAGGAGCTAGGAGATGTGAATGTATGTGAAATTTACATACGATCTTCATAATGTTAATTAAAACATGTTTATGAAAAAAAAAATTTAAAAAGTTTTTTTAAAGGTGGTACCTTCTGGTGCGCTGCATTTAGATGATACTCTCTCGAACCATATTCTATATATATATATATATATATATATATATATATATATATATATATATATATATATGGTTCAATGGAAAACCATCATGCATCGAAAAACCTTGGAAAACCTCCATGCACCACCACAAATGCATCACAATTCGCGTGTGATGCATCACATTCGCGCGTGATGCATCGACTTTCTGCATGATGCATCACCTGATCCAATGGCTATAAAGTGGTTCCCAGGTTTTCCGATACATATAGGTTTTCCATTGAACCCACCACTATATATATAATCAAATATTTGCAAGAAATATGATAAAATGTTGAATCAAAGAACATATATATCGAATCAGCGTGTTATCTTACGATTTTACAAAAGGTGTTGAATCGGAGATAAAATGATCATTTTGTCTTTGATTCAATACTTCCTGTTGAATCGTGAAATTACGCATTAATTCAACATATATATTATTTGATTCAACGTTTTTCACATTTCTTATAAATATTTAATTTCTCACATGATATATTCTACATATAGTTCATGTGTGTACCTATACAGACACAAAATCCTGTGCGTACTTATGAACACATTGGTGTCTAGTGTGAACTTGCTGTGAAATAGTTCATATATATATATATATATATATAGATATAGATATATACGGGTTTAATGGAAAACCACAATGCACCTAAAAACGTGTGAAAACCGCACTGCACCACCACAAATGCATCAATTTCCTCGCGTGATGCATCAAAATCCCGCGTGATGTATCATCTTATTTATGATCATGTCACCGTGTTCTTCATGAAATGCACCAAATCGGACGGTATGCGTAGATTTTCATAGTTTTCAGGTGCATAGTGGTTTTCCATTGAACCCACCTATATATATATAAATATAAATATATATATATATATAGAGGGAGGTTCAATTGAGAACTTTTATGCACCGAGGTACAAAAGAACTCATATCATCCATTAGATCAAAAAATTGTATGGATTAGATTAATGGCAAAAGGGTAAATAGTTGGAAAATTTGATGCATCTTGTGCATTATAGAATAAAACAAAGAAGGGCATTTTGGGGAATGTGCACACCTCATTAAATTTAATATTTTAACAAATAATCAAATAATAAATGCTAAATAAATTCAATTGATACATTTCCAAATTTAACAAAAATTACACAAATTCAAAAAAAGATGAAAGAGATCGATGCATTTCATCGTAATCGTGTTTATTTATGCATCGTGTTCAAAAAAGATGCATTTAACAAAAAAAATACACAAATTCATTATGCATCGTGTTCAACTTGTTCATCATTCATCTATGCATCATGTTCGTCGTTCATATTTTTTCATTCATGTATGCATCGTGTTCAACTTGTTCATCATTTATCTATGCATCGTCATTGTTAATCATCCATTTATGCATCATCATTTTTCGTTGTTCATCGTTCATCATCCATCTATGCATCGTCATTGTTCATCATCCATCTATGCATCATCATTATTAATCGTTCATCATCCATCTATGTATCGTGTTCTTCATAATCATCATCGGTTGCATCTCTTGTTCATGTTCATCATCATCGTTGTTCATCGTTAATCTTCGTCTTCAAATCATCATCACCATCAAAATCATGAAGAACACGATTAGAGAGAAAATGAGAGGGAGAGAGAGAGAGAGAGAGAGAGAAATGGGGAGGAAAATGAGGAATTTAGTTACTATGAGATTTTAATTCAAAATGTAACTCCTAAGTATCTTTTAATGATTTTTAAAAATAAATTAATTACCATATCTTTAGTTTTCCCTAAATGCCCTTTGTGCACCCTTGTTAGATTATCTTATGCACAAAAGTGCCTCGAGGTGCCCCGATGCACAAAAGTTCTCAATTGAACCTCAATCTATATATATATATATATATATATATATATATATATATATATATATATATATATATATATATATATATATATATATATATATATATATATATATATATATATATATATATATAGGATTGGGTTCACATGAGAACCCCTCATTACCGTGAGAACGTAAGAACTACTCTAAAAATTGTGCATCCACTGTATATAATTGTGCATTTGATACTAAAATTAAATATTTTCGATATATTTATGCATTTCATGCAATAATTTATCCATTTTATGTACGAATTGTGCATTTAAGAAAATTTGTGCATTTGATGTTCAAATTTGTGCATATTGTTTATAATTTAATGAATGTAAGTTTTGAATGTAATTTTAGTGTTAAATTATGATATTTATTATTATTTAATACTAATAATGATTTAAGTAAAACTTTTAATTTTAAAATTTGTGCATTTGATGTACAAATTTGTGCATTTTGAAGTGGTTCTCACGTTCTCACGGTAACAAGGGTTCTTACCGGACCCTATATAAATATATATATATATATATATATATATATATATATATATATATATATATATAGAGAGAGAGAGAGAGAGAGAGAGAGAGAGAGAGAGAGAGAGGTTGATTGAGGATTATGTAAAAACTAAAAACTTCATAAAATCTGTAAAAACTTACACCACAAGACAAAATGTTTGCATCTCAGTTATAAATGTTGCGTCATGATTTAAAATTTATGAATATCATGTTATACAAAAATAACTAACTCAAAATTTATAATTAAAGATTCAAATTTTTTATCTTGTGATGCGAATTTCTACGATATTTATGATTTTAACGTATTTTCACATACACATATGTATATATGTATATATAATAAATAAGAACACAAATTGCCACATGTCATCACCATATTTTATCTAAAAAGATCTATACATATTATTATTTTTAAAAATAAAATAAGATAAAAGATAAATGAAATTCATTATTTCAAAAATAAATACATTTTATTATATTATTTTTAAAATAAAATAAAATAAAAGATAAATACAATTCATTTTTTCTAATATTTATAAACACTAATAAATAATTAACTCTATCCACTATTTGACATAAAATAACTACTATTCACGTATATAAATTTAGAAATAAAAAAAACCTAAAAGAATGTTAAAAAAATAACTACTATTCACGTATATTTAAAAAATATAGATAAATAATATGTATTAAAATTATTTATAATTTTCTTGTATTTTATATATAGAAATTAATATTTATATTAGTTTAATGTTAAATTTACATACATTTTATGTAAACAATTAATTATTAAAAATTATTCACGTATCAACGTGGGTTCATAAACTAGTATATATATAAAATGTTTTGTGTGGGTGCAAGACTTCAAGTACATGCAAAATGAACATGAAATGCATGCAAAATGCTTGACCGAAACACAAGTAAAACGTGTTGTCTATTTCAGTAGCTTCTAGCTAGCCCGCCCCCATACTGCCAAACATTATTATAACGGTAAATTACAATTTTTGGTCACCGTGGTTGTATGTAAATTATAGAACAAGTCATTTTCACGTCGAAATTACAAATTCAGTATCTATGGTTGGTTATTTTTTGTGGTGTGATGTGGAAGCGACATGTATGCATTTGATGTTCTCTTTTATTGTATATATAGATATAAATTACAATAATAATTATTGATTAATGAATATGCATAGCTGTTACTAATAAAAATATTTTGTTGCATAAACTAGTAAAAGTGTGGAATATTAATTTATAAATATGCATTAAACCCTTATTAATACAATCTTGACGAGAATCAAATAAACATTATTGTGATTATAATACTCATGATGAAATTAAATTGTTAACATTGATTATTCAATACATAATATCTTATATATTTAATGAGAGTACTACCAACCCGCTAATACTCTTACGTGTGACCCGCACACAGACACAGACACTAGGGATGGAAAAAAGATTTCCCGAACCCGACGGGGAAAACCGAAAACCGATTTAAACGGGGCGGGTTTCTCCGAACCCGATTAAGTTAAACGGGGATGGAGCGAGTATGATATTGATAATACCCGTCGCGTATACCCGATTACATAACCCGTTTAAATCTCCCATTACTTTTAATAGCAACATGCTATTTATATTGTATATATATAGTATATATAAAAGATGAATATTTTAATCTATTTTATATATTATACATAAAAATTATTATGTATGATTTAAAAAATTTATTTATTTTACATATAATTTATTGAAATAATGTTTTTTTGTTATCAATTGATAGGGATACAAATTTAATTTAATATTAGTATTGCAATTTTAACATACATGAACATTTTAAGCTTAAATTATGAACCATGTGGTTAAATTTCATATCATTGATTTATAAATGGGTTACCCGATTCACCGCGTACCCGATGGGGATTCCCGTTTAATACCCGTGGTTTTTTTAAACGGGGACGGTATTTCCATTCTCCGCCCCAAACCCGCCCCGTTATCATCCCTAACAGACACATACATACACATATATAAAATAGGTTCACACACTTAAATGTAGCTATAATAATTTAAATTTTATAAAAAGATGATTAAAAAAATGTGTTATTGCTAAATTATAAAACTACTATTATTTTTTCATGATAAAATATATTTGTAATAGTTACTACAAAAATTGTATAAGAACTTAAAACTCTATTATAGATAACATATTAAATATGTAAAATAAGCTATTTTTATAATATTAATTATAAAATACTTAATAGATGTTTAAGCTAATAATGATAAATTGTTTATGCATAGTAATAAGTAAATGATTACGACGCATGTCAAAAAGTCATATTTATTAATAGGGTGTTTGGATTTGTGTTTGAAAAAGTGTTGTAGGCCTGTAGCAATTTGGAAACTAATAATCAGATAATAGCTGTAACAAAAAGTGCTGCTGAAAATGTAGTGTTTTGTTTAACTTTTGCTGTTTGCTATCATAATTATCAAATAATCAGTTTTTAAAGTGTTTGGATTTGCGTTTTAACTTGTAAAATTACCAAATAATCACTTATTAAGCAAATAAGCTACAATTTTTAACTTATGAAAAAGTGTGGTAGGATTAATTCTAAAAGCAAATAATCACTTATTAAGGTTTGCAATTCAAACACTTTAAATCAATTATTTGCGTTATTTTAACGTAATAAACAAATAATCTCATTTATAATGCAAAAACCAATCACCCCTCTAAATAGTGCATGTCATATTAACCCACTTATGAATAGTGATTTTACTGATGGATAATGTATATATGTATAACAAAAAATTAAGATACATGTGCGTTGCGACGAGATTTAAATTTATAATTAAAATATAAATGCTACAACATATTAGAAGTTCCATCCAAATAGAAACTTTCAACAACTTAAAAAGTAAAATATATTAAAGCTAATGATAATTAAAAGTCATGATAAACTAATATAATGTTAAATTAAAAAATAAATTTTTTTTTCTTTGTATGTTTATTTTTATCTAGTAGAAACGTTTACTTGAGATAAAATTTTATTAATATATTTACTGTGAATATTTTTTATTGTAAAATTAACTATATAGTAAATATATATGAATAACAATAAATAAACGTTCATAATGAAAACTTTTTAGAGTAAAGAAAATCAAAATACACAAGCATCCACAACAAAAAAATTTTCAAAGTAAAAATATAAACAACGAACATAACCTTGATAATATTTAAATATTATCGTAAAATTACGTTCACTGTCGACTAACTTTCATAGTTAGATTTCGCGGAGTAAATTTGTAAAACTAACTTGACATTTATAAAAAAAATTATCATATTGAAAACACTGCCATATAAAAGAACAACATTATAAAAATGTTCGCATTGAAAACACTCTGCAATAAATATAATAAACAACATAACATTGATGACAAAATCGTTCATGATAAACAACACAATAGTAATCAGTAAGTAGCTTTGAGAAGTAGACCCAATATATGAAAAATAAAGTTATAAAAATAACTTTGATTAATTATGTCTGTTTATTTTTATCAATTGCAACTACTTTACCAAGCACGTCTAGTAACAAAAACTTCAGCTACCATAAGTTACAGCTTCAGCTAGTTTTTGTCAAACAGAAACAAACTTTAACCTTTACATTAAATAAAATATCTTTATTAGTAAGCATTCATGATAAACAAATATTGACGCCGTAGTGAATAAATGTTTATTACAAGTTTAACTAAATATAAATATAATAATAGTTATATTGAAAATACATGTACTTAATTTTATATATTTAATCCATATTTATTTTATTAATAATAGTTATTATAAACTAATAAACACTATAAAATGAAAATGTAGATTTATGAAACAATGATAAAATATTATCAAACCGAATAAGACCAACATTTTAATATCCAAATTATAAGTACAAGAAATATATAATTATCAAAATCTTTAAAGCATATATATAAAACAAATTACATGGCATGTCAAGAAAAGATAAAAGACAATCATGAGATTTTAAAAAATAACTCATAAGAATTTGAGAAAAAAAACTGATAATTTATAACGAATAACATCTTTATTTTTGTCAATTAATATAAGGTAGAATATCCTAGGGGTGTTATATGCGGACCAAATACCCGAACCGAACCGGGACCGGACCGGTCCCGAACCCGAATAGGACCGATTTCCAAGCAATGGTCCGGTCTTCGGTTTCATATAATTGTTTCATTCGGGTTCGGTCCTAACCGGGTTCGGTCCGGTCCGGGTTCGGAAATTACCCGGAACCGAAATGCAAAGCCAATTAGAATTTAGAAATAGGATTTAGGATCTCCAGTAGTCCAGTTCTCCACCGCAACACAAACTCCAGAGACCAGAAGACGAAGTGGAAGAGACGTTGTGAGATCGAAGGAATCAAAGAGTTGCCGTGGATTGAGGTCGATGGAATCGAAGAGATGATATTGACGACATTTTGAAATACAATGACATCGCATTGGGTAAAACCATATATTTTTCTAGAAATCAAACATTATATAATATATACTATTTTTTTTTGTAGAGATTGAAGAAGCAATACGCGACCCCGATGGAAAAGGAAAAAAATAAAGGGCGATCGATGTTTTTTTTTTCGTTATTGACTTGGTTCGGTTTTTTGAATGGTTGTCAAAATTCAAAACTTTTGGTTGGTTTGTTATTGTTTTTTTGAATGTTGGTACACTAAATATCATGGATGTTTCTTTTACTTTGTTATGTGATTTATAGTTGCTATTCCAAAAAAAAAGTGATTTTTAGTTTGGTCCTACCGGGTTTTTCCCGAATACCCGGACCGGGACCGAACCGGGACCAAGAATATTCAAATGGTCCGGTCCTCGGTTTCATATATTTGCTTCATTCGGGTTCGGTCCTAACCGGGTTCGGTCCGGTCCGGTCCGGGTTTGGTCCCGATAACACCCCTAGAATATCCCATTATATATATATATATATATACATTTACCATATCTTCCAGGCCAATCGCCTTTTTTTTTCTTTTTTTTTAATTTTAATTTTTCATAACACACCATCATCTTAGCGTTATCTTTTATTTAGCATTTTTATTTTAATAAATTTTTGTTTACTCCTATTTTAACATTTATTATTACAATACTTTATTACACACTTAATATTATGATTTTAATTATACTTATGTTTGTAGTATATATATTACCATATCGGCTACGCCAATGACGTTTTTTTTTAATTTCAATTGTTCAGAACACACCATTATCTTAACGTTATCTTTTATTAGCTATTAAATGGATGGAGTAAGCCGATGACATTTTTCTATTTTTATTTAAATTTAATTTTTTCATAACACATCATTATCTTAGCGTTATCTTTTATTTAGCCCTTTTAATTTATTCCTATTTTAACATTTATTATTACAAAATTTTATTACACACTTAAAATTATGATTTTAATTATATCTATGTTTGGAGTTATGTTTAATTGTATGAAAAATACTTTATTATTCAAATGCATGGAGTAAGCCATTGACATTTTTTTGTTCTTTTTTTATTTTAAATTTAATTCTTTCATAACGAGTCATTATCTTAGCATTATCTTTTATTTAGCCATTTTATTTTAATAAGATTTTTTTAGTCATATTTTAACATTTATTATTACAACATTTTTTTACACACTTAAATTATGATTTTGATTATACTTATGTTTGGAGTTGTATTTTGAAACTATTATGTTATGTTTAATTGTATGAAAAAGACTTTATAATTCAAATGCACGATATAAAATTTAATGAAATTGTTTTATAATTAAAATGTTACTATTTATTGTTTAGATTTTTTTTTATTAAATATGATAATGTATAACATTGAACACTACTATTATACCGTTGACCAACCCTAATCAATGTATTAGAGATATATCGTTATAAATTTATTTAATTTGATCGTAAAACCAACAAATTAAATGACGATTAAATCTAATCAATGTCAAAATTTCAAATTATGAGTGAATATTTAATTAAATAAATCTAGTTCCGATCCAATTTAAGAAGACATTGTTTGTAATTTTAACATCGCAAAATCTAGAAATCAATGATAATAAACAGCTAACAGTATCATTTGTCTTGCTTCTTGAATCTATATCAGCTTTTCATTTTCACTCTTCGATCCTGATTCAGTTGTGTTTCGTTATTTAAATTGCTTGAAAAATATTTTTGTTCATTTGTTTTTATATTTATTTTTGTAACTAATTATTTTTTACCCCGCAGCAACGCGCGGGTGTTAATATGTCGTTTTATATATTAACTAAATATCAAGAGGCTTTTATTTTAGTAATATCTCATTTTAAGTATTAGTTAATAGTTAAAGAATTATTTCAACAAATCCTTAATTTAAATATTAGTTAAATATCATGTGTTAATTTTAAAATCGTATTTAAATATTAAGATGTTTACTTTAACAATTCTTCTTTTTTTAAATACTAATTAAAAGCTCATTTTAATAAACCTTAATATACTAATTAAAAATCAAAGTTACTATCATTTAAATACTAAGATGCCCACTTTAGCAATTCTCCTTTAAATACTAACTAATTAAAAAGCTCATATTAGTAATTCTAAAAGTATTTATTAAAAATCAAAGTTACTATTCTTAAGAGTTTGTCAATTTTGAGACAACGGAACAATCTTTCATTTATTTTCAACACTGATTTATATCACAAATTTGTGTTTAGCTGTATTAGATTGACTTGAGAATTGTTGTTTCAACAAAGTGACACCCACCCTCCCATTAAAATATGTCCCTAGATATTGTACTTTCATCCTTGGCGGTGTTTTCAGACTACTGGGTTACATGCACTGGAAATCTTAAATTTATTTGCATGAGAACCGTATTTGATCAGAGTGACGGAGTACCCGTCTTCGTATTTAGCCACGTTAACACCATATCACTATATCAGTTTTCCTCACCCCATCTCTTCCATCTTTCTATCTCGAAAATATTCATCTTCCTATATCAATATCCATTGTTTATTAAAATGTAGAGAGAGATAGAGAGGGAGGAGCCGGGACATGGTGTGGGAGAGCGCGGCCGAGGGGGTGGGATGGTGTTCCCGCTGGGGCTATCCCACGTGACAACCCCAAATTCATTTTGGGCCTTCGGGGAGGGTATGCTGGCAATAAATAATAATCTTTTAATATTCACTTCTAAAAAACCATCACAAACACCCCAAACTCCCAAAGATATCTTTTCATTTGGGTGGCTACATTAACATATAGGTGAAGTGATGTTGAATATGATGTAAAAGAACTCACAGTAAACTATGTTCTCATATAAATTGTTCATGAGAACATTTTGTTACATTTCCCTTGGTGTAAACGATTTGAATGACTTCAAGATAAGAATCAATCCACATATTCCATGTTATGTGAATTTAAATTCTAACCCGAAAGCATTTCTTCTGAAAACTTGAGTAGGGAGACAATTTCAATCTTGAAGATTTAGAAACACCATATGAGATTTTGGAATTGATTTTTAGAATTCAATTGTTGAAATGCAAGCCACAACCAGGATACAGACTTCTAAGTTAATATTCACCTGTCAATCTCGGTCTCAATGCATTGAGATCCTCTTCAGGGTTGGGCTCATTCAAGCTTTCTGCTGCTGCTTTTATTTTCTCCTGGATCAGAACGAAAAGTATGGATCATAACTTAGCCACAATAAGCATAATTTTACAATCTGCAAGAGTTGCCATGCATCAGTGATGAATGATGATTTTAAGGCAATCGAAAATTGGATAAAAAACGGGTAGTCTGGACGATAGTGATGTTTGAGATTAAACCTACCAAAAGTAAAAAATGAAATTTTCCATGAATTCGATCCCAACATGTTGGTATTTGCTAGCAGCACAGTGTAATTATCATCAACACAAAGGATATAAGTATATAACAGAAATTTTGAAGTTCAAGATTTCTGATTGATCACAAAAATCAAATTGACATGGAGGTTAATAACATATATTGGAAACACTTGATACGGAAAAAGGATATATGTTACCAGTGAGGATTGACGTAATTGTTTTCATCGCAGGAGCAGTAACTAACAGACCCATTCTGATGCTGGTGGTAAAATTATATCGAATACATCACATGAACTGTAATATAATGTGATGAGTCTTGAGTCACGCTACATTGATTACACACCTGCACTTAAAAATTATACCCGATTATTATATAATTTGCATGATACTTAGATTAAACAAATAATAACTCTTCTAGATGCTGCATTATTAATAATGGAAAACAGGAAGCAACGTTAGCTTAATAATTCATTACTTCAAGAAGGAGGTTGAACCAACATGAACAAGATTAACAGCACAGAGAATACAATTTCGCTTTTGACAAACAAATCACATATAAACTACAAGGGTAGTGGCCTAGTGGTAAAGGCTTGGTCTCCATTGATGAAATGTCTGGAGGTCTCAAGTTCGAATCCTAGGAGCAAAAGAAATAATACCACCTTGTGGACACAGAGGTTCACTTGCGATGACTCCAAGCTACCTACAAAGCAGGTCGGACACCCAAGTTGATAAAAAAAACATATCACATACCAATAACTGACCTACTAATCTCATCCTGCAAGTTCACTTATTGGTGGACGATCCATCACACTAGATGCAGCTGTTGCAATTCTTTGCAGTTGAGGGTCAATATCGGGCAATTTTGGAATCTGAATCCACCAAAAATAGTTAAAGAGACAAACCGACCCATAACATTACTCTGGGAGCAACCTATAAACGTGTACCTGTGCTAAGACATCAATTGTCCTGCGTAACAGGCGTGCTAGATCTCCCTCGTCCATTGCACAATCCATCATTATTTCTCTCCAAGTCAGACCAGAAGCCCAGGCTTCCACCATCCCAGAAAACTGGCTATCCAAACAGCAAGGTATCTGTACGACACGTCATACATGGCATCTTTGTTAGATAAATACCGAAAGCGTAACTACATGTTTTAGTTGAAGATCTAATAGACTAACCTTTACGTCATGCTTTTCTTGAAGTTGTAAGAGTGATCTTCTTTGGTCATCAAGAAAGTTGATAACTTCTAAAACGGCAGTAGAAGGCTCATAAATATAACTGCACAGAGAACAATTAATGAACACACACCACCAACACTCTCCAAATTTTGCCAATTATTCAAGTCATTGCATTTAAGGTATTACACACATTTAAAAGATCATATACGCAACTAAATCTGAGTGTTAAATAGATGAGATACATGTTGCCTTTCTAAAAAAAATAATTAATAAAAAGAAGAGATACCTGTTATTTTTCGAAGGTCTAACCTTGATTCCTTCAGAAACAATGCTTCCACATACAGCAGCTAGCTGTGCAGGCTTAAGATCTAGCAAAACTTTATTTCGAAGAACCATTGCAATCCAGAGCTCGTTCTCCCCTCGAAGAGCAGCAGCAGTTTCACCAAGAGGAAATATCACATGTGTATTGATATCCAAAGCCCTTATTTCATGTATGACTTTACTCACCTGCCAAAAGTAGTTCAAGAGTCATCACATAACCATGCTAAAAAATGTAACAATAACAATGACATACTAACTGTTAACATTTATTTCAAGACATAAAAACAACAGCAAAAGTGAAAAACTATTGCTACATGCTGTGGCTTGAATCATTATGTTGAAATTACCTGCATAAACTCCTTCCAGCCAGATGGTTCAATCTGCTGAATACGAGTCATCAAGCGACTAGATCTAGCTTTCAGGCGTCGGATCTTTTCCTCAGTGAACTTAGCCATATCCACTATCTTCTTATATTCTCTAAATCCTTCCGTCCTTGCTATCTTTTTCTTCAGATGAGAAACTTTATTCCGTTGATTCTTGTAAGATTCTACAGAGTCGTAGTATGCTTTCGAATACTGCACAACCTGACCAACAAGGAAATGAAATGACTCGTACGTTGACAAACATCTTTCATGCATGATTTTTGACCAGTGGCTAATACCTCATTATCCTCAGAAAGACTACTTAAAACCGGCACATTTAAACTCCATGACCATGTCTCGAGTGACCCTTCCATGCACCATATGCCTCCAAGTTCAGATTGACTTAGTTTCTGCCACTGCATCTCCTCCTTTTCAAGTAGAACGGTCATTATTTCTCGAGGTAAAGCGTCACCATTAGCCAACGCAATATTGGGAAAACCTGTTCTATATACTGTCTTGATACACCTCTCGGTGAAAAGATACCATGTGTTGTCTGAACCAAGAGCAATATAGTAAGATGGTTTCATATTAAGTTTCCTTTCAATGTCATCAACATCGCCTTCAGATGTTGCTTTTATAGCAAAAGAATCATTCTCAGCAACCTGTAAGTAGCAAAGTAACATGACACTAGCTAGAAACCTTGGAAAAAGCTACAAGTATAAAATTTAATCAATATATTTGATGCATTAAGAAAGCACATGACAGAACACATACCATATTCTTAAGTTTTGAACCATCCATGGAACATACATCACCTAAATAAACAGCAGGGACCAAATGTTTAACTCCAGCACTATCATGATACTGCAAGCACAAAAAAGGTAAATGTCCGTCTTCCAACTTTTGCAGCAACGGTCTCAAGGAAGACATTCTTTCCATTTCCATCTTTCTACGCAGCTCTGTCCTAACACGCTTTTCTGCCTAAGACAGAAAGAAAACATTTGTCCTCAAAAGTTAATTAGAGAATGCACAAATATTGACTATAACTTCTTGATGATGAAAATCTCATTCATAAAAAACATTACTTTTAACAACAATGACATAACCACTGAAAAATATAGTGAGGCAGACTTACTCTAAGTTCTTCCTGCAAATCTGCCATTTCCTTGTATGCTGATTTTGATAAAATATTCTTGCTCTTCCTGTCTATGGCTTCGTCACTAATTTCAGAAGTCAAAATCTCAATCTCGTTTTGTAAATTTTTAAGCTCCTCTTGTGCAGCAAGCATAACATTACTCCCCACATAATTTCCAAAACTCTGCTCAACCAGCTTCCTTGCTTCTTCTAGAGTGCGTCCAGCTCTAGGAGCTTGTGAACTGTCTATGTCATTTACTCTCTGAGTAACTTTTGCACCCTGCCCAACTCTTCCATCACCAAAAAAGTTAACAAGAAAAAGATGGCAAATAGTTTGTCATACATACCGCAAGAAGATTGAGAACCATTCCATATGATGCAGTAAACTGTGATACAAGGGGTTGTAGGCCAGCAAAGAGAAGTTTGCAACATTCTTCAGCTCCTTCATACGGAGTCTGAACAACAACAGCATGACCCTTTTTATCGATGCCTCTGCGTCCAGCACGGCCAGCCATTTGAAGAAGTTCATTGGTAGTTAATTGGATGCGTCCGCTTTCACTCCTCTTGCTGAGTGATGAAATGACAGCTGTCCTTGCAGGCATGTTGATTCCGGCAGCAAGTGTTTCTGTAGCGAAAACAACTTTAACAAGTCCTCTTTGGAACAACTCTTCGATAAAAGATTTCCAAAGAGGTAGGCAGCCAGCATGGTGAGCCGCAACACCTCGAAGTATCCCTTTTAAAGCAGATTCCCTGACAGCATCAGGATACTTGATTCGGAACCTTTTCAAGGCCAGGTCAACTTCACTCATTTCACATTCATCTAAAAGCTTGCAATCTTCGAGATACTGAACAGCCGCATCACAACCTTTCCTGCTAAAAATAAACCAAACTGCAGGTAGCATGTCCCTTGTTTTAAGGTGCCATATCGTATCTATAACTTGAGGAATCTGAAATTCAGAAAGTTATTGCAGATTATGTTGGTCAATCTTCAGGAACACAGACACGTAGCAATCAGTAAATTCCCAGTAGTATGAGAAGTGAAAAAAATACTTGTGAACGACGGACGTTGTTTCTATCATTCTTTGAAGGAGGTGATACATCACTTTCGAGCTTTCTTGAGTTCCTCCTCCTAGGCCTCTCGTCATCATATGACTTGGCTCCCAAGGAATTAAGTTGCAGATAGTTTAGAGATAGCTTCCTGTTACAGATCATCAAAAAGTTTCCGTTGTCAAATGCAGGTAATTGTAATCAAGAGCGTGTCTCATTATAGTGATTTACTTGATTCCAAAGTCAATTAGTAAACTAAAATGAGTTGCCAGCTTGAGGTGTGTACCTATTCATGCCGGTTCCTGTCTCGTTGAGAAGCGGAAGTAAAGATGTTCTTGTAGAGAAATGCCATGTCAAAGGAACTGGACGTTTTGATGATGTAACAAGCTCTGTTTTACCGTGAATCTGAAATACACAAATATAATGACTTAGTAGCCTAATTAGATTGTTATTGTTGATAAAAGCTATATACCTGATTGATCCAACCAGATAATTCATCTGGATTTGCTACTGTTGCTGATAGGCATATGAGTTGAACTTCTTTTGGGCAATAAATGACCTATACATGCAGGTGTGCACAGTTACACTACAAACAATGATTAGTTTCTGTTACAAAATTAGGACATTAAACTACGCACAATCTCTTCCCAGACTGTACCCCGAGATATGTCACTTAGATAGTGTACTTCATCCAAAACAATCACGTCAACATGGAAAAGTCCACTTTCTGATGACATAATTCCAACACTGCACCCGAAAGGAAGGATAATAAGGTAAGATGCCTACATGAGCACAATAGCTTAAAAAGAAATTTCATTTTATTATATTTTTATGGGGTTGGGGGATAATAGAATTCTTCATTCTATGATTTTATACCGAATAGGCTCTTAATCCTAAGAAACATCAATAATGACCAAAGATTAGTAGCATATGAAACATACGAAGAACTTACACCGTACACACCTCTGATATAACATGTTACGCAGGATCTCAGTGGTCATAATTAGAACCTGAGCATCCCTGTTTATTGCAGAATCTCCGGTGAGAAGACCAACATGGTCTTCACCAAATGCATCACTGTGAAAGCAAGACTTTATAAAAATGAATATGTCGTATAACTAATAATATTTAGATAAAGATTTCAGTTCCCTATATGTTCTATTATTTGCTATGAAGACATGCTCAATACCAAAACTCGCGGAATTTCTGATTAGATAGTGCCTTGAGAGGAGTAGTATAGAACAATCTCCTTCCTCTAGCTACTGTAGCAACAGCTGCAGCTTCAGCAATCAACGTTTTGCCTGCACTTGTGGGCGCAGAAACCACAACTGAGGAACCTTTAAGAAAAGCTTGAATTGCTAACCGCTGCACAAAATCAACATGGAAGATGGAAATGAGATCAAAAGAACATAGACAAAGTTGCTTTATGCACCCTTTATATCATTTTAGCTTAAGCTATGATGTATTTAGTGTAATTTGACATACTGATTATTTACTGGCCAAACACTTGAACGAAATGAACACCTCTCAATAATGATTAAACAATATAAACACATAGAATTTGCTCTGGCATCATTCAAGATTTAAAAAAAAATGCAGCTGTGAAATTGTAGCATGCAAGTTTTGATAACATTTAAGGACCCTATGCTCCTACATAGCAGCTTGTAGTAGCTCCTAATCCCTTCCATGTTCAGTAAAGCTATAAGTAAAGTAGCATGCTTTATTTCTTAGAGGTATCAAACCTACGTGCTGAGTGAAGGTCAAGGATACTTGGTTCACTGAAAGTAGAATTTGAACAAGTAACTATAAAGGAAGTATTATCAGGAATACTTTTGAATTTCGGTTTCATCTCGATTTTATTAGGTAGAAGATGTTATGAATACTCCATACGGTCATCCATCTATAAGGAATCGATGTGCTCACGTAACCTTTACCAAATATTCAACTTCTCACAAAGGCTTGCACAAATTTTGATCATCGAAACAAAATGGTAAATATATCATATAGTTGTCAGTGAAACAAGCACATTGCAAGATCTCCAAATTATAATAACAGTTGCTGCAACAAAACTAGCTATTGTGGATAAATATATAATTGTACAATTAATCAATTATCCCTGATTTTAGTATATTTTCCAATTATTTGTTTCTAATCCTTGAGGGTGGTAATGAAGACTTTTGAAAAGCACATCTATGGTGTGGTTAGTTTCAGAAAATTTCTAAAATTTTCATTTCACTTTCCAAGAAAAATGAAAACTTGTTTATTTAACAACAATTTCTTAAATTTTCATTTCACTTTTTAAATTTTCATTTCACTCTTTAAAATACTAATTTCATTTTTCTTAAAACTAAACACCTTATCATCTAAACAAGTCATTCACTTAGTTTTTTTTCTTGAAAACTATAAATTGAAAACTGATATAAACTGAAAACTGAAATGAAAAAATGATCAGTTCTCCGTCATCACATTGCTCTAGAAAACTTATCAGACAGTGAATCCGAAATTTGAAAGCGTGAAAACCACCTGAAATTTGTCAATTCGAAAGTTGTAAACAGAAGCAAGCTCATCAACATCAATAATTCCATCACCATACTCCCTCACGTCATTACGAATCCTCTCGATTCTCTGCCACTTGAACTCCTCAAACCGAGACTTATTATCATCACCTTCCAAAACATCAGTCTCATCACTCTCGACCTCATCCTCATCGATCTCTCCAATTTCCGTACTAAATTCGCCAACCACTTCGTACTCCTCCGCTGCTTCCTCATCGTCTTCGTCATCCTCCTCAGTATCTGATACCTGAGACTCCCCTACTGAGAAATCTGAATCTGATTTCGGGAACTTGTAGTGACTTAGCAAATGATGGGTTTGCTTGCGTTTTTGAATAGAGTAGTGGAAACCAAAAGGTAAGGTGTTCTGAGAGTGAGATTTGAGACTGAAATAATAATGAAAAGCGTATGGAGAGATTTCGAGAGGATTTTGAACAGAAAATGGTGAGAGGATAAAGGGAGAAGAAGAAGAGAGTGTGTTCATGGCGGGACAGAAAGATTAGGTTGTAGTGTACGGTTGTCTACAAACCATAATACATTTCGGTTCAGGACTTCTTGTATGCTATACGATGTCGTTTTGAAAAAAATCATACGGAGCCCAGAAAATTTACAGGCCCAAAGTTCAGGCCTGCTAAAGTTACATGAACATCATCTCACGCCTAACTTTTATTTTACCCGTTTTCTATTCTTTTTTTCCTTGAACAAACTATTTATTTGGTTAGTTAATTTTATAACATGATATTTGAAAATTCAAATTTTGTTTTGTCTAAGAGGCTGTTTGTTTACTTCTTATTGAAATCATATAGAAGTCGTTCAAATGTAATGATCCATTGATGATTCTATTAAGAGCAAACAGTGTCTAAGTTATTGATTTTGTACTTTCTTTTACATTTATACAAGGCTAAGTGACAATTCTTTATAAGAATTAAAAAAGAAAGCTAATCTTTATATATCAAGTTTGACCTAAGGTGTAAACATAAAAGTTGGTTGTTATATAATTTTACTAGTCCAACATGTTAATCTTTTGATATAATGCAGTAAAATTTACCAAATGCAAGCCCTCATAATTGATGATTCATGTCATCCTTCATATGTTCTTTAGTACTTCCAATTTTTTTCAATACCAATGGTATCATATATATTTTTGACATATCAGTTTGAAATATCATGTGTGTATAATAACAATTTCTTCTTAAGGCTTAAACCAACTATATTCAATTCTATATCTAATAATCTACTTGAATGCTTTGATTTTCAGCTTTATGTTGACAAAATTTATCTTCTTTCATTTGATTTTAATGATACCAGGGAGACACTATGAATATCTTAGGTAGCACTTTTTGTGAATTAATACATTACAAAATAGTTTTTGCTGGTTATGGCGTCCCCTCTCCCCGTCCCGTGTCTTTGAAAAACTTTTCTGGAAATTTAAAAACTAAGTTGAATGATCATTGTATCTAACTAGTGTATTACTCATGTACTACACGGTATACTTATATAACTAGGTTAATACCCATGTATTACATGGATTGATATATAAAAAGTTGTTATAAATTAAAAATTTATGAAGAGGTAGAACACTAGAACCCCTTAAGAACCTTAAATTTTTTTTTTTAAAAGTTATTAAACAATAAAAACCAATAAAAAGATGAAATACAGGCAAAATCATCGAGTCAATGAAAAAAATGATGACTCTAAGTCATGTTTAAGTCTAAAGAAGACAGTTAAAATGTGGTTTTCAAAATATTTAAATTATTTATTAAATATAGTATTTTATGACTATTACATATTCGATTCATTTCAATTATTATCTTCTTATTATTGATTAAAAAATGTTAAACATTCATTCTGTTTTGTTTGTCATTGTGTTATCATCAATAATCTCATAGAAAACAACAAAATAAATTTTAAGGATAATTATTTTATATTTTTAATTTTTATAAAGTACATGAATTTAAATTGTATAAATTTGTTAAAGACCTTAAATTAAACCATATACAAGTTATCTTATTGAAGATGTTTTAATTAATAATACATATTTATTGCCTAACTGATTAAAACTTGATACAACAATTCTAACGTCACCTTAATAAATAAATATTAATTACGATTATTCGATATTAAGTTATTTTAAAATATAAATTTGCAACATTTATTTGAAGTTTTGGAAAATATTAATACAAAATTTTATTATTAAAGAAAATACATCTGAAATATGAATGATATTTTTTTAATGTGTCAAAGTTTCATAACTAACATATAAAGATTTGATAACAAAAAGTTTTTCAATATTATTGTATACTAAAGTATTTAATTATTATTTCATAAAATTATTTATTATTTCGGACATTTAAAATTTGAAGTTAATTATTTTATTGATCTTTAAAAAAATATTTTTTAAAATTAAATTCTTTAATTTTACTATTTTTTAAAAGTATTTACTATTTGAGACATTTAAACATGAAGTTTATAATTTTATTGATTTTTTAATATCTTTATTTTAGCTTGTTAATTTTGAAAACTTTTAGTGAGTATTAGTTGTAGTTTCAATTAATTTAGGAAACAAATATAATAAGTTTCAATAATAAAGTTTAAATTAAATCAATTAAATGATATGCATGTTACTTAAATTAATGTTAATTTTTATTTTTAAAAAAATAGCGGGAAAATAAAAAAATTAGTGTATTAGAAAGATGACATGTGGCAAGGATTGTTCTCATTTATTATAATATATAGATTAGGTTTAAACATTGGTAGTTAGAAATGAAAAGCTTCGATAAGAAGCTAAAGTAGGAAAACACGATTTGAAAAGAAATGATCATAGAGATTGAAAGATAAGAAACGTTGAAGCAGTATTCATGGGATTTTAAAACAGAAACCCTAATGAGAGGATCTGTTATAGATAAATTACTTAAATTTTAATTTATTAATAGAAATTGTAAGATACACATGTCATATCCTCATCAATCCAAGTGGTTGTCTATTTAATCACCAAGTGATATATAGTCACTCTTTTAATAGAATCATATAGATTTGCAAAAGATACCTGAATAATATTTCTAAACATTGATTACAGATGCATATAGTAGATCCAATTTCAATATATTGTATAAATCTTAAACAATAACCAACTTATGTGCTTTTGAAAAATTCCCAAATGCAAAATAATGTACAAGTTTAAATGAAGTTATGACAATGTTTCAGTTCATTTGTGCATTGAAGACTAGGAAGCTACCACATTTTATTAGCCATGGCTGTAAGATACATCCAATTAGTCTATGTATACAAAGTGTCAGCTCCTCCTAAGCCACGTAAACTTTAGGTCTCCTGACTAAATAGTGATTGGGTGTGACAAAGCTTTATGACAGACACCAACGTTAACCTCTGCTGCCCGGTCTCCGATAAGGGGGTTGATCTGCAAACACCTTCAAATCTGCAGCAAATGTGTTACAGAGAACAAAGTAACAAACACAAAGAAAACTTCATTACTTAATGATAACATAATGCATAAGAAAAACCAAATATTAAACATCAAAACACAGTTCGCTCGTATGTCCTTTCCGTATAAAGCAAGTTCATAATTTAAAAATGTCTGGAGAAACTATGATAGGAACTATGGTCCTTTTGACACACAACAAATTGCAAGACAATCAATTTAGACTAGTAAAAAGAAGCAAAATTGGTAGTGAGCTTTCAGCAGGCTTCCATCCAACAATTTGGAAAGAGTCATGGATGCAATGCAATACATGCACGGCCTCTGTTAGTTTGAGTTTTGAAGTTTAATATGGCGAATCAGTTTTCTATAAAAGGTCAGGGATCTTGTAGAATTTAGGCACCAGTTTGTCAATCTGAGAGTGTTTTCTTGCAACAGTGATGCTTACTACAGTACAAGTACCTCATCCAATTTGCTGGTCATGAATGAATCCTAGAGTGCAGAAGCTTCAGGAACTTCTGTGATTTGAGTGACCGACCATTTGAAAGGGTGGCAAGTTCATGAGCAGGCATACGATTGTTGATCCTTCTTCGGCCCATGCGCACCAAAGAATCAGCCGTACCCATAACATAGTATACCTGCCAAATACCGTGGAAGGGTTGAGAACCCCGCAACTCTTTCCATTTTACTATAGACTATGACTGTTCCATAGAAATTGTGATATGTGACATGATAGCTACTAGCTCATTTATCATGTTAGATTGTATGTCCATCAACTAAAATCTACTTAAATAAAGGGATCTTGTGGACCAAATCAGTAACAACCAAAGGGTGATTGGTAATTCTTACTCTGAATCTTTCTGGATAACTGATGGGCATCCATCGAGTAAAATTTACCTTATATGTAAAAGCCAATATCTTGAACTCCAATTCGTTTACAATATGAAATTCTTCCATGGCCTTTGCCATTGCCAGGTTCTCGTCTTGACAGTCATATTTTCTCTTGTTCCTGTGGATCCAATAACCTATCAGAACATGTACTGATAATTATAACTGTATGTCATATTCAAAACTGATAATCATTATGCTAATTTAGATACAAACATCTTTTAAAAGTTTACAAAATTATATTAATCAACATTTTTTTTTTTTTGGAATCACTACTTGGTTTAATGGAGTTTAAAAATTTCTTTAAAAAAGGGATTCATATCAGTTTTGAAAATGAGGCTTGGAGCCCATTTGGCTCACAGAATGAAATTTGAGGGGTTTTTGAATTTGGGAAGGAGATGGAATTTGGACGAATTGGTATTTGATGGAATTTGTCAACGCGTTTGGCAAACAATTAACCATTGGTGCCACCTCCAACCCTCCCACTGCCACCACCATCACCGTAGCAACAGCAATAGGGGTGGCAGCAGCAATGAGTGCAGCAGCGGGGGCGGTTTTGAGGAAGCTATGGTGGCGTAGGGTAGTGTGGAATGAGTTGTGAAGGGATGAATCTCAATTGCTAAGGAAGGTTAAACTCCTTCATTTATGGAATGTGATGGAATTCCAATTTCATCCATTTGGCGTTCAAACTCCAATCTCAATTCCAATTCCATCAGACTCCGTGAATCAAGTAGCCACATGTCTACTTGACATCAAGAGTCCAACTGCACTAAACAGAGAGAGTACACTGAAAACCTTGTGGAAACTGTAGTTTTTTGAAAAAGCTGGAGCTTTAGCTTTAGTATAAGTGACATAAAAGAACATTAATATTAAGAGTTGTAGTTTATAATTATCAGGAGGGTGAAAAGGTAATTTCATTTGACCAAAAACGCAAACTTTTGTACAGTTGTATTATATTACTACAAAATACAAGCGTTCTATTAAAGAAAACTTGAATAGACAAACAATCAAAAAGATTGGAACTTGTAAAATATAAAATGTTATGCACAAGAAGTCATTCAATTAACGTGTGGAGTCCTCAAAACAAAATAAATTTATTGTATTATACGATGCCTCAGGTTAAAGGCGGCGTATGAAATTTCTTAGGTGGATGGTTCATTGTTGTGTGGTGTTTTTTTTTGAGATGTTAGATGTGAGTTGAAAATTAGTAATAGATGAGTTTTTGTTGTTGGGTGAGACCTACATGGAAGTGGTGCATACACTAAAAAATTGTCGTTCCCGTGCATCCCTTATATATTTTTATGGTAGTTAGGTAGTGCATACATCAAATCTTATATTTGCCATTGGTTCTTGGTCAAAATTTGGGCTGTTTAGATTTTCCTATGATACGACCCAACCTAACTCGTCATCTTTTCAAGCTCAATTCAGAAAACCCATCCCGCATTAAGTTACAAACTTGCCCAATTATTAATGCAAACCAAATTGTATTGCTACTAACAAGTAGTTAGAGTTTGTTTATGTAAATGAGTTTAATCATGCATCATATTCTCTAACAAGAGGTGACATCAATTTCATCGAGTAGAGTAACATTTAAAAAAAAGGTCATTAGTGTGTCAAAGACACGTTAATTATTGGCATAAAACTCTCTATGACAACCACATACCTCTTCAAGAAGATCGTGTGCTTCTTTTTTCCAGGAATGGCTGAAAGAAGATGAGTGTTTAGATATGCTGCAAAATTTGGATCCATCAAAGAAGCTGGTGGTTCAGACTTGTCATATCCAAAGTTTATTATCTGTATGGTTATTCGTGTTTGTCTATGTTTTTCTGCAATAGATGACTACAGCAAAACAAACAGTATTATTGTCGGGTACTAAATCAGAAAACAACATCATGGAGAGCTAGAGCAATACTCACAGACTCGAACCGAAAGATCTTTGAGTCATTTACAATCACACTGGCATTTGCATTGTAAAGTTCATCTATGAATCTGTCCTGCTTTCTCAAATTTTCATATGCATACAGGTTGAGAAGCTTGTTATTAACCTCATCTGTTGTGATGGCTAGTAACTGTGGAAGGCATTCAAAATAATAAAAATAAATTTCAAATCAGAAACCAGGGTAGTAAAAGCATTGCAAGTTCGAAAAAGGGGTGAAATCAGAGAGACCAGGGCAGTATAAGAAAGGCATTAAGAGACAGAAATGAGCATGTCACCAGTTTAGTAAGCTTGTCAATCAGCTTGTCCAATGTGAAGAGAGGAAATGACCAAGTGCCAAGAACAGCCCGACATTCATCCTCATATTTTGCACTATCAATAGCACCATCAAGAAAACGATAGAGTAGATCCAAGAATCTGCATTACACAAGAAAACGAAAAAGATATTTTAATGATGACCTTTGAGAAATATGGGGAACATAAAACTGTATTAGATCAGAATAGCTAAAACACCTAGCATATGAATCGTTAGGTGTTGCATCATTTGAACTCCTCCATCTCTCAATCAGAGACTTCTCCTTTGCCTCCTCCAGTCTTGTATACATTATCTGTTTATTAATGACAGATAAATAAAGAGGAAAAAGAAAACAAGTGTAGCAATCTGCAGCATAACACAATGAGCATTACTTGATGAAGTCTGAAGAAAACATAGAAGTCATCATTTCCATAGAAGATGCGAGCAATTTTCTTTTTATCAGGCAATGTGGCAGGAACATGCAGCATAAGTGGCCTCACTCTCTCTAAAAAATATTCTGAAGTTGGACCGACCTCGTCACCCACACCATCCGCCACATCTTCACTCTCAGTCTTGTCATCATGGTCTCCATCCTGCTCTTCAGGTGACAGATCCTCTGCATCAGCAGATTCACTTTCTGAATGATCACCATTGTCAAAAGCATTCTCCCTGCCGTTCAATGACGTACGAGTGCTTTCCTTACCTTTGTCAACAACACTTGCTTCATTTTCTGAACTACCTTGCTGATGTCTGTTTTGGTAGTTTTTGTTGTTCATGGTGATATCTTTCAACTTACGGGCATACTCCACGCCAGGATCTCTGTATGCAGCAAAATTATCCTCCTTGAAATCTCCATTTGGTGATAATTCACCCTCCTCTCTTTCTATCTTAAAGTGATTGTCAGTTCCCTTTTGACATTTCTCAGTTCTGCTACCCTCAGTTACAGCCACATTCAAAGATGAAGCTGGTTTCATATACACGCCACCCTATAGCATGGCATTAGAAACGAATTATATCAAACAGTATGATTAAAGAAATAATTAAAATATACAAAATATAAATAAAACCACTGTCAATAGAAAGTATGAGAAGAATTGCATTATTCTTATGCCCACTAATTACAATCTGACATTTTAAAAAATTGTACTTGTTCTGATATTTCAGTCCACGGAAAAAATGATGTGATTTCATGTCAGACAAAGTGAAGCTTACTGTGCTGAGATTATATGGTTAAAAGGACCTGTGCTTGGACTTTCTTTCATCAAGTGTTTCTGTACTGTTATTTAAACAAACTGTAATCACGCTACTAACAGATCAGAGTTTGGCAATTCCATTAAATGTAATTATAAACTCCGTCAACATAACCAGGAGACTGTTCCAAATTTGTTCTTCAAGTGTCTTCCCTAATGATAGACTCTCCTCTATCTGGTACAAATGTGGATCGACTATATAGGAGCTAGATTGCTAGAATGAGGTGTAATCATCACTACTTTAAGCATATTTAAGGCCATTTTATAGGACAGGCCTTATATATCTTGCCTGTATGTACTATTATATGAACAGACCTATAATAAAACACAGTTTACATTCTACAGTGAAACAGGGCTGGGAAGTATAGTCAGATGTATAACTCCAAGGTTTATAAATCCAACATGTCACCAACTATCATTATTACTAGATAGTGTTTAATTTAGCCCATGTTGTCACTGGTATCAGGCCATTGTATCCAACTTGGATTCCAAGTTAACTTCGTCAATATTCACCAATGAAGGATGATGGATAAAAGCAATGTAAAAATAGGAAAAGAGCTCGTTATAGATATAACGCAGGACACATAAGTATGAAACAGGCACCTGTAAATAAATAAGGACATAAATTGAAATGGAATGAACGGAAAGGCAAACATTATGACCAAGGGATACAAGCATAAGACCTTGATAACTCATTGGACACGAAATACATAAATTCATAAAAGTGATAAAGATTAGACAACACCTCTGGCGAGGATAGAATTTTGTTAGGTTCTGACTCAAGTCCACCCTCCAAAGCTGCCCTACCAAATTTTGTAGAAGTGAAGCTAGGCCCTACCAGTGATACATAAAAAAAATCAATGATAAAGAACGAAAAGAAAAGGATGACAATCCCAGCAAACAAAAAACAGACAAATGAAATTGGAAGAGGAGATAAGCCTAAGACTGTTGTTCACTGCCAAATCTCCCACGAATTTTTCTGGTCCATTAGCAATTATTGTTGCATATGAAAACAGAAAATATTCATAAGTGACGGCTTGCTTACCGAGGCCAGATGTTTCATCAGACGAATGAGCACTAATCTGCAGTGTTTCATGTCTAGGGGTGGTCTTGCATGAAGAGTCACTCTTACGTCCCAAATAATCAGTGTTGGAAAAACCATTCTCTTTGATACTATTGTTGTCATCTAACATGCTAGCTCTAGAACAGCATGAATTTTCAGTAAAAACATCTTCATCTCCATTCTTGGCAGTGGTTGACTGCTTGAACTTGAATGTTCCATGGGCAAGCTTTCTGTCACTTTGCCTAATAACTGTACTGCCACTTACCGCAGGATGATTGCTAGTTTTTGCAGCATCTTGGTCTGCTATGAATGAATGCCGAGGAGGTACACCAAGCATAGGTTCCACAAACGTAGTCCAGATCTTCATGGCTTTATCAGTTATGTCAGGAGAACCACTTTGTGCAATAGAAAATTTCATGAGTTGATATAAGTCTTCATGGATGTCCGAATCAGAGTATTTAAATTCTTGATGTGGAATAGTGTTTTGTTTTTTTCCAGAAGCGATACACTGATAAATGTTATCATCTATAGACTTCTCTTCACTAGCTTCCTTTATTTCAGCCAATAAGGCTGCAATATCCAAAAAAACGACGCATAATGAGGGCGCAATGCCATTTAATTGAATGAGGATAAGCCTTGAACAAAATAATTTAAGCAAGACCACTGCATCAATGCATATAAAAGTGTGATTCTGGATGAAGAAAGAGAGCCCATAGAAGTCTGGTTGTTTATTAAGTTGATATTCACGGCTTGCATCATAATAACAGAATATTTTATTTAGAAAGTAAAACAGATGAACAGACATAATCAACAGCATTTCAACAAAACACAGCCTATTTGGGATGAAGGAAGACAGACCCACAGTCCCTCGTACAGATCCAGTAGTTTTCTTCTTAAAACTACAATGCTTTAGGGAGGAATGACACAGATGCGAAAAATGGGAAAAATCACAGATGAGAAACTCCAATCACATGATGGTCAGATGCGGTTGCTTAAATTCTATTCTACTTATGAAACTTTCTAGTATGGACATTGTATAATGCCAGGTTGACCAAATAATATAGAAGTGATCTAATTACCATGTCTATAGTATGCTTATATTTGCATTTGACCTTATTAGCATATTAATTATTATGTAACATACCATTTAATCTTTGTATGTACTGTTAACATCCTAAACTTGCGTAAAACGGACCAATCAATGAATCATATATTAACACTTCGGAGCAGTAACACAGGAGTGTATTTCCATGCAATCCGTGCAGGAAGAGAAAATGGAAGAAACACTGTGTTCTTTAACACAACTTAACAAGAGAAAGTTAAGGAAAGGAAGAGAAAATGGAAAGAAACTAAAAATTGTTGTGTTCTTTAAACTTTTAAAATGAAGGAAAGGGAAAGAATTAAAAGGAAAGTATGGTGAAAAACTTTCTCTCCAAAAGTGAGAAGAAAGGGAAAGAATTAAAGAAAATAAAAAATTGTGTTCTTTTAAAAACCTGTTTTTTACTTTCTCTTTCTTTCCTCTGTGTTTCTTTCCTTCATCTTCTTTCTCATTCTTTTTCTTTCTTCTAAATTAAAGAACAGGGTGTAAAAGATGAAAATTTTTTGGGAAAGCAAGAAAGGGAAGGGTTTAGACTTGAGAGTTGAGACCACAGGTTTATATTGCACAAAGAAGCTTCATAGTGGCCTAGTTGTTACATTTTCAATGCAAAAGGAAAGAACATATAAATTTGACCCGCTTGTTTCGGTATCCTTATTGGTCCATCCGCTTCCAATGAAATTTCTTGACAATACTACTATACTAGCGTATAAACAGTTCAATATTCTTTGTTGGTTAATAAGGATTACAAATTTGGCCTCAGAAAAAAATTTACTAAAATGCAAACCTTAATGCATCTAAAAATTAATTGTCATAGACATATGTATAGCAATTTTTTCCTTACAAGACGAGAAGTATCAGTTTACCTTTAGCACTTAAAGTCTTTGAATCCTGCTGCTTGAAATAGAAGCTACGATGATCAAGTGACTTGTGATAGTTTTTAGCATAAATTTCTGCCCAAACCTTTTTAGTTTCAGACCGACACCTCAGCCACTCCTCTTGCTTCTGCTTCAGACGGGTTAATATAACTGGCAGAGCAAGAGATGCATTCTTCCTTAATACATCCATCACATCAAGCCCATGATCACCATATAGACGTCCAATGCATCTCAAATTTATAGCTGAGACACACAGAGAGAAAATCAGTGAAGAAGGCCATGAAAATAATGTACAATTTAGTTTGGTCACTAGTCAGTTTCTTAATTCTTACCAGTGAAGTCTTCGATATGAACCACACTGTCTGTTTTAATGGAGTTATTAATCCTGTCCAGCAGTTCTTCCACACGTTTGGCTGTTACATTTACGGATTCTAGTAACATGTCCAGTTCAAATCTGAAATATAATAACCAAAAACACTACCTGTCAGCAAACTATAACTAATCACTGAGAAATATATCTCTTGCATGAAGGTTTCGTAGCAACATTTATACATATACCATTGGTAGAGGAAAAGAGTAATCCCATAACCTCACACAGCAAGAAGGAAATCACTATACATATACAATCACAAGAAAAGGATAAAGATCATAGCCACACAACTCAGGAAAATTTTCAACCTGTCATCTTCACATCGAAATAAGCTCTCTTCATACTGGTTCTTACGCATGTGTTTAAAAGAATAATCCTCACTTCCAGAAGTAACAGACACCCAGTGATCATTCAGCACCTCAACACCGATCTTTGTTCTTTGACTTGCTGAAGCAATTGGGTACTGTAATAAGCAACAACCACTTTCAAATAAAAAAGTTAAAATGTGAAACTGAAAAACCACATGTTCTTGACGTAAAAATTCCTACATCCTTTGGCAGAAGCCGGTAACTGGGAGTGCAGCATTCACAGTCAGAAAGATCAAGTTCTTGAATTGATTTTGCCAGATACTTCTCCTTGCAGGAAAGTGAAGATGGTTTTGATCCAAAAACATCTTTACTGCCAACGCTTGACCTATTACTTTCTTTGATTTCTTGATCTCTGTCCCTTTCGTCTCTATCACTATCAAGATTTTTATCCCCATCTTCTACCTTTGGTGATCCAGGTAAATGTCCATCAGTACACAACGGTCCTGCCAAAGCTAGTTATAAGCAACAAACAACATATAATAAATACCATTACATTTCTGAAAATATGGTTTTAATTAAGTGATAGTCAAAAGTCATGAAAATTGAATTAATATCCTATTGCAAAGGAAAGAACCTCTTACACAATATTAGAAGAGGCATACACGTAAAATAATCAACATCAGGAAATACAGAATTAAATGTAAACTTACGCATGGAGTAAAAACTATCTGCATACATACATGATTAGATAAAGATTTTATTAACTCATTAAGAAAATAAGTTCCTATTATGCAAATAATAAGAACATCAGGTAACAATTACTTGTGTCTTCACTGCGGTCTATGAACTCATTGACTTCTTCCACAAGGTCAGCATATGCTCCAAGCAAATTATTTACCTAACAAAAATAGAAGTTCCTTTTAGTTTTACCAAATCTGTCCACAATAATCTAACAGTTGGCGCATAATCACTTGTTACAGAACATTTAAGTATCTACCAAAAACACAGCATATGTACTTTGAGCAAATGAAAATAACAAAGAGATTTGTCGAAAATGCAATTAATTGCCTTCGGCTATAACTACAAATATCACAGAGTGGCAATACCAATACTCTTCAAGTGTCATTCTTGTTAACATAACCTATTCTAACAGATAGTGTGCATGATTTACAGCCATGGACCTAATTTATGTGAAGTGAAGAAACATGAAGAGAGAGAAGCAGATAGATACACAAAAGACAGTTGGTAATGGGATCAAGGAACAGGTAATAACTGGAGATACAAAAACATTTAAATAAAAAATGGATATTATCACATGTAGTGCAACAAGTTTACCAGAGATTGAAGTTGTGCTCGAGTAATATTTTCTGTGCAGTAATCCGCAATGCACTTCAGAAATGCCTGGTAATCATCTGAGTTGCATAATCTTTCCTTCACCTTCTCATGGAGACAAAGCATTTGGCCATGCACATCTACCCAACGTAAAGACTTCAGTAAGGACCACGAACTTTTTTTTTTTGAAAGATAAAAAGAAAGAAATATTATGGCAGATTGGCAGTATGAGATTTTATGAACCATCCCATTGGCATGTGTTGGAGAAAGGAACACTTTTTTTCCCAAGCGACAACAAGAGATAGTAAAAGTGTGCAGTTATATGATACAAGCCAGGATGCTCTCCACTGTTATCTATTATGCATTCATTCTACATTGTTCAAAAATAGCCTGAAAAACCTTTATTACTGCCAAAATGACTGGTTAAAAAGTTAATCATTAATGGAAAATTTTCCCCATCAAATATTTGTAACAGGGAAAATATTCACATAAAAACTTTAAAAAATAAATTGTTAAAATGTATGACAATATTAGCGATTAAAATTAGAAAACACTGATATGATAGAAATGAGTTTACAGTTGCTATATCATGAGGTTAAGAAAAAATAATCCAAAAACCATTTCACTGACAAAATACTTTCCTCCTCATACAGTCTTAGCTGATACCACATGTATTACTGGTTACCACAAAAACAAGAAAGAGCATGCACCTTGATATATGCAAGTTAATTTGTCTAAAAGAATGCAAGTCCATTTAGTAGTTAGGTAGTAACATAAAATAATGTAATTTTTCTTTTAATGGATTTCTTTTTTAAATTTGAATTTCTAGTTTAGGAGATACCCTGATGAAACAGTTCAGCTACAGAGTCCTCAAGAGTACGAGCAGGTTTGTGTTGGGAAAAAGAATGCATCTCGTCACAATCTCTGTCATCTGGATGATGTTCTCTATGTTCTATGTCTTCCCATGTGCCTTTATCTTTCGCACCATGCCTCCTCTTTTTATCAGCCATTATACGTCCTAATTCATGATCTGAATCAGGGCGGTCAACACTGACTTTGCCTTCAGTATGAGAAGCAATTGCTTTCTGCAAATGAATACAAACTAATTTAAAAACCGAATAGTCTTTTCTTGTGATAATCAAATATAGCAATCAAATGAATACCCTCACCATCCCAAAAATAAATGCCCATTGGACAAAAACACATAGCTCTAGGAAATATATAATGATTACAATTTTTAATCAACCAAATGACAGTTTTACCCTTAATTATTACTTACTTTTAAAAAGCCAATTTTTTTAGACCTGATAATTAAGGGTATAATTATGAACTTAACAAACTATTTATGGGGGTGAACATTTATTTCGAGACAAACTAAAATAGAAAGGTGGACACTTATTTGTGACGGAGGGAGCATTTCACAAGAATGGCAGGTTATGCCACCGCTGAAATTACGGAATTATCAGATTTGAATATGGGTGATGATTATTATTTATTACTAGTGAATATTTGCAAGTAAATGGATCAATGATTGAGTTGCATGGAAGACCAATATTAGACTGATCATGAATATTTGCATCTGAGTTTAACCATATAGATGGATTAACAACCTTTTCAGACTGAAGAGGCCTCGTTGTGACTGCTGGCGAGCTCCTATCATCACGTCCAGGGTTATGGTTCCTACTTGAGAGACCGTAATGATTAGATCCTGCTACTGAAGAATCAGGTAAAAAATTGGTGAACTCCTTGAGCAGGTCTTGCTGATCATTAAGAAGAGCCGCAACCTGAAAAAGGAAATCAATGGAAGAAATCAACTGCCACCACAATACACATGGAAAGATACCACAAGCATATATTTAACGGTCTTATTCGCAAACCTCTTGGTGGACCTCCTTGATGGATTTGTTTTCTTTTATATACTTGTTCAAAGTATCAAGAAAATATGTGTACACATGGTCTTGACCTTGAAATCTCATCTGCAAGCAATTATCTTGTTAGAGGAGTTTAAAATGGAATCTCAGGTTACCGTTTGCAAGCAATTTTTTCTTCAAATAGGTAAAAGGAAAAAGGGCTTTCAAGGTATGCCCAAGGTATTAACCCTAGTGGACCAGCCAAATACCATCGAACAGAACTCTTGATGGGCCATTTCCAACTATGTTGTTATTACCTTGATTTTCTTTACAAATAAAATGGCTTCTTCAAGCTCCAAGGGCTTCTTAACATGATGTTGATCGTCCTCTCGTGGAAAGGTGATCTCAAATCCCTTTGGCAGAAAGGGATTAAAACCCAAGATTAGTTCCTGATGGCCTTTGAACAGTTCTTTCACCCTTGTTACGACACCTGTGGTGTCAATTCTAAGAAAATATAGTAATTATAATCAAGAACATGTTTCCACATAAAGATAGCATGAATACTGAAAGAAGCAACACCTTAGCCAAACCTTTGTGCCTTGAAATCCTTCATGACTTTAAGAAACTCATCATATCTTTCCTTTTTGTCTTGAAATATGTCTTTAACTTTCTCGAGAAATGTAAGGGCATCATTAGTCGTCAATTTTTGTATGCTTCCTTTATCCATAATCGGGGGATGCCCAGAGCTTCATTGCAGAAGATTGATTGAATAAAAAAAACATTCATCACTAGAACCAAATCTACCAGAATATCAAAACATCCTGACAAACCTATAGCATTTAACCCTTGGGAAAAAAAAATACTTAAATCGTATGTCTAAAACATATCCTAAAAATAACAAGCATCATTAATGATCATCACATTTATGCAAAGAATGACTAGCCCAAAAAACTACCATTACAAGCTTTTGTCCATCAACTAATTTATTAATTAAGTTCAAGAATTGACAAGGATGCTACCTTTTTCTTTCAACCCTACGTGATTAGGAATGTATCTACATCCAACAAACACCAAATCTCCCGAGTTAACAAGTGACATTAAATTTCAAATAGGGAAAGCACAGAACCCATAATATATATATTCTTTAACGAAAAAACCATCCACATAAACCTCAAAATCACTCGCGTCTTCCAAACAACGAATTTAAAGATACTTGAAATTTAAATTATAATCTAAAATCTTACTGTTCAGAAACGAAAGGCCGCTTGAGTTGAGGACTGCTGTAATTATCATCATCTCTAGACCGCTTCATCCCTTTATATATATAAACAAATTTTAAACTTTTCTGATACTTGAAACATCCAATTAACAAGCAAAAGCAGCAAAAACAATATTACACATCGAAAATCAACAATTAACAAACGCTACTCAAACAATCAAAACCTGTATACAGATCACCGTCAACCATTCCTCGAATTCTGTGAAATAAAATCAAAGAATTCAGCTTGAATGTGAACAGAAGTATCGAACAATGCAACAACAAAAAATCAAGATGGAGAATTATACTCTTGGAAGACCGTAAGATCTTCTCGCTCTTCAAGTTCGCTTCAAATTCCCAAAATTCACCATCGAACTTTTTCACAAATTAATGTGCATATAACAATATCTATACTTGTGTGTGTGTATCAATGCACACAGTGCGTGAGATATAGATACAGTTTTGTGTATGTATATGTATATAAAATATTGTATCTATACATAAATATAACACGCAGCGAGTGTATCTAACAGAGAAGAATGAGAAAGGAGACCAAGGGGTAGGAATGGTCATTTGACGATTTCATTTTCAATTAGCCGGGTGACTGGGGAACCGGTGTGTCCGGTAACTTTCTTTATACTGCGAGGACCAAACGTAGGCTGGGGCCGGGAGATAACGCCGTTTAGGGTAATTTCCGATGGGGGTGCGTTTGTTAATTACTTTAATCGGGTTGTTTAACGGGCCATATTAGGCCGTATGCTGAATTGGGCCGAAAAACTACTTTTCTAAACCCATCACTCCATCAGTTTCATATATTTCATGTTTAGAATCAATATTAATTTTTATCATGTTGTATTTGTACGTTTGAAATTTTGAATAAAAAGATTAGCTTTTAATTTTCATGGTTAATAAGTTATCTTTCATAAATAATTTTATACTTTTCAAGATTGTGATATTTCTATATACACAAATCCTTATTTTCATTTTATTCTTTATATTTATCTACTTTCATATTTAAACCCTTTTGGTCCTTTGAACCCGTTTCCTGTAAAGTGGACATGTTTAGAAAATTAATTGAAGTTTGTGGATCGACAGTGGCTAGGTATACTTAAGGGATGTTTGATAGCACTTATCAGGCTCTAATAAGAGATAACCTCTTATTCGGTAAGAGGTACTGATAATTGCGTTTGGTATGCACAAGACACAAGAGTCAAAATTCTCTTATCATGTCTTATCTGGATCAGATTTTGATATTCTTCTTATCACCACTTAATACACCAAAAAAAAAAAATACACGCCTCTCTTCTCCTCCCCCCATCCCATCCTGCCCTACCCTACCCTCAGTGGCGTAGCCACACTAGGAGTAGGGTGGGCCATGGCCACCCCCACCCACTCTCATTCATATGTATGTATGTATGTATGTATGTGTGTGTGTATATATATATATATATCCACATGTATTTCTAATGCATAGTTTATTTTATAAAATATACATAAATAAAATTTAATACATATAGATATAGATTTGTAATAAAAATATAGAAATAGTATTATTGTTTGTCATAAATTATTATTTTTTATGTTTTCTAAATATCGATAAACAATAATTACTTTTTTATCATCATTTTATACTTTTTATTATAATATGTATACCTAGAAATTACTTTTTATAATTAAAATTTAAAAATGTATCTTCAATACCATCCAAAACTAGATACTCTTTCGAATCGGACCAATATATATATGCATACATGCATGTATATATTCAGATTTTTCAATGCATACTGATTCCTAATAACAACTAACTTGGCCCACCCAAGAATTAAATCCTGGCTACGCCACTGCCTACCCTTACCCCATCCCCACCCTCAACCCTACCTACCCCACCCCAAACTTACCCTATCCCACTCTACCTACACTACCCTATCAAAACTACCCACCCACCCCCTACCCTTATCCCATCCCACCCTACCCCTACCCACCTCATCCCTACCCTACTCTTACCCCTCAAATCTACTCACCCCTACCCATCTTACCCCTCAACCTACCCACACTACCCTTACCCCACTGGCCCACCCTATTACCACCCTACACCATTACCCCTACCCTACCCCCTATCTTACCCCATCCCGCCTTCAACCTACCCACTTCTACCCTACCCCTTACCCATATTTATTATAACGAAAAATATTCCAACAATTTTTGATAAAATTTATTATTTTTCAATAACATATCTATATAACTTATAAACTTTGGTTTTTTGAAAGTTAATAAAACGTAACCTTATAAACTTGAATTGTTACTTGATTATTGAAAAGTATGTTGGTTAGGGGTGAGCATAGAGCGGTTTGGATCGATTTATTGCAGAAACCGAAATCCAAACCAAAATATCGGTTTTTAAAATTAACAGTCCAAACGGTTTGGTTTTTTCGGTTTTTGTTTCGGTTTCGGTTTGAATTTCGGTTTTTTTTTGTCCGAAACCCCATTTTTTTATTTGTGAAATTCATTTTTTCTTTGACAAAATATGAAATTTTTAACAACATCCAATACAATAATCATTTAATCAAACATAAAAAAGACCAAAAAAAAAAACTTAAACTTCAAACATCCAAATATCCAATTTCAACAATTCAAATCATAAATTTAAACATCCACAAATATCCAACTCCAATATTCAAAATCCCAAATCCAAAATGCAAAATCCATTTAAACATTCCATTCTCGATTTCTCCCAAGAGACAAGAGTCTGATGCGTCGCTTGATGCTTCCCACTTTCCCAGTTCCCATTCTACCAGTTAGTCCACCCCAGGCATTAAATTCTAACTATCCCAGACATTCGATTTTAAAATTTAAACATCTAATTTAATAACTAAAGAGGACTAGTATTTAATAAATCTAAATTTTATAATAGGGTTAATGTCGAAAAAACCTTATAAACTTTCTTTAGTTTTGTGATTAAGTCCTTAAACTTTTTTTCTGATTGTTTATGTCCCTTAACTATTTTTGTCTTATTCAAAAAAATTCACTATATTTACATGTTTTAGAGATTAAGTCACTAAACTTTTTGTTTTATTGGTTGTGTTTTACCTACTTATCTGCTAGCTGATAAAAAATATATACTTTTGAATAATACAAAAATAGTTTAGGGACTTAAACAAGCGGAAAAAAAATTTAGGGACTTAATCGTGAAAATGAGAAAAATTTATAGGGTTGTTTCGATATTAACCCTTTAATATTGTATATATAAATCGGTTCGGTTTAGATTTTTTCGGTTTTTTAAAGGTTTGGTTTTTTGGTTTTTTTTTTTCAGTTTCGGTTTGGATTTTGGTATTTCTGCACACCCCTATTGTTGGTTATATGCTTCTTGAGTGCATTTAGGTTACTTGATTATAACTTATAAGCTTGAATTGGTTTCTTACTTGAATAATGTGAATGTTATTTGAATATTTTTAAGTGTTTACATGAATGACTTTGATTTAATGATATTATTGTTACTTGATACTTGACTTTAATCAATGATATTGGTTTACTTGAATCTTGATATTCTTATTTAGTTATGTTTTTTGAATGCATATATGTTATTTGATTATAACTTATAAACTTGAATAGTTTTATTACTTGAAGCTATTTGAATCTTTTAAAAGGGTTTGCTTGAATCACTTTGGTTCAATGATATTAGTGTTACTCAATCCTTGACTTTAATCAATGATATATGTTTGGTTTTGAGAATGAATATTTAAAATTAATAAAAAGTAATAGACTCAGATAATTTATAAAACAAACAGACTTATTGAATTCACTTATCATACTTCAGTATCTTATCAGGATCATCTCTCATCAATCAGAAGTGGAATCAGACATCAGACAATTTACCTCTTATGTAATCAAACAACACCTTAGTATGCAATGGTAGATAAAAAATATATATCTTTCCATTTGTCATAATGTTAGAGATGTTTAAATATGAATGTCAAAACAAAAAAAGTGTAAATGTTCGATAAAAGTATCATTTATTGTGTAATGTTAATATATGAAGATTTATCGTATTTTGTTATAAACATACCAATGACATTTAACATATGTATGAAAATATTTATAGATATTACATAGACAAAAAAAAGCTATTAGTTATAGGTCTATCATTGTTAATATGACTTATGTAATTGTTTTTTGGTATGTTAGGTACGATTAGTTGGAGTTGTGAGTAGCGGTGTGCAAAATAACCGAACCCGAATAACCCACCCGAACCGAATCTTAAATGGATTATTTGGGTCGGGTTATTCGGTTTTGTTAATCGGGTTAAATGGTACCCGAATAATATATTTGGTTCGGGTATCGGGTAGAGTTCAAGTTTATTCAGGTACCCAAATAACCCGTTTAATTTTTAAATTCTCAATTTTAACTAGAATTAGAATTGTTTATATATAAAAATGTAAAGATTTAAATTCCCAATTTTAATGGCCAAACCATTTAACCCATGTACCCAAATTACCCAACCCATTTAGCATGTTTAAACTAAGTTGTAAAGCATTTCATTTTTATATCAAAACCGAATAACTCGTTTAACTCAAACCGGTTAACCCGATACCCATTTAACGTGAAACCGATTAACCGTTTCCTTATTTGGTTCGGGTTCGGCCAAAGAACCCACACTCTCAAACCCGAATAACCATTTAACCCGCCCGAATAACACCCCTAGTTGTGAGCTGGAGCTTTTGGTAGCCGGAAAATCTGGGAGCTATAATTTTTTAAAAGAGCTGAAGTTATTTTGTTTTTATAAATGTGTTTGGTAAAAGTAGTTGTAGATGTAGCTGTTAGTATTAAATATGATTTATTATGAAAAAAAAAACATGTTTTTATCTTTTTGCGTTTTTGTCCTCCATCTTATTTTTTTCCATAAAAATCCTCAAGTTAATTATTATTATTAATTTTTTTACAAACTGCTTCTTGAAGTTTAATTGATTAAACTATATTAATAGATTTTTTTTTATATCCTTTCACATTTATTAGATCTTAAATTTATAAATAATAAATTTAGAAAAACAAATGTACGTCCAAGGTCTGTCAAAAAACAAATTTATATACACAAATGCCCAAGGTCTCTCGTAAAATGTAGGGTAAGGTGATAGTGGAGTCAACGGGAAAAATATGTCACGAAAATAAAATGGGTAATCCATCAACCATTTGGAGAACACATTTATTGAGTGAAGAGAATGTTTTTTTTTTTTTTTTTAAGAAATTGACATCCATGTAAAACACCAAAAATGTCATAAAAATGAAATGCACGTTTCTTTCTTTCTTTTCTTTCTTTTTCTTTTCTCTTGAAAGGTAACACACACACAGTCTCTAAATCCCACTCATAAATCTAATCTCTTTGTTTTTATGAGACTCAAACTCTTCACCTGAAAGTCAAGTTACATCTTGGTACTATTAGACTACAAGCCTATTGACATTACATGAAATGTTCATTTATTTAACGTCAATATTTGTGAACCAAATAGTCTCTAATACTGGTACAATAAACAATAAGGGCGTCTTAATAATCTGGATATATCAACAGCCTAATTTGTTTACACTTTACAGTGCTTGATTAAAACGAATTTGATTATGTTTTCTAATTTTTGTGTTTGTATAATAAAAAATATAAATTTAATTACAATTATGAGTAGTGCATAAAATAAACAAGTGATCGCACACTCGCGCGTTGTTGCGGGGTCTAAAATATTAATTACAAAAATAAATATAAAAACAAATGAATAAAAATACTTTTCAAACAATTCAAATAATGAAACACAACTGAACCAGGATCGAAGAGTGAAATTAAAAGGCTGATATAGATTCAAGAAGCAAGACAAATGATACTGTTAGTTGGTTCTTATCATTGGTATTCTAGATTTTGCAATGCTAAAATTACAAACAATGCCTTATTAAATCGGATCGGAACAAGAATTAATTAATTAAATATTCATAACCATGATTCGAAAATTTGACATTTATTATGTTTAATCGTCAATTTAATTTGTTGGTTTACGATCAAATCAAATAAATTTATAACGTTGATGTCTCAAATACATCGATCAGGGTTTGTCAACGTTATAATAGTAATGTTCAATGTTATACATGATCATATTTAATAAAAAAATCTAAGTATTAAATAGTTACATTTTAATTATAAAACAATTTCATTAGAATTTTGTATTGTGCATTTGAATTATAAATTTTTTTTTTCATACAATTAAACATAACATAATAGCTTTAAAAAACAACTCCAAACATAAGTATAACTAAAATCATAATTTCAAGTGCGTAAGAAAATGTTGCAATAATAGTAATGTTCAATGTTATACATGATCATATTTGATAAAAAAAACCTAAATATATAATAGTTACATTTTAATTATAAAACAAATTCATTAGAATTTTATATTGTGAATTTGAATAATAAAGTCTTTTTCATATAACTAAACATTTTTTTTGAACGGCTGGTGTGGTGATTATCGCCTAGGCCCAAGTGCCGACAGATCCCGGTTCGATTCCCACCACAATCTCCTAGTTGGATTAAAATCTTCATAGTTAGATTAGTTCACCTGAAGGGAAAAACCCCAAAATCCGTCTCTAGTGAGGATCGATCCCGGGTAACAACCCTCCCTAAGCCCCTTATGGAAACTTGGTGGCCACTAGGGCAAGCCCTGATTTCAAAAGACAACCTCAAACATAAGTATAACTAAAATTATAATTTTAAGTGTATAAGAAAATGTTATAATAATAAATGTTAAAAGAGGACGAAACAAAAATTTTGTTAAAATAAAATGGCAAAATAAAAGATAACAATAAGATAAGTGTGTTATGAAAAATTTAAAATAAAAAATATAAAAAAAGTAAAAGTAAAAACCAACAAAAAAGGTGGGAGAATTTGATTGGACTTTTATAGTTGATAGTTGTACGTATTTATATATAACGAGTACATTGGGCCTTTGCCTTTCAGCCCTTTCGTGTCAGAAGTGGGCTTCAGAACTCTTGTTATGAATAAATTCTTGTTACAATCCATTGGTACATTCCTTCTGAGTTCTCATAGTCCACGGACTTGGTTCTTTCTACATATCTAATTATCTCTATACAAATGATTGTCAATTGTCATTATTATATAAACAATAAGTTCGACCATCCGATGTATATAACAAATTTTAAATAAGTTCTCATGTTCTCACGGTAATAAGAGTTCTTACCGGAACTCAACCCTACACACACATATATCATCATGGTCCATGCAACAGATGCATCGTGTATGTTTGTAACCATTTTGTTAGATTAAAGCATAATTAGTCGATTATTGCAAACGTTCAGGAAAATTTCTCCGCATACATAAACCAACTCGTCAAATAAAAACCATAAGCAATTATTCGACTTCTAGTAAGATGTATCATTTCAACTCATCAAAAAGTTAATATAATGTGTATACTAGACAAATTTATAGGTTGTGTCGGACACGAGTCCAATGTTAATTGTGACTTGTGAGTGAGATTCACAAGTAAACATGATAACATATTGCAATTTACAACACATTAGACTGGAGAGTTTTAATTTGTTAAGAAAGTTATTACTTATTAGACAAAAAACTGAATTGGATATGTAATAAAAAAAATTAGAGATTGATAGTTTTTTTTTTTACGAAAATGGTGTTAATTAATTTTCATATGTAGGGTTAAGTGCATATGTTTTCTAAAATGTATTGTATTATTAGTATTATTTATCAATTCTAATAACATAATCTTGTTTATCGTTATAGCAAAATATTTAAATATGTTTATCAAAAAGTTATATTGAATGACAAATATGAATGAATAGCTTACATACCAAAAAGTTTACATTATTGTTTTTAGAATATTCTTGAGATATGAATATAGGCAAGGAAAGCAAGCACATGCCAAGGACTTGTGACACCACATGTATTAATCATAAAACGTAAGTTGTGTCTTCAATATAAAAGCAATTACTTGCTTTTTATATTTATTAATATTAATATAATTGTCTTGTAGTACTTCTCTTTAATATACATTAAAAATTGCATTATTAGAAACCCATCGTTCGCTATCAATTTATTATTATGAAAACCAACTTATTAAATAAAGTACAATTCAAATTTATTGTTGTGCAAGGACAAAATCTAATGGGTATTTGGTTCGCAAATTTTTTTTGGATTTGCATTTTATCAAAGGATTTGCATTATGCATTATTTGTATTTGTCATGATTTTGTAAATGTAAGGTAACTGAGATTTAAAATCCTAGGAGGGAGGGTGAGTTTTCAAATAACAAAAAATGATGAGATTTAAGAAATTCTGGGACTTTAAATCCTTACAGAAATCTACGAATTAAACACAAGATTTAAAAAGCAAATCCCAGAAAATCCGTGAACCAAACCCTACATAAGAAGATAAAATTATAACATATTAATAATGATTCTAGAAATATTATATAATTTATAAAAATAAATAGTAGACCAATAAATAGGTTAGGAATGGAATAATCAATCAGTTGAAATGAGAATTGAGAAGACATGGAATGAAATGGTTCGCATGTCTTTCTGAACTAACTTTGCCAGCTTTTATCGTTGGCCATTCCTTAATCTTTAGTTCTTTACTTGTGGTGCGAGTGTTTTTTAATGTCTCATATAATAATAATTTATCTGAATTTAAACATACTATTGTTGGATAAAAAATTATCCAAAAATCAAAATTGTCAAAAACTTCGTTATCCATCCGAGGATGCGTATCGGGTCTAGTTGCCAATGCAATTTGAAAGACCTTCAAATAATTTAATACCATATTTGCTGGTTGATTTTGATTAAAAAAAAATTACAAAATTTTTAATTTTTTAGTGATGATATAAGTATTATCTGAATCTTACATTTATTATTTTATTCTTATGAACCTTTAAATAATGACAAGCTAAAAATACAATTAATATAATGAAATTGGTGTCCACGATCAACATCACCGCTAAATATTCCATAAACTTTTATTTTTTTATTACCATATTTAACTATTTTTTTTTAACTTTTGTTGAAGGTAACTAAACATCATCTTAAAGTCAATACACATGTCATTACATCGGCAAATATTACCATTATTTAATTGGTGATTATGCATATATTAATTTAATAATTAAAATTTCAAAATATAAATCATATAATATCATACAATATTTCTAATTGCCTAACATTATGTATTTCATCATCATACAAATTTATATTAATATAAAGACAATCATTGAGACCAATCATCAAATATTCAAATGCTACAAATTTGACCTAAATAAAATGATTTATGCCTAAAGTAGTCGCATTGCTTATGACGTGACTAGAATTAGTCAAACAAGATGGCTACGGTTTCACCATTCCATGGATTGGAAGAGAAGGCATCCAAATCATTCATATCCAATTTGATTTTTGAATAGTTACGGAGTTAGGCTCGTATCTATTTTCGTCTAAATTATGTCACCAGTATTTTTGAGATTTATTTTTATTTTTATTTAGTTCATGTTATTAACTTATTATGAGCTTGTGATGATATTCTTTCTTTTCGGACGATTTTGTTATGTTGATGTGGGTAACTGTCATTTGTTTTTTTTCCCCTTTTTGTTCGAAGCTTTTCTATGTCTTGCTAAGGAGTTGTAATTTTAAACATATTTTTGTCTTTAATGTAATGGTTGTTAAAGGTAGTGATAAAAAATATTTAATGTTGTTTGTATTTCATGATCCGCTAGTAATAAATAATTATTGTTTAACCAATTTGAAATGTTAGTTTATCTTTTTCTAAGTTAACCCAACAATTAAATTCAGTAAAAAGTTTGTATACTTTTTTTCTTTTTAGGTGTGTGCGGTTATATACAATAAAGTGTTTGGTTTTGTTGGTTTCGGTTTCGTCGGTTTCAGGATGAATGGTTTGCCTTTTTTAAAGGTTGTTTGAGCATTCTTAATCGTTGAAATGATGAAATATAGTGAGTTTTTCAACATTATTAGGGTGAAAAAATGAAGATTACTTGTTTGATAAACAATCAAATAAATCAAATATATTATTCTAAATAAGACAAAAATAGTTTAGATTCTAAACAATTAAAAAAAAGGTTTATGGATTTAAAATGAAAAAAAAATGGTATTTAGATAAGGGATATTTATGCAAAAACATCTCGAAGTTAGACAATTTTGTGATTAAAACCCTTAATTATTTTTTGTTGTCACAAAAAACAACCAACCAATTTAATCCGTTGCATTTTACTCTGGACAATGACATCACATTCTTTGGTAACCTTTTCAAGAACAAACGATTTTGGATGAAATATAAAAAACAAATCAACATTTAAAGCCTAACATATTGAATCCAATGCCTAAATCAACAATCCGATGATGAAAAAAACCAATGCTTCAAGGGTCGACGGAGGCTTCATCAAATATGAAGGTGTCATTGTCGGAGATTTAAGTGCATCAAACCTTGAATGAGAAACCAAATCGGTCGCGAGGAAGACTGGTTGGAGGCTTCAACGTCCCCATAGGACTTGTCAGATATAAAAGTAACTGGTTGCAACATGTAACATACTGGTGTCCTGATTTTAATCGATTGGGAATTTTTTATGAATACAAAAATAATTGAAGGTTATAATTAGAAAAATAGCACAACTTAATGGTTTTATGTGTAAAAATCCCAAAGAGAAAGGGTTTGATGCCATCCATTATTGCAGTAGACCTTTTCTTTTTCTTGTGGCTGGTTTATGACTTATGATTGGGCAGAGTATTCTTTACGCATCATCTCCCTTTAATTATATTATAACTCTTTAAGGAAAATAAAAGTGAAATATACGATTAAATTAATAAAAAAAAGTTAAATTATATGATTATCTAAATCTAAAATACCAAACAATAGTATAGACCAGTATAAATTTTTTTCTTTTATTAGAAATTTCAATTTAACCAAAAGATTACCAAAAAAGTTATATAAAACAAATTTTGTATTAAAGAGGATTAGCAAGATATTGGTTGTTATTTGAGAAATGGTTGATTAAAGGGGAGCTTATAGCTATTTATAAACTTAATTACTATATATGATTATGAATTTAATTTATAATTTAACAAAAATGTATTTATTTGGGAGAGTGATAAAGCGTGTACGTAAGACGGTCTACCATTTTCTTAAAACATTCTTTTACCCATTTCTTTTTTTCAAATTCCTCTATAGTCTAAACCCCCACTCTCCATTCTCCAACGCGGACATCCCCATCGCACAACCGCGTCCACCGCCATTGCCACCGTTTCCGACAAATATACGGCGGAGCAAAAGAACAACTCCATCAATAAAACCAACAATACCCCCATTTTCCCTCCGCAGATCTACACTTAGGCCAACGCTTTAATCACACCGGTAGCGAATCTAAAGTACATACTGAACCACTTGATTATGGACTCGCCGGAGCAACGGCGGAAGCGGAAGCGGTTTATAAAAACCACAAACATCTCACCTCTTCGCCGTTTTCCTCCTGTAAGATCGCTCGTATATTGTTTCAGTTTTTTTGTCTTCTTCTATCTCCTTTTCCGGCGGCATACGTCGGCGTTTCATCATGTCGTAGCACTTTCTAGATTATCTTCGTTGTCTGCCTATTCTATTGATTCGGTTAGGGTTTTCCCTAAGGTTAACGAGTTACCTCAGTTTAAGATAGATGATAGGGTTTCATTTCCTGATCATATTCTATTACTTGTATCAAAAAGTGCCCATACTGGTACTGGTATCAGAACTGGAATTGAGGTTGAAACTGCGAATAGATTGAAATGCGTTTACAGAAGTAACAATTCTGATTCGGAAGTCGGTGATGGTATGGAGGGAAGGAATGTGTTGTCGGTGGATGAATACAGCGATAACCGTTTGCTCGTTCGTTGTCCCCTCCCTCCAGTGAACTTCTCATCTGTGATCGCCTTACAGCAACGAGGATTGATGATCGATACTGTGGAAGATAAACCTTCGAATTCATGGGAGAATTTGGCGTATGAGGCGATGTTGGACGGAAACACTGCCATTGTTTTTGTCAAAGGGATTAGCCACAGGCAGGATAAAGAATCTGACCCGACCCAGTTCAGGTGCCATTTCGGATTAGGCGGTTGGGAAACCAATGGGAAATACATGCTCACCACGAGAGCTCTTACGGCAGCTCAAGAAGTCGTGCGCTGTGTGTTGCCAAGAAGTATCCTTATGCACCCCGATAAAGCTCTTGGTGTTCGAGCTTCAGTTAGTTTTCGAATGCCTCGTGTTCGTGGACGGGCTCATCAGGTTCTTGTCCCGTCCGTAGCCAAGATATCTACTTTGGAACTGGGCATGGGCATGAAGAACAAGAAACACGAGCTTTGTGTTTGCACGATGATATGGAACCAGGCTTATTCAATTCGGGAATGGATAACTTACCATTCTTGGCTAGGTGTCGAGAGGTGGTTCATTTATGATAACAACAGCGATGACGAGATTAAATACGTGATCAGGAATCTTGATCTTGAAGGTTACAATGTAAGCAGACATATTTGGCCATGGATCAAAACTCAAGAGGCTGGCTTCTCACATTGCGCAATGAGAGCTAGAACTGAATGCAATTGGGTTTCATTCATGGACGTCGATGAGTTTTACTACTTCCCGCATCCTGATCTCAGCCGTCCTCACCAAACCCTGGCTACTACGTCCAGCTTCCGTGGTCAAGGTTCCCTCCGAACCTTGGTTTCAAATTTCACATCCTCGTCATCTATCGGAGAGATCAGAACCTCTTGTCACAGCTTCGGGCCATCGGGTTTAACTTCACGACCTAAGCAAGGAGTGATGGTTGGATACACTTGCAGGCTACAAAGCCCGGAAAGGCACAAGTCGATTGTTCGGCCAGACGCACTAGACACAACGCTAATGAACGTGGTGCACCATTTCCATTTGAGGAAAGGGTTCACATACATGGATCTGCATCAAAGCATTGCTGTGATCAACCACTATAAGTACCAGGTGTGGGAGGCTTTTAGGGCAAAGTTCTACAGAAGAGTTGCAACTTATGTAGCGGATTGGAAGGACAACCAGAACGAAGGATCGAGAGACAGGGCACCTGGTTTGGGTACAGAAGCCATTGAACCGGTCGACTGGAGACTGCAGTTTTGTGAGGTATGGGACACTGGTTTAAGGGACTTTGTTTTAGCTAACTTGGGTGATATTTCTAGTGGGGTTTTGCCATGGGATAGACCTTTGTGACATAAATCATGATATATTGATACATTGATTGATTCTTTGAACCAAACTGACTATTTGTTTACGTGAAAACAGTTTTCAGATCATTGTACTTTTGTACTTGGTTTTTCATGTCCAACTAAAGTATTGTTCTTGTAGAAATGTAAATGCACACAACTCATACTTCAGCAAATGTTACATTTTCATAATTTATTTGTTTGTTTTGTAAAAAAAACGTTACTATAGTTAAATAAAAGGTATGTAAAATGTTACGAGGCACTTGGCTAGTTGGCTGTGGCTTCAACTCCTACTTAAGAGTTAAGACGATGTGTGGTGTAAAACAAAACGTATAGTGTAGATTTGTTGTTAAAAACATGGTCGCTATCAACATCGTTAAATAGTATGTTACGCTATGAATAACTAGAAAGGTAATTGTGTGTTGCTAGGAATTTCAACAGAGAAGAAAGATTGTGCCTTTTTGTTTGTTTTGAAAACAAAACAAGTTTTTTAGTCATAAATGACAGAGTTAGACCTTGTTTGAAATAAGTTATTGTCACAAATAAACGTGAACCGACTTGAACATCAAACATTTATATTTGGATTTTAATCTTCCGATTCGTTCTATTTTTTGAAATTTTGTGGTTTTGTTTTGATTATTTGGAATTTTGGTCTTTATGATGTTGGTGGCTGTTGATTTATTATAAATAATTTATGAAACAAACACTTATATTGAACTCTCTCATCATACTATGGATCCTTCTTAATGAAATGAGTCACAAGACATTCCATCTTTTATCAATCAAACACAAAATTAGTGTCTCATAATGTATTATGTGTGTCATTGCAAAACAATTTTTTTTTTCTTTCTCAATCAATATGAACTTAAGTTGACAATAAGCTACCTCATTTGGTAACGATGAAACAAGTATGTTTTATGTTTATAAGGAATCTAATTCCGCAAATTATGAATTAATTTTGAAATACGACTCGAACCCTTCTACTGGATCAAATGAAGGTGTCTGACTCATATCCCATGGGAGGTTTGGTTAACTAATCATTTAGAAAGTACATAAATTTTAAGGTTTCAGATACAAGACATGGTTTCTACAGTTTCATGTATGTGAAGATGTTGGTTATGTTATGTTATGTCCAGAGGGATGATGGACAACATTTATGGTTAAGTTGCAAATTGTAGTCATATCTTGATTTAGGTGTAATTAATCTGTGCTTCCTTTTGTTGCCTTCTAAAAAGAATACATGAAATTAATTCTATGTATTCTTTGACAGCATTGTTACACATTGCATATAAAATCCAAGAATTGTAGTGGGTGGGGTGAGTATGAGAACATAGATTTTTTTACAAATTAAAATCTGTTAAAATTTAAAAGTAAATTTTATGTATACTAAGGCTAACTCCAATAGCATATATAAAATAATATGTTTTCATGTTAAAAAATCCTGGTATCCTAAAAATTGAAAAACAAGATTCTATTAACAAAAAAAAAAAAATAGTTTGGGAACTTATCCAAGAAAAAAATAACATAAAAATATAAAAACACAAAAAATGTTAAAGCATGTTAATTAAATTTTTTTTTTTTAAAACTTCATTGTGTTCTTGGTGTCTTAGGTATAAGTTTATAACCCTACTAGATTGTATTGTTCGGTTAAACTTTAAATTTGTTGTTGGTGTTGACAAAAAAAATAGTGTTACTTTTTATAACAGAAAACTTGTGATGACATGCTAAACCGGTTCTACAGAATACCAAGACTATAAATGATAAAAAAAATCTAAATGTTAATGTTAATGATGATAAAAATTGAATAATGTAAATATTAATGATAAAAATACAAAAAAGTTATTGTTATTTTTATAATTTTATCATCAATTATCTACTAATCTTGATTTAGTTGCATCTTTGCGGCTCCAATCTATGAAAAGGAAAGACGAAATCAAAAGAGAATTAAAAAGGAAATAAGGTTTCTTAGTTTTGATGACAAAATAGATAAACAAAAGACAAAGATGGTTTCCGTAGCTTTCTTAACAAAAAGGAGAGTTGAGAAAGAAAGAAGAAATCAAAAGGAACTTACTTGATGTTAAATCAAAAGATTTCTGTAGCCAAACAAAACACTGTAATTTATACCCAAACAGGGGCTGTAACTGAGGCTTGTTACATGGTCTTATTTTTATAGATTATTATTTGGTTGCTTTATACAACATTTGAGCTAATAAGATAGGTGAGGTATGTAATCAATCAATTGATGGTTTATTGTGAAAACCTTCAGTCCATGGGTGGCTTTTAGGGTGTGCGAGAGGCTCGACCGCACAGGGCCCCCAATTTCGTAGGGCCTCACGGTTATAATAAAGATCTAAATTTAGACTAATAAAATTTTTGTGTATTTGACATGTATACGTTGTGCATCGGTGTGTTAAAATGGAATTCATGGCAAATACATTTTGGTTTGTATTATTTATTTTAATTTCTCACTAATTAGTTTTTTGTTATACACGAACTCGACTTTACCTATTAAAATTGAATCTCAAAATGGTCAAATTTACTATTTAAAATACCTAAGGGACTATGTTGTAATCACTAGCACACTGCCGCACAGGGCCTCTAAAATCCATGAGACGGCCCTGCTTCAGTCAAATAGTAGGTTGTTGTGACCATGTTACACATTTATGCTCACCAACGGGGTTTAGCCCATTTGGTAAGAGGGTGGATATGTAAGTGAGAGATCACGGGTTCGACTCCCGTCGGAGGCAAGTTGAAATTTAGATGGAGAAAGTAAGTCTTGGGGTAAATGGATAGTTTAGGAGTAGGAGTAAGATGGTTTGCCGCTTAAAAAGAATTATTCCTCCAAAATCAAGAATAGGTGGAGTTTATTGGTATTGGCTTTGAATTGAATTGGTCTTCACATGTATGCATTTGTTGGAAACTTGGTATGTCTATTAACAAGTATCATAATTTCATTGTTAAATGTTAATATATTTTATTGATGCATGTGATTCATCATCACCTTTGTTTGTAGGAGCTTTTTTTGTTATGGTCAAACGTAGGGATTAAAACGAGACATAAAAAGACTGGCGGATTATTTAAGTGGTGTTGTTTATAGCTTCAAGTGGATGTGTCTTTATAGTTGTTTTATAGTTGTTTATGTTATATATATATATATAGAATCAGGTTCATCAGCGTACCTATAAGATTCAAGCGTACTCAGCGTATCCTAATGTGAATGGTCATTCACATATATTTTTTTTGAATAGACATATATAAGACAACATTATAAGACTTTTTTTCAAAAGAAATAACATTATAAATCTTGTGAATGTTAAAAAAAGATAATGTGAATGGTCATTCACACCATTCACATGGATGACCATTCACATAAATATGCATTGAGCATTCACAAAATTTTTAAGGACACAGAAAGTGTGAATGTATGTGAAATTCTTGTATCATGTGTATAACATTAAATTAAACATGGTTATGATTAATTTTTTTTTAAAAGTTGGTACCTTCGGGTGCACTTGATTTCGAGAGGTACATTTTTGAACCTGAATACATATATATATATATATATATATATATATATATATATATATATATATATATATATAGGGGTGGGTTCAATGGAAAACCACTATGCACGTGAAAACTATGGAAACCTACGTATACCGTCCGATTTGGTGCATTTCATGAAAAAAGCGGTGGCATGATCGTAAATAAGGTGATGCATCACGTGGGATTTTGATGCATCACGCGGGAAATTTGATGCATCAAGTGGGATTTTGATGCATCACGCGGGAAATTTGATGCATTTGTGGTGGTGCAGTGCGGTTTTCACAAGTTTTCGGATGAATGATGGTTTTCCATTGAACCTCTCTCTCTCTCTCTCTCTATATATATATATATATATATATATATATATATATATATATATATATATATATATATATATATATATATATATATATATATATATATAGATTGAGGTTCTATGGGGCACCATATGCATCGGGAACCAAATGGGAACCAAAAATGCATTGCTTGTTTACAAAGGGTGCATTAAGGGCATTTTGGGAATGTTTAATAATATATTGTTAAATTATAAGATTTAATTTAATATTAATCATTTATTTAGGAAACTAAATAAATTATTGGTTGTTTCAAACATGATGCACAACAGCAATGCATCAGGACAATGATGAACACATTGAAGACGTTGATGAACACGTTTAAATTTCAGAGATGTATCACGAAATTAACAGGTTTAAATGTCGAAATGCATCATGATTTTGGTGATGCATAATGATGGAACACAGACGAGGATGAATATGGCCGAAATGCATCACGATTTTGGTGATGCATAATGATGGAACAAAGACGAGGATCAATATGGTCGAAATGCATCATGTTTGAAATTGAATTGGATGAAGATGCATCGTGTTTGAAGATAAATCCAATAAATTGGATGAAGATGCATCATGTTTGTTCAGATTCGGAAAGAATATTTTCTAAATTCAAGCATCTTCCGATTTTGCCCTTCCGTGCGCGAGAATTTATGCACCAGTGCACCCATTTTCAAGTTAATTACATTTTTGCCACTGCAATCTGAACCATTAAAATTCAAGATCTAACGGTGCATACAGGTTCCTAAAGTACACAATGCATACAGGTGCCTCATAGAACCTGACCCTATATATATATATATATATATATATATATATATATATATATATATATATATATATATATATATATATATATATATATATATATATATATATATATAGGGAGGTTCCATTGAGAACTTCTGTGCATCGAGGCACAAAAGAACCTCCACTGGCCCTTGGATGAAAAGAATGTGTGGATTAGATCAAATGGCAAAAGGGTAATTAAATAGAAAGTTTTATGCATCAAGTGTACCTAGTGAAATTCGCAGAGGGGTAAAACAAGAATTATGCAATCCTTATTTAATTATTACACTTCCAAAATTAACAACATTTAATACAAATTCAAAATACATCAATATACATGCATATCGTTCATTCTTTTCATGCATATCGTTCATCTCTTCCAAAAATAAATCATGCATATCGTTTATCTCTTCCAAAATCAAAATACATCAAAATACAAACATGAATCGTTCATACAATTATAAATCATGCATATCGTTCATCTTTTCCAAAATCAAGAGGGGGCTGAGAGAGAGGAGAGAGAGAGAGAGATAGAGAGAGAAAGAGGGCGTGGTTTTAGGAAAGAAGTTAATGGTGATTTTCATACCAGATTTAGCTATTAATTATCTTAAAAACATTTAAATTCAAAAAATAATTTCCATACATTTAATATCCCCTAAATGCCCTTTGTGCACCCTTGGTAGATAGTCCGATGCACAAAAGTTCTCAATGGTGCCTCGATGCACAAAAGTTCTCAATAGAACCCCAATATATATATATATATATATATATATATATATATATATATATATATATATATATATATATATATACATATACTAAATATCTTTTGTGAACACTTTATTCGTTGTGAATTACTTGTTAAAGTAATGTGCATTGATACTTGGGTGACCATTACACAAGTTATCCCTTTATTTAACTAGTAACATACCCGTACATTACGAACAATTTAAATCTACATTAAAAATTTTAATTTAACAATCATGCAAAATAAATATATTCCTTTAGAAAACTACATACTGTTTACGACAAAAATATTTTATTTCATCGTCAATACTATTATACACACTTTTGTATGAGGTCTACATGATACAACTAATTTAAATCCTGTGACGTTGATCTAGAGACTAATTTTTAATTTAAAATCGTGTATTTACATGAAATCTAATAAGAAAAAATTTAACTATTGTATTGAATGAAAACAGTCACTTCACCATCAAATAATATATAAAGTTTTATTCCCAAACCATTAAGAGGGTGTTTGGATTTGCGTTTGAAAAAGTGCTGTAGCGTTTTGGAAACTAATAATCAGATAATAGCTGTAACAAAAAGTGCTGCGGGAAATGTAGTGTTTGGTTTAGCTTTTGCTGTTTGCTATCATAATTATCAAATAATCAGTTTTTAAAGTGTTTGGATTTGCGTTTTTACTTGTAAAATGACCAAATAATCACTTATGAAGCAAATAAGCTACAATTTTTAACTTATGAAAAAGTGTGGTAAGATTAACGCTAAACGCAAATAATCACTTATTAACGTATGCAATCCAAACACTTTAAACTAATTATTTGCGTTATTGTAACGTAATAAGCTGATAATCTGGTTCATAACGCAAAACCAAACACCCTCTAAATACAATAGATGAAATGTGAAAGTGCAGGCAAATAAACAAGAGATCAATTCAGAAATACGTCAATTTGTGAAAGTGATTGAGAATTACTATCATTTATAACTGTTGCTGATGTTAAAATATCCCATTTTTAATGCACATTTTATTAACTTTTGAGTAACATTTTTTTTAATTGTCACTCTTATCCAAAGTTTATTATTTCAATTATTCTATAGATTTTGCTAAACTCTGAATAAAAACATTCGTCTAAACGGTCAATCTTATTTCAAAGTTTGTTAGGGAAATGTGAAGCTGAGGTTGTGTTCGCTTGACGAAATTTTAGGTAATATTAGTTTTCAGTTTGGAATTCATGAATCATGAAAATGGTTTGAAAGCATATTATAATTGTTTTCAATTATAAACTTTGAAAATGAAATTTTCATGAAAATAAAAATTAATATTAAAAAATTTATAAATGAACATGTTTTCATAAAACCGTTGTTTTCGTAAAAAATGAGACCAGAAAACACTTTAGTTTTCATCATTATCTATTTGATTTTTTTCCCCATAAAAGTACTCAAATTAATTTTTTTTACGAAAACAACGGTTTTATGAAAACATGTTTTAATGAAAAAAAAACATAGATGGACGAAAACGTGAAAACGTGAAAACATGGTAGTTTTTTTTTTTTCATAATAAACCCTTTTAATTTTTTGTATAAAAAACTCAAATTTAATGAGTTTTAGTCGGTTTAAGGTTTTTTTCGTAATAAAAAATGGTTAATAGTTTTAATCGTAAAATTAATCCAACTTGGTTTTTACACAAATTTTTTTAAAAAAGACTATTGGGTTCGGATGTATAAATCAAACTTTTTTGATAGAAAGCCGATGCATCTTATAATGAGATATGATCTACTTGCAAATTTTGCAAAAATCTATACACGCATGTATATGATCTACTTGCAAAATCAGTTGATAGTTCATATGAGCAATCTCCATTACATATTGCAAGCTAGCTATGTCGCTTTGCTTTTAGGGAAATTTGCGTAAAAAACCCTAAAGTTGGACCATTTTTGTGATTAAAACCCCTAACCATTTTTTGTTGCACAAAAAACCTCTAACCGGTAAAACCTTTTGAAATTAGGACGTTACCTGTTATAATAGGTTGCTATGCTTACATGGCACACACGTGGCGTCCATGTGGCAAACCCGACTTACGTGGCGCCTATGTGGCACTACATGGATAATTCTTAAACTGAATTTTTGCATAAAAACTCCAAAATTGGTGACTTTTTCGAATAAAACCCTTAACTATTTTTTTTCTCACCTCTAACCAACAATCATATTTATCGTTACTCTTCTCCTCTACCTCCGGAAACTCCGATTATTCTATCCTCTCTTTATGTTCGGTGTTGTTTGTTTTATGTATATATGTTCAATTAACTTTTGCCGTTTAATCTTGAATTTTAACTTCAATTGTACCGATGGAATCAATTTCATTTTGTAATCACGAGTTACATTTTTAGGTTCAGTTTTATTTCAATTTCGTTTATTTATTCTGAATATGATCAGCCAGAGCAGTAATGTTCGCTAGAGCCTAGAGGGTGGAGATTTCATTTGGATACGAATTCTTTGTTTAATAAATAAGATTTTAATAAATATCAATGTCATCAAAATGCAATAAGTGAAGACTCAATTTTAATTTTCTTTTTTGATTGGAGGTTTTTTATCAAATGAAAATTGTTTTGGGGTTTTAATTGAAAAAACTAAACAAGTTGGGGGTTTTTTACGCAAAAATCTATTTGAAAATTTTACACGTCATCAAGTTGCAACCGGTTTAGCCGGTTGCAAGTCTGATTTTTTGAAAAAACCCCAAATTTACAAAGTTTTAACCGGTTGGAGGTTTTTTGTGCAATGAAAAATGGTTGGGGGTTTTAATCGCAAAAATGATCCAACTTAAAAGGTTTTTTGCGCAATTTCCCCTTGCTTTTAATATATACATATTGTAATTTATGATATAAACGTATAAATTATTACTCAAAAGACCATACAGTACATGTGCGATGATAAAACAATAAATTGACTTAAAAATAAGCCATAAAAATCCAATTAAACAATGTGTGATTAATGTATAGAGTCAGTTCAATCATTTTTGGGATCCGAGACAAAGACTTAAAAATGACCCTTTAAGTGTGTGTGTGTGTAAATATATATTCAAAACAAACAAAATTCAAGTAAAAAAATGATAAATTAACAACAAAAACTTACAATTAAATAATGTCAAAATTAAAAACTTTAGAGGTGGCCTTGTACTCGTTGATGTAATACTAACACACCATATATGAACAAGTGTTTTTTCTAAATCAATATTTTGTAGAAGAATAAAACATAATCAACCAAGTATGTTTAGGTTGGCAAAAATTCAGTAGATACTTGTACATTTCTATCATATGTTTAAATTGAGTTTTCGATTTCCAAATAATCATATCTCATTATAAGATGCATCGGCTTTCTATCAAAAAAAGTCTTTCTTGATTTAAACGCATGCAATGATACATCCAAACCCAATAGTCTTTTTTAGAAAAAATTACGTAAAAAACTCTTAAGTTGGACTATTTTTACGGCTAAAACTCTGAACCACTTTTTTACAAAAAAAAAAAACCTCAAACCGACTAAAACTCATTATATTTGATTTTTTACAAAAATTTTAAATGGTTTATTATGGAAAAAAACCAACATGTATTCACGGTTTTTGCGTTTTTGTCACTCATTGTTATTTTTTCCAGAAAATCCTCAAATTAATATATTTTTTTTAGTTTTGAGAAATTTGACTATTAGAGCTCGATTATAGTTAGTAAACCGGGTTTTTAAAAATTGAAAAACCGGGTTTCAATGTTCAAATTTTACTAAACCAAAAAGAAAAATTAATTTGAGGACTTTTATTGAAACCAATAATATGGAAGGAAGAAAACGCAAAAAATGTGAAAACATGTTAGTTTTTCATAATAAACCCAAAATAAAATAAGAAATTGTGCAACTTGATGATTTGTCAATATTCTTAAAGAGATTTTTACGTAAAAAAACCTTCAACTTGTTAGTTTTTCCAATCAAAACCCAAAACCACTTTTCATTGTACAAAAACCATCTAACCAACAAAAATAAAAAAAATTGGGTTTTTCCAATGATTGCATCTTGACGATGTGGATTTCTATTAAAATTTTGTTATTAAACAAATAACCCTTTTTCTGACGAAACCCTCACCCTTTCGGTGAACCTTCATGCTCTGACTGATCGTATTCAAAAGCTAAAGTAAAAGTTAGATAAACGAAATGGAACCTAAAATTGCAACTCGTGAACCAAATGGATTCCATTTGCACAAACGAACTTGAAATTCAATGTTAAGGGGCAAGATCAATCGAAGAAACATACAAAATATGAACGTCTTTGAACCCTAAAACATATCTAGACCAACATGAACAAGAAAACGACCACTTCTGATCTGAAAATCTGTTTGAACAAAAACATAGAATACATTTGATGATGAACACCCAAAATAAAAAAATTGGAACCATTGCATCTAGATGAACTAATCGAACAAAAAAATTGTAGTAAGACGCATCCTATACACACAAAATCTGCATTAAAGCGTAAAATTTGAGTGTTCATTGAAAAACATAAACGAATTTAAAAAACAAACAAACTCATAAACAAACCCGAAAAACCCTAAACCAAGTCGAAAATACTACCTTGAACTCAAACCCGAAGGGGATGGAGTCATCGGAGTCGCCCAAGATAGAGGAGAAAGGAGGAGGTGAATGTGACTGTCAGTTAGAGGTGAGTAAAAAAATGTAATTAAGGGTTTAAATTGAAAAAAATTATCAACTTCGGAGTTTTATGCTAAAATTCAGTTTAAAAAGAACACATATAATGTCACGTAAATGCATAGTAAGTCGGGTCTGCCATGTAGACGTCACGTGCGTGCCACGTAAACATACCAACCTATTATAAGCCTGTAACATCTTCGTAAAATTTTTCTAGTTGGAATTTTTTTGTGCAAATGAAAATGTTTAAAGGCTTTAATCACAAAAATAGTCCAATTTATTGGTTTTTTTAAACAAATTTCCTTTTTTAACGGGTTGTGTTAAATATACATTTTTTTTTTTCAAATTACACGTTCTCTCTAATATACTTTTTGGTTGATGTTATCGGACTCACTAGTTAAATATAATCCATTCATATCAAGAAGGGAGGGATTGTGATCAAGATTCAAGAGGAGATGTATATTTAACATCTCCAATTTTTTTCAATAGTTACTTCATTAAAGTTCATCTAGTTAATGTAAAGTTAAATTTGTTTACTTTTTACATAAAGATATGATAAAGTAGTTGAATAAATGTTTTTATAGCGGAATAAAGGAAAAGAAAAAGAGGAAAGCAATCAACCAATGAACCAATCCAAGGATCAAAGTGGATGAGATGATTCAGGATTGAGACATGAAAGGTCCGTTTGGATAGTGGGCCCAAATGACCAACGTGCGCTTTTATTTTATCCTAGATACCTTATACATGAGTTTTTTTTTTTTCCCCTTAATCACAGTAATTTAAAGATTTATTTATCAAATTATTGTACGTTTTTAATAGATTGTATTAACAACATGTATTTTATGACAGACCGGGACATCTGTATGCTTATGATTTATTGTGTAAGTATAAATATTCTGTTAAATTATTCGCTTATTAGCCATCATATTTTATGGCACATTTCTTTTTGTATTGTGACGCTATTGTTATCGGTGCTCATGCATAATGCGCAAATTCCAGGATTTGGGATTTTGTTGGTAGTTTTGAATTTTAGCAGACGTTAGTCGGGATCATTCATTGATCATGAGCTAATGGCAATGCATGGCTGGTGCATAAAACTTAGATATGATGTCTCCTACTTGGCTATGGCTATGACATTATGCTTGATTGTTTAGTGACTTTGTGCTAGCTTACATGTTTCATTTTCATATAGGTCTAATTACTCTCTAAGTGCAAGCTTACCATTTTTAATGGATTAACCTTTTCAGGCAAGAGAGACAAGGGTGTAACTAGTTCTTCTTATCACTCTTGAAGTTTTGCTTTATTGTGGAATCTAGAAATCATCTGTTGTGGCATTATAGCACTTTATGCTCTATGGATTTATTTAATTTATATTAGGGAGACATTATTAGTATGAATGATGTAATGGTTCAGACTTATCACTTTAATTAACACATGTAGTGCATGACTTATGTATGTTTGTGATTTTAGACTTTATGCGATATTATCTTATTTGTGGTATTATACGTGACCTTGGGAGTTCATCATGAGTTTATTGTCGAGAATGTTTCGTTGGCTAAAACAATCAGAACTTTTATAGAGTTCAAACTTTTTGAGCATTCTATGTATATGCATATTGTGTCGAGTGTTTCGAGTATCGAGCCTTGTATATGTATATCGAACCGAGTTTATCGAGTAAGTCCAATATTGACCCTTATATATAAACATTGAATCGAGTTTTTATCAAGTAATTACAATTTTGAGTATCAAGTTAAGATTTTATGAAGTTTGAGCTCGAACATATACCAAAAGATCATATGAATGATTATGTATTTTTATGTGAATAGTCTTTTAGATGAATGATCATTCTAGGGGTGAGCATGGTGGGGTAGTGACTTATGCCTAAAACTGAATCATAACCAAACATATCAATTAATTAAATTTCTTAACCATTTGTTTTGTATTAATTAATTTTGGTTAATGATTAAAATAAGTCTCATCAGTTTGAACAACGATTTAGTTATCATTGGTCAACTTTGTTAATTAATTTGATTTTGGTTTGATATTTCTGTTATTATGCTCAACATTAGATCATTCATGTGATTTTTAAAGTTTTAAAATGTATGAAATTCACATATTATGTGTGTAAATTGAATTTAAATAAGACTATATAAAATAATTTTTTTTAAGAATACTATGTCCGGATTAAGGATGAACTCGATTCCGGAATCGATCCGAACCCGAAAACTGAAAATGCGTAAAATCAAGAATCGAGAACCGCCCTGGAAAGGAAAAAGTCTGGTTTGGTTCAGTTCCATTTATTTTCTTGACTTTTACAAAGAAAAAAAGAAAATCAAACCAGACCAGACCGAACCCAATGGAACAAAATAATAGAAATTATAAAAACCTAAAATTGGTTAAAAATAAGACGTTTCGATCTGATTAGATTCGGATAAAACGAGTTTTTTCTCATCCCTAAGGCCTCAGGGAGTGCTTGGCAATAAGGTTAAATGGTATACTACCACCGTTAGCCCGACGGCTTGGACACGGGGGATTACCCCGGTGGGAACACCGCCCCATCCCCAACGACCCTGCCCAAAAAAAACCCCAATGACTTTCTTCCCCCTCTCAACTTCTTTCTCTATCTCTCTTCTATCTTTTCCCCCCTAAAATTAATGGGTAGATGAGTATTGAGATAGAGTTGAGAATGATGGGTAATTCCAAAGTTTTAGAATGTAAATGGTGGAGAGAGAATAATTGATGTAACGCTGAGGTGTCCAAAATGGTGATTTTCAGAATGGTGAGTATACTCACCACTATAATGCCTAGCAAATTTGCATCAACGTCAGATTTATCCTCCCTCGTCATTTTGTGTCATTCACACGGTGTTAATGACACTTTTGTTACACTTGTTTTTTTAATACACACACACATAGTCACACACACATGACTCGACATTCTCTCACTCTCTCTCGCATTTGGATGTCATTTTGTATGATGCTAATGTCCAAGGTCGGCCTGAGGGGGGCCGTATGGGCTACCGCCCAAGACATCAAACAATGAAAGGGCATCGAACATGTATTTTTGAATTTTTAGCTCAATAAATAACTAAAACTCTTTAAAAAATAGTGTGTTGTATTTTTAAAAAGACATTATATTTTTATCTTGGTCAAAAACAGTTAAAAAATAGTATGTTGTCTTTTTGAAATTTATAAAAAATAATTTTTTTTCTATCTCGCTCTAGGTATAAAAATACTCAGGATTGCCCTCCTAATGTCATGCCATCTTGATAAGGTGGTGTTGAAAGCAAATTTGAATTTAGGTGGTGAAACTAAGTCCGAATGTCTTAACTTGAGACAAATGAGTAGTCTAGAAGCAAGAGCAAGTTGACATGGAATTTAAGAAAAAAATTAGGATGGACTTGATGAAAAAAAAAAAATGGAAGGGTCCTGGTTACTTACTGGTGAGAACTGTAGCAGGCGGAGTGGTCGTGCGTAACATCTAAGCATACCTTTTAGAAAAATACTCTCCCCCAAAGTACCATTGATTTTTCTCATTAAACAAAACCCTAGAAATTTCCAACCACTATTTTATCAAAATCCATTGCCGTCCATTCTCTCTCCATTCAACCATTGGGTTTGGGGGACGGAAAATACAATGGCAACTGTCCCAGGTAACTCCGTGGAATCTACTGCTGCCGCCGTCTCCTCCTCCGTCACTGGAAAAGGTATCATGTTATTCGGTGTTAGATTGATGGAAGGAGGAGGATCTTCGATCAGGAAGAGCGCCAGCATGAATAATCTAGCTCAATTTGATTATCAGCCTCAAGACTCCAACATCGATGCCGCAGGCTACGCCTCCGATGACGTCATTCACCCCTCCGCTCGCAGTCATGAGCGGAAAAGAGGTACTAGCTCTTTAATGTATTTGTTTCTGATTAGGTAATGCATTTCCGCCGAGCCGATTAATTTTGATTTTGATTTGAATAGGAGTGCCATGGACGGAGGAGGAACACCGGTTGTTTCTGGTGGGATTACATAAGGTTGGGAAGGGAGATTGGAGGGGAATATCAAGGAACTTCGTTAAAACACGAACACCGACTCAAGTTGCTAGCCATGCTCAGAAGTACTTTCTCCGGCGAAACAACCATAACAGGCGCCGCCGGAGGTCTAGCCTATTTGACATCACTACCGAAACGGTACCCATCTATATTTTTTCCAACTAAATTACTTATGAAATGACTTTTTTATATCGATTATAAATAATTTTGGCAATTACATGAATAATCCATGAAAATTCTATATTCAGAATAAAACCACATATTTAGTCAACCAGTGCCTTTGGGTTATGGTTTGATTAGTATAGGACTACGAGTTGTATAAAAGACCAATCAATATATGATGGTGGTAATTTCTATCTTTTTGTCTGTTTAATTTGGTTTCTTTTGAAAATTGATAGTTTGTTGAATGTGTTATGCTTTTATTGTTAAAAGAAATCAGCTTGTCAGCAAAATGATACCATCCTAAATACGTTTGAATAATTTAGATACAAAGCCAGATGGAATCCTTTACCAAGTCTTGCACTAATTGACCACTTGCTTTGAAATTAAATATTAAGCTGATTAATAAGCATATGATGGGACCTTTATCAACCATGTCGCCGATGAACGTTAATTATCAAATTTATAATTTATATACGAAGATATCTGTTTATTCAATAAACCCCACTTAAGAGTTAACTAATGTGACAGAAATTTTTATTTTAAAATTGATAAAAGTTCCAATACTAAATTGTTAGATTGTTATGCCATAATAGTTGTGTAGACATAATGACATATATAACATGTCTATATTTCCAGTTGAACTTTATGTTCGCTCTTTTTATTATAAAATGATAGTGATTTAGTATGGAAATCATATTAATATAATGGTTCTTTTATTTTTTATCATAAAAATGTGAAATCCTATTATAATACTGATTATAACTTAACATTTCGAGCAAAGGGGTTCCTTGTTATATTTAGTGTATTTAGGACACTTTATCTAACAAAAGAGTTAATCCATGTGAATAGATGTCAAGTACAGAATTATTTAGTAAATATCTAGAAGAAGATATCACATATGATGTTAGTAACATTTATATAACTTATCACGTAAAACCATCACATATAATTTAATTTCACATTTGTTTATTATATTAAAATGTTTGAGATCAAATTATTCCCTAAACTGAATCCTCAGTTTGTATGATGTAAAAAGGACATACTAATAGTTGTTGTATCGAAATTTATATACGTCGCTAAAATGGTCTTTAAGATGTGCTTTAATGTTCAAGATATGTACATTCGAACTAATAATTATATGATGTATGGTACTGCTCCATTGATTTTCTGTTTAAAAACCAGTTGAAACAATAAATACAATGTAATGGTCACTAAAAGTAGACATGGATGTATTCATTATTCTGAACCACTCATTCATAAGAATTCAAACCATAAGCATTGGTGCAGTTCTACCACACAACTTAAAATCCTTTATTTAGTATTAACTAGAAAAAGAAATGATGTTTATGGCATATAGTTCCTGTCTTTTGATTGAATGTATAATCTCTCTCATTAGATTGAATATATAATCTCTTTCATTGTTTTCTTTTGACTTTTGGATGTTTTTCATATTAGGCATGATCAATATGTCACAAAAAGCAAGAGTCATCTAAATGGTGTTTTTATGACTTAAGATGATTTCTACTTTCCATCCTCTGACACCATAAACATGATTTAGATGATTTCTACTGTAGACATCATACAGTGTTCTATCGTAGTTCCTTCCTCTTCTTGGTGATGATGTTTCGAGTTATTTATTTATTATTTTCTCTTTCACTCTGCAGTACACAGATTTGTTAATTGAAGATCAACAACCACCAAATCTTAAAAACATGCCGGAAAATCATTCCTTGACATCTTTTTCAGCCATCGGAGATTACAGCTCAAAGAAGAGCCTCACACTAGGAACCAAACCTTCACTCCCACCAATACCAATGCCACCATCTACCAAAATGGCCGATCTCAACCTTAACTTGTCGGAGGATTGCCAGCAAAGCTGCTTGCCCTTGACTCTAAACCTCTCTCTCCAACATGAACCATCCTCCCCACCATCAGCATCTTCTGGCGGCCATCAACCATCACCTCCGCCAACAATAGGCAAATTTCAAGAAATGTCAGGGGATAGCATAATTAGTGTTGCATGATGACATTTAAACGGATGAATGAATACATGTGATTAATTAATACGTTGCAAATCTCTGCTCGTAAAAATGGGGGGAATAAAGATTTGTTATGTGTAAAGTTTGGGTTAGTTAGGAACATATGGTATGATATGGATATGAATATGATGCTACAACTTAGAAGATTAATCAGGGTTTTGATTTGTAAGTTGTATGAATTAGGGATGAAGTGTTCCTTGTTTTATATAATTAGCTGAAATGATTTATATAAATATAAATGGATATTGGTTACTTGCCTAATTGTTTTTATTTGTAGTTTTTTTTTTCATGGTGGCCGATTCAAGCAAATGGAACGACGACCGAAAGGAAAAAAATCAACATACATTTTCTCAAACAACAATTTGTTTAATACATCATTTTTTGAAAAAAAAATTATGTTTTGGTTTTTTATTTTACTGCCGGTCATTTTGATTGTTTTGTCCGTTTGACCCGTTGGATCGAAAAAATTTTCTCCTGGCTTGCAACTAACCTGGTACTGTATTTTTTTCCTCCCGAATTGAAGGCTAGAAGCAGCTTTTTAATCCAATAGAGATGGTTTGACACAAAATACAAGTGCCAGGTGAAATGGCGAATGGATAGCCATGAAAACGCAACTCATAACCAAGATATTATGCTACGGGTGTAAAATAACCAAACTCGAAAGAGCAGAAAACCCAAAAACCAGAAGGTTTGGTTTGGTTTCAAGACAAGGAGTCAAGGACCACAAATGAAGAAGTAACATGATGAATCCTGTCCACAGGAAAGGACTGGAAAACTAGCAGGGTGTTGGTGGTATGCTGTAATCAAACAGTGAAATCGTTTTGAGTTTACAAGTATTTTTAACCAATTATAATTACACGTAATAAATATCGACATGGAAAATAAAAATAAACCTATAAACACTTTATTGACTTTTTTATATTTTTGATTATTTTCATTTTGACAATAAAGAGAATGAAATTTATAAGAAACTCGATTTTCTACTCATTTATTTTTACAATCAAGGCTCTAGTAACCTGATAAAAAGGAAACTCGGTCACATGATTTCATTCTTTCGATTCTAACATACCAAACGCACTCCAAGTTTATTACAGTAGCATATGTTAATGTAATCTGCTGTCTAACAAGGGAAGTTGAAAACTAAAGAAACACAAGATGAAGATACCAACCAAGTCATTGCTGCATATGCATCTCATCACTTACACTCACTGGTTTTAAATTCCAAACAAAAGAATGATATGTTAGAAGAACAAAAACTCCTCTCTTCTTTTAAGGGGGGCAAAAAAGAACAACAACATCTACAAGGATTACAAACAACCCCATTTGGATTAAGGGTATATGCCAGGCAGGTATGAGTATGAAATCCATCATCCAAGGTGAGTTGATTACAAAAAATAATCTGGAGTCTTGCGTGAAGTATCTGGTTCAATCTGCCTTGGTGCTGGATCGAATTGAAGAAAGTTTTGCTCCATGTTCTCCCCGATTTCCAGGATGGCAGCCATGTTTCCACACCGATAACAGTAGTTTGGAGCACTGAATACAGTCACCACATTCTTTTCCTAACAGATGATCAATTGTATACAAACAATTAAACAATGAATGAAAGATAGATCGAGAATACTGGAATAATCTGCCCAATTTTGTTATGTAAAGGTCAATGTTAACTCTCCAAAATTTGATTTGACCATAGCTGGATAAATTAATTAAATTCTACAAGTAACAGGTCGATTTGAAAAAGGAAAAAAAATAATAATAAAGGAAACTCAACACTTTTATAGGAGAAAAGAAACGGATAATGCACAAAAACTGAAAGAACGATAAAAACACAAAACAAAACAATAAAGCCCTGTCTGCATGATGCTGAATGGAATCATTAAGAGGTGGCAAAAACAGAAAAGAGTGAAATGTCTAAAGAAGACATCTATTTTGCTTCGAGATTATAGTAGAGCTGGCATAATCAATTGTGGTATGATGTAATTGCAATGTAAATTCCAGGTCAGACAGTGGCATGCTGATTTATAAAAAGAAATATATATCTCAAGTGAACCCATAAGGAAAAGAGCAACCTCTTTACTTTTTTGCTTAGAAAAAATCAATGGAACTATTGCAAGCATGAATACATCATATATCGGGCTTTGTAGGAAAAATGATGCTGTCTAACCTGGCACCAATTGTAACCCTCCATGACAAGCTGATGGGCTCTTGAGATGAGAGTGAGTCCATTCGTATGGTTAAACTGGGTTGCTATATCTTGTCCAAATGTATAGCCAGCTCCACGAGGAGAAATTCCCCACCCACATCTGTCATCTGGATCAGACCACAATAGATCACACATTGGTCCTTCATGTGGGACCTACAGAGTCGCAAAAAGTCATGCCGGTTGGTATATACAAACCAGCAATGAAACATTAATAAACGAATTTGGAAGAAATTAAAGAACTTTCTGGTCCAGGAAAAGAGCAATTGATTTTGCAACCATTGTACGCATTAAAATAGACAACTTCAAGTACCTCCTGTATGCGGTCCAATGCTCGGATATTGTCTAGTGTATCCAAGGATGGGGAAAGTCCTCCATGCAAGCAAAAGATCTATCACGCAAGAAATCCATTAAAATATGGCATTGATGATAGTGATAAACATGCACATGTACTTCTTCTAACCTGGCTCTCAATAAGTGCTGTAAGAGGTAGGTAATCAAAAAGATCGGTAAAATGCTTCCAGACATTTGCATTTCCATACTTCCTCAAACATTCATCATAGAATCCATATCTGAGTGGAACAAAAAGGTAAACAAGCAACAATAAGAGAGAAGTTTAGATGCAAACCCTTGATGCACATGCGTAGTATATACATGATTGACAGAATAAAAATTTTCGACTCAAAAGAATAAATAAAGTATGAGCATCTATCTGATATATAGTAGTTTTAACGCATTTCTCTTTAAATGCATCTGATCCAAGGGCAAATGTCAATAAAATGCAAATCCCTTTGCATGCAGGTGTACATGCATATAATAACGTGAATCACCTTTTCGTCAAATTCATTGAATTCACAAGGACCATAAATTGGAAGAGGAACTATTCCTCGGTCCTCTCACAGATATAGCGAGGGAGGGAGGGAAAGAGATCCATCTGATGATTTGTGCCAAAAAGAGGTCATATATGGTTGCCTTCCCTTACTTTATCCCCATCTCAAAAACACAAAAATGGCATGGCAAATTTGTTCAAGTCAGGTTTCAACCATACCCCCTATAATCGGCAAAGGTCACAACCTTTCACCTCACTATTCTGTAGCTATCATAAGCAAAATTGTGTTATACTTCCATAATATACACCTGAGTAACTGGGCAAGCATTAAGTTGTGCCATCATAAGAAAAATCTATCAATGAGATGATGCGGGCAAGCATTATGATTATGGCCTTCTTTGTTTGGCAACATTTTCATTTTAAATCCTCCGAAGCCAGAAACTTATAAGATTGTAAACTTCAGGCTGGTTGTTATCAATAAGACATAAGAGCTTTTAAGATCAAGTCCTCTTTAAAATAAGGGGTGTCCCTATGTCTGAAATCCTTTTAAACACTTCAACCCTATTTTTTTCATTGTTTCTTTTTCTCTCCATTGAGTGCCTCGTCCACTTATGAGAGTATAAACTTTAAGACCAACGATAAATGGCAAATTTAAGAAAAGAAATTGCTGGACAACTATCGCAAAACAGAGTATGAATGTCATATTTATTATTGTTATTTAAAACGTTTTTGGCTGAAAAGCATAATTGTCTTTTTCAATATATTGATTTAGATGTTTTAGTTACACTTGTCTTCTACATTAAATCTAATATTTTAACTATTGTCAGAATTATATTTGTTTAATTCAATAGCATAAAAGTTCATAGATTATAAACATTCCATATTACAAAACAAACATTCTTGAATGTTCAAACTTCAAACTTTAGGACCACCTCTTATATTTCAAAAATGGTTTCAGACTTTAGACCGTTTAACCTTTTAAAAAACAAACAACACCTATTCAATTGTGTTATACTTCCATATGATACATCAGTATATCCTCTATGACCACAATAACGGTGTGATAGAATGCATGAAAGAAATAAATCTCCCATATTGAGCTTTACAATGATGGGCAGCAAACATTTCTCGTCTTGCATAAGAAAGTAAAGGTCTTACACTTGAGTGATTTGCCGGCTCTCATGATTTCCTCTAAGAATTGTAAGTCTGTCTCTATAACGAACTTTTAGAGCCACTAAGAGTGTGACAGTCTCCACGGAATAATACCCACGATCTGCATTAACAATCTGATTAGAACAGTCTTAAACAAAACTGAAACTTGCAAAGCTGTCCTTATAATTATCATTGTAAACTTGGTGGCATCATCCATGATAATAATAATGGATTGGCAGACATTTAGGTGGCGTTTAGTTTGCGGGATTTCAGAGAAACTGGTGGGATTTTCATTTGAAAATCATTCTCTTATCATGTTTGGAAAAAAAAAGTGATTTCATTTTCCTTTAGCATTTCACAATCCTCTTTTTTAAAGTTTTAGAATTCTTCTCGATCCCCTATTATTTCATAATCTCATGTCTTTACATTTCAAATTCCTAACCGAATGACAATATTACCATTATCCCCAACCTAACCACCACATACCTATACCCATTGACCCTGCCTGCCCTGCCCTACCAACACCTACCCCATCCCACCCCACCCCATCACATCCCACCCTACCCTAAGTACATACACCCAACAATGATAACTATCTAACACTACCTACCTGCACCAATCCATTGTACCATACTCCATCGTACCTACCCACCCCACCCCACCCCTACCTACCATACCCACCCACCCTACCCCAACCTAACTCGACATCGTATCTTACTCTCACCCATCCTACCTCACTTATATATCTACATATACATACTCACCCCATACTACCCCTCTCACCCAACCCTACCCACCCTTACTTACCATACCTAGCCACCTACCTTACCCTCACCCATCCCACATCAAATACACATCGTATCCTACCCTCACCCATCCTACCTCACCCACATCTACCTATACACACCCATCCCAACACACCCTACCCACCTACCACCCTACGCCTACCCATCTACATCTTGCCCACCTATTTACATACACTACCTTCTTGTACACCTACCTGCTTTACCCATATCATTTGACACATTTGTAAATCTTACAAATAACTGAATTTGAAATCCTGCAAACCAAACACATGACATGATTCAAATCCTGTCACATTTGGATCCTGACATTTTCAAATTCTATCATATTTAGATCCTGATATATCAAAATCCTGTAATCCAAACGCTACCTTAAGGAACAACCCACAAAGATTAAATCTAAAGCATACAGAGCTCCTTTTAAAGGGCTGACCATATGGATTAAAAATATGAAAGATTAATGGACTCAAAACTCACTCCCTCTTCTAGGTTTTAATTCTGCCAAATACAAGAACACAGTTGCCATTTGACCATTTCACAACACCGTGTACCATTTATCTTAACACTATTTGCAAGTAGATTCAATGTTCTTTTATCACTTTGTTTTACCAAATTTAGTGTTATTTGGCTCGTGATGCAAGCATTCATTCCCAAATGACGATCTATTACCTTCTTAGATTGAGTTATATATTAAATGTTCTTTAGAATTTATATATACTAGACTACTAGTTAGTTTTACCACAAAACCTTCTTTAAGACAATTGGATACTAGCCAGTCTTGATTGCAGAAAACGCACTTTCTCAGCTTCTATATTTTCCCAACACATCGCGAAAAATCAATTCCAGTTAATGGACAACAGCAAAAGTACCAACTTCATGAGTGTCCAAGTATATGCTTAAACATTCGTGCTCACAGTGATTTATGCAATGTCAATTAGCTGCATCAAGATGCTTGGTGTTTCAAAATATGACCCTAATATTGAAGAGACTGATAAAGAAACTCCTACACATTTCTCATTGTAAACACTTATCTCTGCATCAAACTCTCACAACATCATAATAACAAGAAAGTCACTAACATTTCGTGATTTAGTGAAAATCAAGTTGATGAAACAACCAAAACTAGACATTCAAATTGTCTGAACCAGATTATCTATAAGCAAGAAACCTCCCATGATTTGCAAATATCTGTTATTGTGCTTGGAAATGATGTCCACTTCACCCAAGATCCAAGGTACAACATCTAGTGGCACCACAACATGAGATGGAGTCATGGAGAATGGCATCAGAAAAAAGTTCAATAAGCTACAGCAGTACAGCTATTCCAAAAATTACCCTGTAACGTTCACGTAGTTTAAGCAACAACCAAGTTCATCTATGATAAACTGAAAGTGTCTCTTGAAGACATCAATTAGCTACCACTTGAATAGACATTTCTAACCATGGAGGGAATGCAAATATATATATATATGGTACTCAACGATATTGATCTTAAACTAGTTTATTCCTTGACAATATTGTATTATTATTCATGACTTACATGCTATGGAGTTATCGCAGTCAAAAATCAAATAGCAATTGGGCTGCTATTTGCTATAACAGATATCGTGATGGTATAATGGTGATATAGCGGTTTATACACACGCACACACATATACATACATCCATATACATACATATACATACATACATATATATACATACACACACAGATATACATACATATACACATACATATATATAGAGATTTAGGTTCAAGTGAGTACCATCCATTATACAACGCCACAGAAGGTTCTTAATATTTTTTCATGAACATGTTTTAAATAACTTTACAAATATATAAATTTCATGCACATTCACATATTCTAAGTGCATGAAATCATGCATCACATAAATGTAAGTTCACATACATGTAAATTTATGTAAGTGTACGTTCACATCATTTTTAAGGAGTTAGGAGATGTGAAAGTTTGTGAAATTTACATATCATAATTATAATCTTAATTTAAATATGTTTATGAAAAAAAAAAATTTAAAGATTTTTTTAAGGTGGTACCTCCTGGTGCTTTGCATAATAAGTGGTACTCTCTCGAACTATATATATGTATACATACATATATATACATACATACATATATATATATATATATATATATATATATATATATATATACACACACACACATATACATATACATATATATGTATGTGTGTGTGTGTGTATGTATGCATGCATAATTATCTATGTGTGTGTATTTAGGATCAAATGAGAAGCTAAATATATCTTCAGAAGTAAGAAGCCCTGTGATTTATTTTTTTATACGTTGATTCACCAGTTTTTGAATTTTGAATATATAAATAATGAATCATAAATTCCAAATTAAAATCAACAATTCACTAATTTTTTTTTTACATTAATTCATTAGTATTTGAATATAAATGATAAATCACAAAATTAAAAATAAGTGAATCAATGTACAGAATCAGTGAATCACAGTGATTCTCACACTTTTCACAATAACCTAAGCCTATATATATAGATATAATTAAAATCATAAAAGGTTATGTAAAAACATAACATGATACATATATATAATTAAAACCATAAAATGTTATATAAATACATAACATTATACACCTATATAATTTAAAATCATAAAAACGTTAATACATATATAATATTAAAATCATAGAAGACTTTAGAAAAACATATAATTAAAGTCATAAATGGGTAGACCCACGTTCCATAGCACAATTTTGACCGTTTTTACTGCTATTTTATCCAAAATTACGTTTATATAGCGGTAAATAGCAACCACTAATAGCGGGACCGCTGTTTTGTGCGCCAACCGCTGTAGCGCTGCTGTTAAGTGTCCAGCTTACATGAATATTTTACTATCACTTATAGATTGTGCAATCAAGTGTCTCAAAGTAGTGTTCTGTTTATTGTTTCAGTCAACGTCCTATCTTCATTAACCCCTTAAACACTCATGTATTTATGAGCTTTAATATCACCAGCCCAAAAATTAAGTTCTAAATCATAGAGTTGCAACTAATAATATAGCAATCTTTTTAAAAAAAAAAAATCAACCTCCGCCTTGGTAGTGCAGCTCCAGTTAGGTTTCTCTGTAACAACTTTCAACAAAAACATTTTCCATAGGACCATATGTAAAATAATATGCATATATTCCAATATGTCATAACATCCCATCGCCTGGGGAAAGTCAATTCGATTCCTATGACGATCCTAAAGTTAAACACCCTGAAGTATTCGACCCACCCTTCCCCCAAAAAAAAAAGGTCATTGAGCCCTAATTTGTCAATACATGGCTAGCGTATAATAAATAAAGACACAAAATTGACAGACAAAGCGCAAACTATGAAATTAAAATCTCACCAACGTAATCGCCCATGAAGAGATAATTGGTATCGGGAGGATTGCCACCTATCCGAAACAGCTCGATCAGATCGTAGAACTGACCATGAATATCACCGCAAACCGTAACGGGACACTTAACCGGCTGCACATTCCATTCTTCTACAAGTATTGCCCTAGCTTGATCGCAAAGCGCTTTCACCTCCGATTCTGTCAACGGTTTGCACTCCATCAATTGCTCTATTTGCCGATCTACATCCGCGTGCGACGGCATTTTTCCCTCTTTTTTCCCGATCAAATATACGCAGATCGAGATCCAATCACAAGGAAAAAGGAACAAAAGTAATTCCAAATCCTAAAAATCGATAATTTTATAAACCAATAATCAAAAACCGATCGGATTAAACATCAAACAAGAAAGCTAGGTCCGATTTTGATATCATTTTCTGGTATAATAGAGATTTGTCTCCATTGACTTGGAATTCTCCCTCCCTCTCTTTCTCTCTCTAGAATTTGCAAAAAGAAAACAAAAATATTTTTATTTGTGTATATAAGCAAAATCAATTTTCATTTCAGTTATTGTACTTTTGTTTTATATCCACTATGTCCCTGAAGTTTAGTTTTTTCACGATTCAGTCACTTTCAAACTTTGTCTTTGCTGGCGACTTTTTAGAAGTGTCAAATTTTTATAAATTCAAGTTTACGAGATATTTTATAACATTATAAATTTGGTACAACTCGTATGATTTGGTTTCGGTTTCATGTCCTAAATCACTTAAAACAAGTATATTAATAATAATTCATCTTTTTAACTATACAAATAAATTATGTCTATCGTATTTTAATCATTAATTAACGCATATTACTTGTTGGAAACCCACAAAGACTTTCAACAGTTGTTGTTTATTTACCATATATGTTCTGTGAAATATCATTTAGTCAATATTATGATATGCACACAAAAATGTTATCATCGGATATCAGACTTGTTTACTCAAGTTTAAAATTCTGTTTGGATGAAAGAGTTTTAGTTTTTTATTAAAAAATAAAAAGTATGCATGATAATGAAGCGGGATATGTAGGAAATATTTTATTTCCAATCCAGATCTCTGCTTCTTACTCATCATTCATATTCCTATCGAGGATCGGGGATCCCCGTCAGAAAATTAATTTTTTTAACATCCTAAATAATTAACAAGTTAAAACTATATATAATGTTTTAGTTAAAAAAAGTATGTAAATAAAATTTAAAATTCAATTCAAACATTTTAAAGTTATTTATATATAATTTATAATAAAATGAAAATAAAAAATCTACAAAAAAACTATAGATAGAAATAAAACAATATGAAAGATGTAAACATTGATATAATAGCTTATATAATTACATTGTAAAATTAAAATAAATATAATAATTTGTAGTAAAACATAAAATAAAATCATGGTTGGGGATTAAATTGTTAATTTGTGCGGCCAACTCAAGTATTCCCTGGTCAAAGTAGGATTGACTTTCAAGTTTTCCATTAAAGTAAGTTTTGTTGTCAAGCCTACAGTCTTCTGTCAAAAGCTACCTCAAAAAGATTTTAAAAGGAATTTAAGGTTTTGATCAAACAAATTTATTTATTACTCTTATAATAATTATAAAACTAAACTTATAATTATTATTAATCGTAAATTACAAATTTTGTACATGTGGTTTATGAAGAACAATGGATTTAGTCCATTAACTTTAAATTTTACGTTTGATTTTACTAAGGATTTGTTTGGTCAATTTTTTAAAAATGAGAATCTTACTTTTTATTTTGTTTTACTTTTATTCTCATTAAATTAAATCCTTTTTTTAGTTTTAGATACTTTTTATTTTATTATTATTATTTATTTAATAAGTTTGTATTATTAAGTTGTATTAATTTTAATATATATATATATATATATATATATATATATATATATATATATATATATATATATTCTCAAAGTATTGTATATTATATTTTATTTATAAAAAATGACATTGTTTATATATAAATTTTACTATTTCATCTATATATAATATATTACTTTGTTTGTGTGTATACATATAACCTTAAATCTGTTGGTTGTATACAGACATCATTAGAGATTTAATAGTATAATGGTTACGATTTACTTATAACTAAATAAAAATATATTAATTTTATTGTATTAAACTAAAATTTATGTGTTAAGTTTATATTCGGTTAAAAATCATAATCAAATCAAAGTGTATTAGCTTTATAAAATAAGTAAATTAAAATATATAACATGTTATGTTTATATATTTAGTTAAAATATAATTATATTGGATATATGAAGTTTATATATATATTCGTAAAAAGGTAACAAAGAAACGTTGACTTAACAAAATAATTAATTAAACTAATTAATACGTACCATTTAGTGTGTGTGTAAATATGTATGTATAAGTTGGGACAATAAATTAATAAAATATATAATTATTTAAATTAAGTAATATATATAAAATAATTTTTTTCTAATCATCACTCGGTTAATGTTAGTGTACCATGATTAAAAAAAAAAAAAAACAATGCAAATTTTTTTGTTTTCACTTATTTTCATTTCACAGTAGCAAACGTATTTTTATATATAGACAAACCTGTAAAACCGGATTATGTTACTTTTATAGAATAGTGGTAAAATAAAGAGAAACGAAAGTAGCATTGAGTATTTGTGAAAGGAGATTTGTCCAAGGAGCTATTAGGGAAAAGAAAGGAGAAAGGGTCATGAAATGAAAGTTAAATTGGAGAGAAACTCGACTCAAATGGATTCAGGAATTCAAATATGGTTGCTATTGTACGCGTCGTCATCGGTGAAGGATAACAAGACTTTTCTGCTTGTCACCGGTGGCTCAACCATCTCACCGATTGCAAACACGTGTCGTGATGGTCCATGGACCGCCCAACATCTGCTGCTCCACTCTATGATTGCCCTGCTAATCCACGTATGATTTTATGTTTTTACATGATAAAAGTATTTGTTTGCTCCCAAACGTTATTTACTTGTTTATAGTTAGTTTTTTCAAATTTACCTACGTGGCTATTAATCATTTTTTAAAAACAACTAAAACTAGGAAAAATCATTTGCAACTCTAGGTTTCGAGGTTACCAGTTGTACAATTTTGATCATCTTACCGTTACGTAATTTATTTAATTATATTGATCGGGCCGGACGAACAAACGAGAATTTAAAATAACACAAATAATTTTAGGAGGAGTTTGGTTCTGGAGTTTCCCAAGATTTACATTCAAAATCTTATGTTTGGTTTACAGATAGGGGTGTAAACGAGACGAGACAACTCGTGAGCTACACGAGATCGACTCGTAAAAAACTCAAAATCGACTCGCAGTTATTCGAGCTCGAGCTCGAGCTACTCGAGTAGTAATCGAGTCGAGCTCGAGTATTAAAATAACATGCTCAATAGGCTCGCGAGCCTAATCAAGTTTAAGTTTACAAGTTTACATTTTTACTCATCAACTTTGTAATATTATATTTGTATCACTTTTATATAAATCAAACTATATAATCTTCAACATAAATGGGATAAAATTAAATTGAATATTTTGTATTTATATTTCGATTTCCTTTATTCTGAATGTAATCGGGCCAAGTTGAGTCGAGCACGATAGTATCGAGTGGTTTCTCGAGTCGAGCTCGAGTTTCAAAACTAAGGCTCGATCGAGCTCGAGTCAAAATTCAAGCTTGAGTTTTATTGTCGTGTTCGAGCTCGAGCTTGCTGATACTTGACTCGGCTCGGCTCGGCTATACCCCTGTTTACAAATTTAGAGATGTGCCACAATTTGAAGTTGCAACTGCTTCTCCAATTCAATTTGTGTCGTACAATAAAGCTGTAAGTTAAAATTTGTATTTATATGTTTTGAATTTTAGTTTATGTACATTTATGCAAATAGTTTTTTAATTAAATGTCACGTTTTACGTTGGTAAATAAACTTGTGTGTGTATATATGCAAAAGAGATCCTAACTTTCGAGAGAATGAAAAAACTAATTTAAAACTTTTTATTTTTAATTAATTTAAACATTTATTGTAAATTTTAATTTGTTTAACAATAAAACATGAAATATTATCTGTGCATGATTCCGTCTTTATGCACAAACTTTCCAGCATTAAGATGAAAGTTTTTGCACGAATAAATTTCGTGTTTATACATCAATGAAAAAAAATGTTTTTTTTTTCAGAAAATAAACATTTAAAAGTTCAAATTGACCAAAAATAAAAAAATTAAAATTTTAAAATGGTTGTTAGTTTTCCCATTTATAAAAGTTTATCAAATATCTATGAGAAAGGTTCTATCAAAGATCGTATCGGCCAAAATGAGAAAATTAAATATTTCATGATTGAGCGTTGAATAATAAAAAATGATCCCGGTTCCCAACACATTAATAATAAAAATGACGAGACCCTAAAATGTATGGCCAAAATATTTTCTCATATTTTCTCAATATTTAGGTTGCGTTTAGTAGAGAGAATTGAATAGACAAGAAATGAAGATAAATTCTTTTGTTATGAAACTTGAAAATACAATAATCTCAGGGCCAGCCTTGGGCCTGGTGCATATGGGCCACCGCCCAGTCCCAAATTCACGATAAGGGGCCCAAAAAAATTTATATATTTTTTTGAACGGCAAACTATCCTACTCCTAGTCCTAAACTACTCCACCTAAATTTCAACTTACTTACTCCACCTAAATTTCAACTTACCTCCAACGGGATCGAACTCGTGACCTCTCGCTTATAATTCTACCCTCTTAGATTATATAACTTAGTTGTCCAGTATTAGATTATATGTTTTTTGTGTGATAAAAGTCATAAACAATGTGTTGGTTCAGCTAGTAGTCTTTTTGGATTTCAATAGCTTGGGATCGAATCTCATTGTGTGCATTTTTATTTATTTATATCTCATCATTACCACTTGGATTTTCATCTACAAATATCTTCTATTTGCTTTACTATCCATCAAATTCAATATTTATATTTTTGTTTTTCAATGAGTTTTTTTATTTTTGTTTAACACGTGGTTTATGTTATTTATTATACGACTAATAAAAATACTAATGAGATATGTATTTATTTCTTGGGATGTTATTTATTTTTGACACGTATGTTTACTATTTATATTATAAATCATTTAAAATTTAAACTTTTTTTTTCTCAATTTACTAATAAAAATATAATTTAATATTGTATGCAAATTTTGCCCAATTTATATACGATGTTCGTACTAAATTTTTTTTTTTATTGCGGTTTTTTGGATTGGGATAAAAATTCAGGGAAACACCGTGAAACCATTACGCAATAACAGATTGAGAAGTCTTTAAAGATATGACATTGACAATGGTGCAGCAAAATCAATATTATTTAATTGTAACTTTTTTATGTGAATTTTGCTTATATATATAAAGAGCCATTTTTTAAATATATGCCCCGGGCCTAAAAAATGATAGGACCGGCACTAAATAACCTTATGATTGTTGTATTTCTATTTTCCTAATTTTAGTTTCCACTTAATTCTCTTCCATTGCTAGAGAAATGTGAGAATTGAATATTAAACTATATATTGACACAAGTTGAGAATTATACAGAACTGATATGTAATTTGATTATCCTAACTAATAATTTGTCTTCATTTGTTTTCTATCGATTTTCTCTACCAAACACAGCCAAACAGAAATCATATCCTATGTATATACTTATATGTGTGAGAAAGAGTGCGTGTTTGTTTGTGTGAGAGGATGAAGGGGGGTTAGTAAACATGATGATTTCAATGTCAATTTAGATGTCACACATTTTCCATTATTTAAACCATCACATTGTTTTCAACGAAAAGCATACAACAAATACTAGTGGTTTTGGACTTGCCTTTAAATAAAACCAAAGAAACTACAGCACTCTTTAGGTACTTCGACATGACAACCAACAAACTTTATTTGGTACGGCTAATTTTGACCTTTTATTATGTCTATGTCATATCAATAAAACTACAACAGTTAATAAGCACCATGCTTGTTTATATTTTCTAAACTTCAACCATCAACTTGAGAAGATGATTATAACATATGACCAAAAGAAGATAATAATAGTTCTAAGTTATGTATAAAATATTGAATGAACTACACATAATTAAACACGTATTACACATATATATTGTTACTCGTAACAACAATATTGGTCTTCTTTAGACCATCGCTTACTCGGTTATAACAGAAATGTCTTGTACTCTAGTTGTAAAGCGCACTGACAAAAACACAAAGCTTCATGATCAGGACGATTTGAATATTTGTACTACAAGCGCACTAATGGAACCATCGATGAGAGCTGTGCATCTTTAAAGCTCCGCGAAGGACATCATAACACAAAAAGGCAATTACTTCATGAATGCTTTTATGCGCATCGTCCTCCCTTCCAAATGAATACATACATCAAAAAGATCTTTTGTACTGTGCCAAGTTTACCAAAGATAAAGTCTCTTTGTTGGTGGGGTGGGGTCAATAATCAAGCACAGTTGCACACGGTAAAATCATAGTAAAAACACAAGAGATAACCGTAAAATGGATTGAACTTTATTCAGATAGTCTTCATCTTCTTGTTACACCAGTAGTAGTAAGTACTTTTGGTACAAATTATGCTTCAGCTTTTTATAAAAAAAACAGTCCGACAAACAATTTCATCATGTTGTTTGCAAGTAAAAGGCATCGACTTTGACTACGATGCCGTCTACGAGATGTATGAGCAAGAATAGTACATACTTACTTACTTACGTTCACCTTCTAACACAAACAGATGGAGATAGATATAGTTTGAAGACAGTGTAGCCTTTTTCTTTTTCCTTTTTCTTAGAGTAGACTCTGAATCATTAACTCCATGTAGATATCAAAGTTTGCCGATTTCATCAAATTGTGGTGAAATCATGTTGTTCTTTCAAAGCTGCCACCAATTTGCATGTGCAACCATTCTGGTGACGATCCCCTACTGAATTCCCTCATGGGTTGTGAACCGAATGGCACCCCAGCCATGTCGTATGTTTGCTGACCAAACTGAAACACAAGCATCGCCTTGTTAGATAGAACGGTATGAATCAGAAAAGGACTCATTTTGACAAACAATATAACATTTGATGCACATACATCTTTTGAAGGAAATCCTTGGGGGCTTGGTTGTGATCTTGAAGTGACAGCTTCAAGCTTCATTGATAAGAACTGTAACGCTCAAGTTAGTTAGTAGCACAACGTTGTAATAGGAAATTAAGTTCTGATGTGATGATCCATGCATACCTCAACCTGTTGCTGTAGTGATTGGATGTAATTAATTATCTCATCAAGAACTAATGCTTTCCCAATAACCTGAGATCAAATAACTCGTCAAGTCAGAACATAATTTCCACTACTGCCATACAGAAGTGAAGTTCACCTCGTTGCTTTCCTACTATTAAACAACAAACAGAAGTTCTCAGCAATTAATTATGATTCCTTTGTTACCTCCATTAGCATTGTTCTCCAAAGATGCAGGAATGCAATGTTAATGTGTGCATATTTCATTCAAGGTTTCCCATAATACATCCATTATTTGCGGCCCTTAAGGGTGTGTTTGGTATGGTGGAATCGAAAGAATGGAACGTGGTGTTTACAAGTTTTTTTTTTTTTGTCTTGTGACGAAAACCTCAATTCTTTATGGAAATGCATAGAGAGTTGAGTTTAATATAAATTCCAATCCTTTTCTTTCCTTATCAAAATGGAAAGGATAAAAAATATGAAAAAGAATGGAGTTCTATAGTTTTCTCAGTCTTTATTTATGTGTAATTAACATTAGTTAAAAAAGTTTGTAAAACTTAAATCATTCCACCGTACCAAACACCCCCTGAAAGTTGTAACATGTTCCATTGTGAAACTATTCAGAATTGAAAAGCTCTATAGGACACATATACTCATGTCTCTTTGATTTTCAGCAAGCGTAGTGGCAGGCAGGCGATAGGATGTTAGCAGAATAGGCTTACTAAAGCTCATGTAAACTTAGCTAGTTTGGGAAACTTTGGCAGCAGAGAAACTTGACTTCCTCCATATTTAATCATGGTACAACATGGTCAAAAACAAAGAATTAAACCATTGACAATGTGTCAGATAGTGCTACCAACTTTTTAATGCAATCTTATGCTAAGGTTAAGCCAATTTCTCTGAAATAGTCTCTCAAAAGTATCCTGTAGAAGCTTTCAGCTCCGTGAACTTACAATAACTTGTTTAGAACTTGGGCAAGAAATGATGCAGAAGATCCTTGTTAATTTAAATCGACCGATGAAATATTAATATATGGACCAGGAACAATTTGTTCAAAACCCTGTTAAATAACTATCTGGAATAAAGTACACAAAGATACGGAGATAAAATAAGAAGAATGAATAAATCACACCTTATTACAGCCAGGGACCAGATCTTGGAGAATCTTCATCCTTTCACTTATCTTCTCTCGTCTAGCCTGTTCATCAAATTGTTCAAAATTCAGCGAATAGAAAGCTATGTATTCAAGTATGACATCAATACACAAGAGTCAAGAAAATCATCAAACGGTTTTCACAGGGTATAGATAAAAAGAAATTGAATTTGACAGTTAAGAAGGTTAGAAGCAAATTACCCTTTCAGCTAAACTGTGGCTATCGGTGGCTTGACCTCTTCGTGCTCGAACATGAATGTAATCTTGTTTAGGTGGTTCAGATGGTTTAGCACTGTTTTCTGGTCTCTTTGCAGAACTTCTTTCAGCTTCCGGTTTAGATTCTGCGTTTTCATTTTCAAGCGCCAAACTCTTCAACCGTTTACCGTCACTATCAAGCTAAACAAAATTACACAAACTTTTAATGAGAATTAAAGAATCCCATCCAGTATCAATCCTAAACTTCATGAATTCAACAAATAATAAACATACAGAACCTGAATTCAAAAAGGACATCACAAAACGATCAATAACGGTTTCCATGAATTTTTTTTCTCTTTAGAATACAAACAGAAAATTTTGATGAGATTGAAGACTACTGGATCAAGAAGTGAGAGGTATGTTTACAATTTAGTAAAGGCAAAAGTACTTATTATATATACTGTTCAATATAATCATGGTTGCTTTAATATTTAATTTGAATAATCGCTATCAATTCATCAAAAAATTGACCATAAAAAGTCACGAGAGGATCTTCAATAAAAGGACAATTGAAAATAGAGATACATGTTAAATTCAATAGCACGTTCAAATAATATACAGCCGCTAAAACCTAACACGATAAACATCATGATGATTTCTTGCAATATTAAATCAAGTTGAAAAAAAAGTGTTTCAATTAATTAATTGATTATACCATGCTATTGCCATTGCTACGGCTGCTAGTTGAAACACCTTTAGACGAATCATCGTCTTCACGTCGCTTCTTACCATTTCCTCTCTGGTCCACAACCATCGGATCATCCACGGCCACATGATCCCTATTATCCAAAAACGCACCACTGTTACCAGTATTATCCCCTAATTGTCCACCCATACCAAACGACGCAGCATTGGCACTCCCACCGCCAAGATTAATCGGAAAAGGCCAGATCTCAGTCAAATTACACAACGAAGAGCCCGTATTACCTGAGCGAAAAGCACCTCCATTCATCATGACCGGCGGATCCATTGGAACAATATAACAAATGGAATCCGATTCAAATCAGCATACAACTGGATCCAGGAAAACCCTAAATTGGTAGAAACAAAGTTGAGTGCCAAATCAGCTGAGAGAGGTTGGGAGATAAAGCTGCGTGTGATCTCCTTTGACAGGGGAGGGTTGTTGGGTGCGTACTGTACCCACCACCAGTGTACGTTAGCGAGAGGTAGACCTCGGGAGTTGAAAAGAAGTGACTTCTGAGTGAGGATTCTCGGAGTGTCAAGCGTTTTCTTGTCGACCGCCTTTTTAAATTAATCACAGTTTCCAGCCGTACCATTTACCAATTTCACGCTTCACTACCCTTCAAAATACCATTTTTACACTTACTGCCCCTGCCCCTTACAATTATATATTATCCATCATTACAGTCTTTTAACCATCAAGATTCAATTTTTTTAGCTTAAACAAAATGATAAAATTATAATAAAAGATATTTAGGTAATTTAGCATTTGTTCTTGAATTTAGTTTTTCAACAACAATTATTTTAAAATGTTTTTTTTTTTCAATTTTGTAATTACAATTCTTAAGAAATAAGAAGTGGCTTGTAATAAATACAAACGTACTAGTTTTGGTTTATGTTCTAAGTTAACATCCTAAAAAACAAACAACACCTGAGGGTATTTGGATTTGTGTTAGAAAAAATGTTGTATCATTTTGAAAACTAATAATCTGATGAACACCGTCACAAAAAGTGCTGTCAGAAAGGTAGTGTTTGATTTATTTTCTGATGTTTGCTATCATACTTATCAAATAATCAGTTTTTAAAGTGTTTGAGTTTTGCGTTTTAAGTTGTAAAATGACCAAATAATCACTTGTTAAACAAATAATAAACTATATTTTTTTAACTGATAAAAAATTATGGTAGGATTAAAACAAACACAAATAGTCACTTAACGTATGCAATCCAAACACTTTAAACCAATTATTTACGTTATTTTAACATAATAATCACTGTAATAACGCAAACCCAAACACCCTCATGTATACTTTGAAGCTTCGAACATCTTATCTTGGGCATATGTCACTTGAATTATCATTAATAGGTTAAATATTATTTACATGAATCAATTATTAAAATCACAATGACTTAAAAACTTATTAGACAGATAGCATGGAAGAGAAAGGTTGGGTTAATATTAAAATTGGTCAATGGTTAGTATTTGTAAGAATTAAAATGAGTTAATCGGTGCATTAATGGAACAATGGATTTCTAAATTGAACTAAATTCGTGTTGCACTCTTTGTTTAATTTTAAATTTAATAAAAAAATCAATTAAAAATGTAGGACGATTTTTATAATGGCTTGCATATAATAAAGAAACAAACTAATTTTCTTTCATAGTTAGAGGTTTAACTTATTAATTTCTTAATGATGAGAGTGCATGATTAACATGTGATGTGTACTTATTTGATTTTGATTGACATCATAATCAACATTTATCTCATTTAAGGAAAGGTCATCATATATTATGGTTGACATGTATTTTTTATTATTACTTTTATTGTTGTTTTTTTTTTCTAATAAATAACTTTAAGACACAACTATTTAGCCACTTATAAAATATTAATAAGTAGTTAGGGGACGATTGTTATGATGTTAGTTAGCTAGAATTAAAAAATCATCATCATTACCACAAAAACACCATTGTTGGTCAAAACAAATTTGTTAGATTAAAAAAACATTTTAAATCCAAACATGTTTAACAGTCATCAATGAATCTTGCAAAATCCAATTATATGGTTTGTAGGAGTTCATTTTTTCATAACTAGAGAAGGAAGATCAAGTTAAGAATTAACTAAAGTTGCAAGAACAAAACTTGCCATCTTGTTATAGAGAACAACTTTAGTAAATAAGGTTTTGGCTCATTGCAATAATTTCAAGGGAATTTGAGGTAGAGACGAGGACACAACAAAGTGCACAGGGTCGTTGAACCCCATCAATTTTAAGCTTTTTTTTATCAGTCATTGCATAGAAATTTTTTTTATCCATACCTTCATAAAGTTGGACCCCAACATTTTGAGACCCAATACATGTTAGCGTATAGTGGCACGCCATCACTAACCCAAAACCTACATACTATATTCTGTTTGGGTCAATTACTAAAAATAGTAATAATTTTTTGATCTTTTATCATTTATAGCAACATTATTCATTTTTTATCACTAATAGTATCAACTTTTGTATTTTTCATATGAATAACATCAACTTTTGTATTTTGTATCCTTAATAACATTAATTTCTATAATTTTTTTTAATCATTTATAGCAAAAACTTTTTATGTTTTGCTATAAATGATAAAAAAATGTAAAAGTTGATGCTATTAATGATAAAAAATAAATAATGTTGCTATAAATGCTAAAAATGGATAAAGTTGTTTCTATTTTTAGCAATTAGCCCTATTCTGTTTTGATAGTAGAAACATAGAACCAAGCCTATGGGTTAAAAGGGAAAACAAAACATCAAACACAATCACCTATTAGTAATCGTAAACTCAGATAATATTTTCAATTTATAAAAACTAGAGTAATTTTATTAATTTTAGTAACATTGTAAATTGATGTTTTCGTAGTAATGATAAACTTGTATTTGAAGTATTAATCGTGAGTCTACTGACTAAAGCAGTCATGGAGTCATCTACACGTTTATTTTGCCATTATATTTAAGTAAAATCTCACGAAGTTTGAATTCTGTATTCACCATTGATTTAAGACCTACAAGAACTTCCTTATAATGCATATTGTGTATTTTAAGAGCAAATGTTGACATAAAGCAAGATTAACATAAGAATTGAGTGGTTTCATTATGTTGAAAGTACATGAAAAAACAAAAAGAAATAAAGATTAGTGGTAAGCAAAATTCCCATTTTGTGTTCTAGAGGAAGAGATATATACACAATGATAATTTGGACAGGGTTTATGGGTAATTAAACCTTTATATATAATAGCTTGATTTATGAAAGTTGTTCAAAGGTGAACTATTATATATGTTAAAATCATAAATGTATTTAACAAAAGCATAGCACACACTATGCTAAGACCATCGTAATTAGTCTTTGGATTTTCTTGTTTGGCATGTGTATATTGATGCTCAATAATTAAGGATCAAATGTTTACGCAATGGCATGAGCTTTACACATGTTTTTTTAGTGATATGATACATAAAAAGCGGATAACAACATAATGAAAGTAGCATACATATGCTTACGCTCTAGTTATCTTGCCCTGTGTTCATGTAGCTTGTCTGAAAGAAAGCACGTGATGATTTCATATGGCATTACTAGGTAAAAAAAGTTCAATTACATAAACATGACATGAAAAAACACAATTGTCGTTACACAAATCAAATTTAAACGTCTTTTTTATAACTTAAAAGGTATTAATAAAATTGATCATGATGGCCACCAATTTATATACAGTTATATATTAATAATTTTTCAAAAAATTAAGTATATAATATGATATGGGAGGTGGTTATTTAAAAGGAAAAACAAATAAAATGAGTAGACATTTTAATTTAGTAAATGATATGATATAGCAAATGAAGGAAGCCAGCTAGAAGAAATTTGGAGGTACTAGAGACAGATGTTGATCGGGCGTGGGTCGGGTCAATAATTATAGTATCTTGTTTCCCATGTGTCCTTATAGAAAATGCCACTTATGGTGGAGAAAGTACGTTTATTTGATCTGACATACAATCATAAATTTTATTCTATACAATACATATATCTCTTCCTTTCTAATTTGTTGATTACGTTGTATCCATTTGATTAAACTTAACCCCTCCTCTCGCGTTAAAAGAGAATAGTGTGATTGGTAAAAATGTAAAGTGTACATTTATAATCATTCATTTTATATACAATTAAATATCTACAACATTTTAATTAAACTTGAGGAATATATACATTTGAAGATACATTTTACTAGATACCATTTAAAAAATAAAAGCAAAGATTTATAATATAATATATACATGAAGTAGGTAATACCCATGTATATTACATGGATTGATTTTGAAATGGGTTGATTTTAAAAAATAAATATTTATAAAGATATATAAAATGATAATAAAAATTAAAATTTAGTTAATGAGATATTAAATTATTTAGATTAGATTTGAATATATTTGATTTGATTTGACTTGACTGGAATTCTGATCTAGATTATAGTAAAACGACATGTCAACAGAAAATCATGGTGTGCATCAAATTAAAAGAGAGACTGATATGTAACACATTAATTTATTTATTTATTATTATGTATAGATTAGTGTGGAGTTTTTTTTTTATCTGTACCACTTAATACACATTTTCAAGATTCTCTACAAAAAGTTATAAGATATTTCTTAAAATGGCAAGAAAATTTCCACGAATGATTTTCTTGATCAAACGACCCATATTAGAAGATGGGGAGATGAGATGTATATGTTCAAAAGAGTATCAGATCTTTTGTAGGAAGTATTACCTTTAAAAATGTTATAAATCTTTTTTAATCATGTTTAAATTAATAATACTAGACTATTTGCAAAAAAAATCATACACAAACACATACTGGAACTATGTGGAACATACATGTTCACATGAATGATACAATTTTAAACTTATGTTCAAATACACAATTTTACATATATTTTTCACGTTCATATGATTTTTAAGTAGCTAGTTAGTATGAATGTATGATTTTTTATAAGTAACCTTATATTGATAAAATCTACATAAATATGAAAATTAATTATATAAAAAAAATTGTGCACAGTATTCCACAAAAATGTGGTACACTCTTTAACTATATTATATGTAGGGATTGGATATACCAAGGAACGTCCATTCATTGGTTTTTACTGTTTTCATTATATGCGGGGTCTTTATTTGATCCATTCACATAATTTTTCTATTTTTTACATACAAATGTATGATACTCTTTGTAAATAAAGAATTTTAACATTGATTGCACATGTATATGTAAAAAAGTTTGAACACACACACACACACACACACATATATATATATATATAGGGGTTCAATGTAGAACATTCATGCATCGAAAAATATGGAATAACCTCCATGCACCACCACAAATGCATCACAATTCCCGCGTGATGTATCATTATTTCCACGTGATGCATCAAATTCCCGCGTGATGTATCGACTTCCACGTGATTAATTATGATTTTCTAGTGATACATTGTGGTTCTTTGATGCATAGAGGTTCTCCATTGAACCCAACCCTCTATATATATATATATATATATATATATATAGAGAGAGAGAGAGAGAGAGAGAGAGAGAGAGAGAGGTGGGTTCAATGGAGAACCTTTATGCATCGAAGAACCTTTAAGAACCTCAATGTACCACCATAAACGCATCACAATACTCCCGTGATGCATCATTAATTCCACGTGATGCATCAAATTCCCGCTTGATGTATCGATTTCTACGTGATGCATTACAATTTTCTAGCGATGCATTGTGGTTCTCCAAGGTTCAATTCTTCGATGCATAGAGGTTCTCCATTGAACTCACCCATATATATATATATATATATATATATATATATATATATATATATATATATATATATATATATATATATATATATATATATATATATATATATATATGAAATTGGGCCTAACAAGAGTTTGGTGTGAAATTAAAAATATACAAGTGATGGTGAAAGATACTTTAGAAGACAAAGCATTACAAACTTTGCCTAATACTTATCCATTTCAGTTAGACATCTATCATCACAATAAAGAGCCTTTACCCTTTTCCTTTGCTAACTTCAATTCACCTAACCTAAAATATCACCATTCTCTAACACATACATATATTCCTAGATGCATGCATGCATGGTATGTGCATGTATATGCATCATCAAGATTTTCTTTTTGTGCAACTCATTGCTCTAAGAATAGATACTTTTTAGTCTAGGTGTTTTAATACTATAACTTTGTGATATGTACGAAAAGAAAAAAGAAAAACTATTTTTGCGTGACTTAGGATTTTACAAAATATTAGAAGTGAAAGCCAAAAAGACAACTTATATATATTGGAGCTTTATGTATGAAAATAAGTTAGGGTGATTCTAAACACGCATCAATGCATTATCTCTCCTAATGTGAGACGAAAGATTAAGTTTAATCAGCGGTCTCACGTCGTTAACGAAAATCATGTAAGAAAGACTGATGTGTGAGTATATGATAATTATGGGCGTGTACATATAGCATGACCCAAATAAATTGAGCACATACATCTTTTTAATAAGAAAGATTCAAAAGACTCGTAAAAAGTTAAAATAAAGATAATATCATACGGTTGTTACAAAACAACAATTATTTAACCCAAAATAAGGATTCACATTTTCTTTTCTATTTTGTTTCAATTAGACTATTAATTATTATGAAGATTTTAAGCCTAGATACATGACAAAATCATGTATGACATACCAACGAGTTATCAACATATAAACTCTTTTATACTTAGGCCGACCCTAAGCAAAAGTAACATAAGCAATCGTTCAGAGCCCGTTAAACTCACGAGTCCATTTGAAAAAAAAACATTTACATACTTAGACTTGTTAACGATTGGAACACTTATTTACTTGCAAAGTTTTAATTTAAATATGATCTAATTGTAAGTTTTTCTATTGATTTACTAAATTTACCATATGTTAAATTTGTTTATTTTGAATACGTACATATTTAAAGAGTCCTTAAAATTGTGTCCGGAGTCCCAAAAGTGATCGGACCAACCCGATTTATACTCCGTAGTGGTCATTGATTTTTGGTCATAACATAGTTTTCTTGATATTTAAAAGATAGGAGTGTGCAAATGGTCTAAATCGGACCGCACTGGGACCGAACCGAGAACCTGATAAGACGGTACCGATATGATTTTTCTCAATTTTGCTAAAGAAAAATGGAAAACCGGACCAAGTTTGTTTGAGAATTAAAAATCATGAAAAACTAGAACTGAGAATCGAACTAGGTGGTATTGGTTCCGGTACAGTTTGTCGGTCTTTAATTTTCTTCCCGTCTTGATTTTTGTACACCCCTATTAAAATGGTGTGTGTGTATATATATTGTTTATTTCAAAGTTGGTTAAAATGTAATAATGTAAATTGTAGAAATAAATATTACAAATTTAATGATCGGCTTATTATTTTTTTTTTTTTACGAAATAAAAAATATTAGAAGATGAAAAGAAATATAAGGCAACACAAATATGTGGAGATGTTAGCGAAGCATCTTTTTGAAGGTGGTTGCTTTGATTGATGCCATATATTTTAGAGCACGTGGAGAAATGGAACAAATTGAATTGGATTGATGATTTAATTAGAAAAAACACGAGATAAAAGATGGGCCTTGGTAACATGCGAAAACATGTGATTAATTACCTTAATCGGCAAGACAATTGCGATTCCGTTAGGGGTTTTTATTCTTCATCTTTTCAATTCCACCACATGTTTATTTCCAAACCTTACATCATTAATTGCTAATCAACTTTTTTTTGTTTCTATTTTATTCCTTTTAAATGATTATTTTTTTATACAATAATTTATGTAAAAAATTTCGTCAGTAATTTTTTTTTTCTTAAAATTGAGTCTCTCATTCTAAAAAGTTGTCTCATAAATTCTTAATCGAGTTCCCTCTAAACTTTGTCTCCGTGGACTAGCCCCCTCGACCACCACTATACCCATGCAAGGGACCATCGAGTTTCACCTCAGACTTTCACCTCAATTCGAAGGGGGATGGTCGAGTTTCACCACCAAAATGAATATCATCGATCTAAAGGTTTAAGTTCACCATCGAATTGCTTCGATTCACATCTTCATAAAGGGTTTATGTTTTATATTCATCAGTTCACCATGTTGTGAACCAAGGTGTTCATTGCGTTGGGTTTGTTCGGTTTTGGTTATGAAAAATAGATATGATTTTTGGTTTCACCATGTTTCTGATTTCTTCAATTGAGTACATGTGACATGTGAGCATTTATCGGTAGAATATGTGTGTTTATGAATTAATCAAGTTCATATGTTCTTTGGTTTTTCAATTTTGACTTGTTTGTCACCAAATTGCGTTGCTTGGATCAATTTATAGTTTGAATGATCAAATTTTTAATTTGAATAGATGTGTTTGATTTTTTCAATCTAAAAATTGATTATGATTGTCGAGTTTAGGATTTATGATAGTGATTTTTAATTTCGTCAATTCCTATTTCATCATATTTATGAAGCTTCAGGTTTTGAAGCCTTGATTTTATGATTTTGATTTTGTTCGCTTGAGGTGTCCATTGGATAGAGGGGATTGCTAGAGGAGGGTTATTGGTGGCGGGGTTTGTCGTGATTAATAATAAGAATAAAAATAAACCTTATTTAAAATTTTTAAAAATAATTCATGTCAACAAATGCAACCGGTTGCATTTTAAATTTTGAGAATTTTAGCTATTTTATAATTAGTGTGATAATCACCTAGGCATAAAATCACAAATAGATGGAGTTATGATTTCTTAGATTTAGTAAACAAGTTATTAGACTACATGTGTAGACAAAAACATGTGAATTCTCTCATTCTTCAAATTTAATGTAGTCTTGTTGAATATATTCTTGAAGAAAATCTAAAACATGTTCAAATATATTCTTGAAGAAAATCTAAAACATGTTCAATAGTCATGTGGGTTTCACCACATCAGTTATTGCTCATTAAGATCCTAGCTCTCAAGTTCATGTAGTTAGGCTCTTTGAATGCAAATGCTATGGATATGATTTGTAGTTTTGTACACAAAATCATGAGAACTATAGGACATTGAACTTATGATTTTTAAAAGCTCAATCTAAAAGCTTTTTTTGACAGACAAATTTATAAAAATTTTTAAAATATAAGCTCCAAAAAGCTACTTAAAATAGCTTTTGGAATTAGTTTGAGCTTTTGATTATTACAAATTTTCTCTTAAAGTACACTATTTATTTTTTAGTTGACATATTTGTTTGATAGTCCTTTTATGTCATTTTATACTTTTCAGCTCTATATAAGTCCAACTACAAGCTCTAAAAGATACCTAATATTTAACCTTCTCGATACATTTTTTTAATTAATCTTTATGGGATTGATTGTCTACTTTATGATGGAATCATTAAAAGACTTGTTTAAATGTTAAACGACGTCTTAATAATTCAATTTAGAGGTAAACAAATATCATCAAACCTTAGGTATTATACACACCTTATAAACCTTTCTATAGCAAAACAATTCAATTGTGATCCTACAACTTGTTTAGATGTTTATGTAGATTTCTAATGCAACTTTTAACTATCCACGTCAATAAAGAAAAATGATTATTTGTTACATCTAATAGACTAATAATATTATTCAAAAAAAAATTGAAGTTCTTTTACGTTCATAAAAGTTATGATTAATGGTTGAGTTTGTCGATACCATGAATCTCTTATATAAAAAACTAAAAATACAAAAATTATAAATAACCTCATGCGTAATTTTCTTAGGAGTGATTAAGAGGATGTTTGATTTTGCGTTATGAACGAGATTTTTTAACTTATTACGTTACAATAACGCAAATAACTGGTTTAAAATGTTTGAATTGCATACGTTAATAAGTGATTATTTGCGTTTAGAGTTAATCCTACCACATTTTTTCATAAGTTAAAGAATGTAGCTTATTTGCTCAATAAGTGATTATTTGGTCATCTTACAAGTTAAAACGCAAATCCAAATACTTTAAAAATTGATTATTTAATAATTATGATAGCAAATAACATAAGCTAAACCAAACACTACATTTCTGGCAGCATTTTTTGTTACAACTATTATCTGATTATTAGTTTCCAAAACGCTACAATATTTTTACAAACGCATATCTAAACACCCTCTAATTGAACTTAAATCTGATTTATCAAATCATTTTATTTCCTTTATTTAAAGTCACCTTACCAAACTTTCCATGATGTCATAAAATTGGGCCGACCAACATTGTTTAGACAACTCTAATGAACATTAAAGCTTCCCGTTTTGCTTTAATTAGTAAGAACATTAATCTAAATTTAGTTATTAGGTTTCATGCATCCGAACGCTTTAATTAAGAATTAATCATAGTAACACGTGTCCCAAATCCCAATAAGTTAAGGGATTATTATTATATAGTTTTTTTTTCCTCAAATAGAAAGTAGTCAATTTAATCTTATCCAAGTGTAGCTTCTAAAAATTATAATATTAGTTTTTTTTAACAGCAAAAAATAAATTTCGGCATTGTTTATAATATTAGTTGGTTACAGGTAATTATCAAAGTAATTTACTTTATTCTCTAAAATAGTTAGAAAACACAAAATAATTATAAGGAATCACTTATGCCTTTTGCAATTAAGACTATTAACTAGATACATATAAGACACCTAACCTAGGTGTTGTTATATAAAGAAAAGAAATGAAAATAATTATAACCCTATTTACTTGTGTTTTAACTTTCAAACTTATTGACTTAATTATAGACATCAATAATTCATGAATGCATTAATTATTTTCAGGGACAGATTTAACCTTATGTATTTTGTTAGTGATGCATTATTTATTGTCTTTACTTTTGTAAAATTTACAAATAATAATATATTATTACCCGCGTATTCCGCGGATATTTTTTAATATATATAATATAATAAATTAAAAGGTAAAGATATAAATAATATTTTTATTAAACAAAACTATATAAATATATATGAATAGTAATTATTTGCTTATATTTTTTAAACTTTTATTATATTATATTATAATTAAGTTAGTAGAGTATTAGATTTTGTTTGATTTGATTTATATTTAAAAGTAGATTATATTAGATTTGGATAGAATTCAATTAAATTTCTTTATTATTTTAAAAACCCATAAATGTCACTTATCGATTCATAGTGATGACACGTAACTTCACAAGAAAAGAGTAAAATTACTCTTTTATTAGTATTTATTATAAATATATAGATTAGCTAGATTATTAAGTGTACTATTTATATCAATTCATATTTTCATTCAGATTTTTTAGAATTGATAAAAAGAATTAATAATTTCTTATAATTGCTACTAATAAGTAATAATAACAGAAAATTCTAAGAATAAAAGTAGATTTTAAATACTATAATTGAGTTTAAATTTTAAAATCAATACTTTTGTAGAATATTTATGAATGAAAACATATGAAATATATGAAGGAATAATTGTATCTAATTTGTCAACATTTTATACTTAATATGATTTAACTAAAAAAAAGTTATGTTATATTAATAAATAAATCTTTGTTTTAAGATATAAATTATACAAAATTATTACAAATTATTATATGCATGTTTTGAATTTTAAAGATAATATATATGTTTTAATTATTATCAACCTATTGGTTAATTGCTTTTAATATAATAAATTGAAGTGATTAATGTAAGGAGATAAGTTAGGAAAGAAAGATAAAATGTTATTTATATATTTTTTAGTTATTGATTTTAATTAGGAAAGAATGATAAAATGGCATAGGTATAATTATTGATTTTAATTAAGGGTATAAGAGACATTTCATAAATAATTATGAGTTGTCATTAATCTGGACCATTGATTTATTTCCATCCAATGGTCCAGAAACTCCAAGTGGTTTTCTTATTTTATATAGTATAGATAATTGTAAATGACCAATTGATAGGCTGAAAATCCATCCCTGCTCATTCGTGGTATGTAATTTTATATAAACGAAAGGGTTGATATATGGTTTATTGGTATTTTGTTGGTAAAATTCATGAAATTTATAAGTTGTAATATTGTTAAGTTGATAAGTTGTGTTGGGCTTATAAAGAAATACCAATTTGAGTCCATTGGTTCGAACCATTCACTATTTTACCTTTATGGATTACTAATAACTTAAGCCCATTTATTTGGATTTTTTTGCCAATTGATCAAATCTTTTGGGCTAGTTGAGCCTATTCACTGGGACTACACATTGTGGTCTTTCACAAAAAATCCAAACATCCGATTTTGATCCTAATCCGATTTAGGTAACCGGTTATTTTGACCGGTTATGTGTTTATTTGGCCGACCGGATATTTTACCGGTTAAAAAACGGTTAAAAACCCAGATAAAATCCGAAAAAATCCAAATTATTATTGTTTATTTGTAATTATAATTAGTGGTTTTAAACTTTTTATATATTTATAATCAAATATAATATGGAAATATTTTAAATTGGAGGACAATATATGTGTTAACTTAATCTATAATTATAATAATAAAAAAATGATTTGTTTTGTATAAATATAAATTTATAATTTATAAGTATATTTGTTTAATAGATTTGTGAAGTCAAAAAAAAAAAAAAAGAAATCTATCCCAAAAAAGAAAAAGAAAGTAAACCCAAAAGAAAAAACCAAAAAAATATGAAAATAAATTAAAAAATCGGTTTTTTAACCGGTTTACGAAAAATCCGGTTTTTTTCTAACCGGAACCAGTTACATTGGATTTAAATATGTGGGTCGAAAACCGGTTGAGAACTGATCCGGTTTTTATAAAAAAACTGGACCGGATTAAATCCGATTCGGATCGAACTGAATCTGGTAATGTGCACCTCTACTTTCGGGCTTCATACATATTCGATGGGTACGAAGTTTGTGTTACAAGTTTAAGCATTCAATGGTTTTATTTGAACTTGAAACCATTAGCGTCCTACAAAAGGAGGGAGGGAGGGAGGGAGGGAGAGAGAGAGAGAAATAGTTGCATCACTTAGACATTTGTAAAATATTTACACAAAAGTACTTTAAACGTGTCTAATATATAATGCTTCATGATGAATTAACATAACAGTACTAAATGAGGTAAAATTTGATAATTTGATATACGTCCATAAAAAGTGAAACGTATAGGTTTTCCAATGTCAAAAGTAAAAATAGTTAGATGAGAGATTTATCCAAACTCATGTTTAACATGGTTTCAATGCTACTTCATGTCTCTATAAGATATTTTAGATATGCCTTTAAATAACGATGCAAGCTATAAACAACCAATAGTTTATGAGGTTCTAGAAACAGGTGTGTGTGTGTAATTGTGTGTTGGGAGGGAGGGAGGAGGGGGGTTGAGGGGTGGGGCATGGGGTATGCGAATGTGTATGTTTTTAAACATCATAACACGTTGGTATTGTTACAAATTAGTTTGGGAAATCAACAAACATGAAATCAAAATCTTATTGGATATCTTAAGATGGTGATTGAACACTTTCTAATAACAATTTGTCCACAATTGGATATGTACAATTTTATAAGACAATACATAAATTATATACTAGAAATTGATCGATAAATTTCGTTTGTATGTTGAGAGCGTTTTTGTAAGAACAACTAGATATCTCTTACGTTTTTCAAGATATATAGAACATAAAACGAAAACTCCCAAAATAACTTCCAATAAATTGCCGATTGAAAGTTATTAGCGACAATTGCTTGTAAACATGCTGTGGCTTATGTAATAAAATATATATTTACAAATTTTGTTTTATATAAAATTAAAATTTATATTTACATCAGTTAAATAAATTTAAAAAATTAAAATATTAATAGAATGTTCAAAAAGAGTAAACAGTATTGACATATGTTTAATAAGATAATTGTTATGACAAATTATTTTATTTTATTTATTATATTTACGAAGACAGTCACAGTCCTCGACGAATATGTAATACGAAGAGGAAGCAAAGTCGAAGGCGAAATTGAAGGTTGTTTGGGGAGGTTCTCAGCTTCAACTACAAGTATCTTTATTCTGCCTTTACATAAATTGATAGTTGTTTGTGAAACATAGTCGAAGGCGAATTTGAAGGTCGTCTTAACATAAAATGGATGATATTTTTCGTTTATAAGTACACACATCAGCAACGACCAGTGCCACGTGGACTTGTAACCGGTTTTATACCGTTTACAAGTTAAAAATGATAGAATTAATGAGATTTGGATACTTAGGGAACTTATCATGAAAAAAAATGAAAGGAAGACTTAATGGAAAAAACTTTGTACTTTTAAGGTTTTTTTTACATAATTTTCCCTTTATTAAAAATCATTTATGTAATACAATGGTTGAGAAGATGGTAAATAAAATCGTGAAGATGGGAATGAAACTATTCGATATTTTCCATACTTTGAACATCGATCATTTACTACTTTACTCCGACTCGTATCTACCAAAAGTACCCACTAACTTCATTTAATGATTTTGATTTTAGAAAAACTGCATTTAATGATTACTGGCACTAATATTAATCCATTATTATTATAACCACACCCTTGGAAACCGAAAAATATAAAAAATATTTCTTTTTAAATTATTAATAAATACTTGATATTAAATTTAAGCTCGGATGCTATTATTGTCACCCCATAAATATCTATTTTTATCCCATCATTATTACTATATTATTAGAACTCAATTTTTTATAATTAATTAGCCAATAGGAAAATGATAGATTTTACCATATCACTTTTCATGGGCAAACTAACCATTTTTCTACCCTATAGGGTGTAAATAGACTAACCCTTTAAGGTCAATTACAAAACGATCCTTAAGTTTTGGTTAAAATTGCAAGTATAGTCCCTAATACTTTTCTATTACACTGGTATCTATAATTTCAAATTATTGTACACATACGGCCCCTAATACTTTTTGACCTGGTCAACTTTGTGAATATAGCGAACGATTTTACCTTCAAACAATGCATGCTTTTGGTTTCTAAAAAAATATATATTTAAGTTTAATGCCCTCATCTAAACGATAAATGGAAAAGAAAAGTCTTTCAAGAAGTTTGTTTTGTATGGATATGAATTTTATGGAGATGAAAAGATTTGATTGGGCTTTTAGAGATTCACATTAAAGTTGTTTTACTTGTCGTGGTTTAGTGGTTGACTTGTATCTTGTATGTTTTTTTCTGATCCTTTATTTTGGAGATCAATGGATGTTTGATACAAGTTTGGAAAAAAATTTCGGATTAATATTGAAAAAACCTCACGGACTTTCATGTAATTATCGATTAAGTCACTGAACTTTTTTTTCGAGTATTTAAGTCTCTAAACAAAGTTTAGGGATGAGTTCGGTACCGGTTTTCGGTATAAAAGCTCATCCCTATCAAAGTTTGTCTTATTTAAAACTATATACTTTTAACCTGCTAAATGCTTAACAGGTAAAACAATTAGTTTCTCGAATAGTTTATTATTAAAAAAGGGTTAAAGCCGTAGAATAGTTGTGTACTTTTTAAAATGTATCGATATGGTACATATGCTATTTTAATTATTCATATTACACGTGTACTTTCTGAATCGTTCAAATTTGATACGTTTACTACATTTTTTCATACCAATATTATACATTTGGTAACCGGTTACTGGCTACACCTGTTAAGAGTGGAATTTCTCCTTTTATTAATGTTCAAATTTCCATAATTGAAGCATCAAATACACTCTCTTGTCCTTTTGATAATCTGGTAGGAGAAATCATACAACATAGCCAACTTCAAACACCTACAGACCTCTGTAGAAATCTCCAATGACGATCTCAACCGTCCAGATCGAATAACTATATGTTGCGAAGCTTCTCCTCAAATTTCACGCAGATCCAACGGTGAACAAGTTCGTACCGTCGATTCTCCCACAACTGCGCAAAGCTAGACGAAATAACTGATCATAAAAAAGTAAATGTATCATATTAACAATATAAAAAGTACACGTACTATATCGATACACCTTAAAAAGTACAATGCTATTGTACGACTTTAGCCCTTAAAAAAACCAACGTTCATTTCCAATTTTCACGACTAAGTCACTGAACTTTCTTTTTTCTTGTTTAGGACACTGTACCATTTACCGATTAGTGATCTGCTAAACAAGTCAAATATATAGTTTTGCATAACACAAAAATTGTCTAGGGACTTAAACACTTTCAAAAAAAATTACAGTGACTTAATCGATGAATTCATGAAAGTTCGTAGGATTTTTTCAATATTAACCCTAAAATTTCTTAGCGTTTTTAAAAAAAGCATTATTTAGTGATGGAAAAAATAATTAATGCACAAGGTACAAACACACAAGGCATGGAATGGATGACCATCAACATTGTTCGATCGTTTGTCCCCATGTAAATAAAGATCACAAAGAAATTTGAGGTCATGACGTAAAACCATAAACTTGATGTCTGCCTTTGCCTTTTTTGACTTGTCCTTTTTCTTTTTTGTAACCTTCGTTGCTTATGGCATACGTGAAATATGATAATTGAAGTACGTACGTATTTTGTCTCTAAATTCAATTTATTGCAATAAACAATATCATCACTTAAAAAAAGAGGCATGATTATTGTCTCAAAATGTTACCCAATTTCATAATTTAAAATTTTGTATTTTTACGACCTAATTATTTTTACAGTGTCATCAGATAAGACTTGAATTTACAACCATTTGATTAAGAAAAAAATACAGGTATCTATAAACCAAATGTCATTTGGTAATTTAAGTTTTTGGTTTAAACGAACTTTAGATAAAGTCTCAAAAAATTAATCTTGTTATGTTGTATGCCAATTATTTATATATTAGGTTGTGTAGAGACGTTAGCATCACTTGATTTGATGATATGGCGTTTGTCGGCTTTGATATGATATAACGAGTAAAAACAATGTCAATATGATGTTGTTCAGTTGAAGTGCAATTGTGCAGTATGTAACTTGCTTTTTCTTTACACGTCCATCCAATATTAGGTTTGTTAAATTCTCTTTTGTGTATGTTGATAGGTTTTCAATCAATTCTACAGAACTACCTGAAACATGCAAATGTAGTCATGTTAGTTATCAATCGGTTTATACATAGGTTTGACCACCTGAAACATGGATAAATCATGTGGAGATCTTCCCAAAGTTAAAGATGATTCGTTGTATATTTTTGATATGTAATTAAATTTGGTACAACGAGTCATCTTTAACTTTGGTTTGTCAGAACGAATTGAAGTCATTTGAGAGGCATTCACATGTGATCTATATCCCTACATGCATTTAATCCATTTGACCAGAGATGATGTTCATGGAGATGATAGTACAACCTTTTTTTTAAGGTTAGGAATTTGTTAGTGGTTTCCTTTCCTCAAGTCCAATTGCTTGTATACTCTATCTTGTAATGCATTTAATTTGTGGTCTTAGAAGAAGTGAGTTTTGTACTTTTGTATACCATCAATTTTAGTAGTAGTCATAATCGCCCTAATAACAATCTATTAGAGAATTTAGTGTTACTAATAAAACTTTTCATTACTAATCCGTCTGAAAGAGTGATATATACTTACTGAAGTCTACCGTCAACTAGTTGTTGTTGTCAATGATTGTTATAACCAATTGAACTTGTTAGTGCCAAGGAATTGACACTAGACTTATACTTTTATTATTGTTTTCATTTATTAACCATGTCTTTTATTATTGTATTCATTTGAAAGCAACCCATTAAGAGACCTAGATCAATGATTCTCACTAACAAACCTTATACAAAAATGTTTATCTAATCATCAAGTTAACACTTTATTCATGCTTTTACTTCTAATATTTAACTACTTTAAGATGCATCTATCTTTTTCCCAAATTTTAGGTTAACTCTACCATACTCCATGGATGATCAAGAGATGGAGGAGGAAATAAGAGTAAAAGAAGAAGGGAATGAAGATAATGAAGAACATTTACCTACTAGTCTTAAAAAGTCAGATTTCCTTTAGCTTCCTCCAATCTTCTTCAATGTCCACTCCTTCGTTTGAAATTGAGCTCAAAAGATATTGGAGAGGGTTTTTAATTGGTGCTGAGAAAAATCTAGAGCCTTTACAATTGGGTGAAGGTTTAGTTTTAAAAAAATTTGATTTTATAAAATTTATCACTAAGCCCCGTTTACTTTAGGCATTCTCAATCATACCCCATTGAGCTTATAATTTCTATTCCTTTCACCCCTTATCCTTCATATATATATATATATATAGAATCAGGTTCATCAGCGTACCTATGAGATTCCAGCGTACCCAGCGTACCCTAATGTGAATGATCATTCACATATATTTTTCTTGAATAATAATGTATAAGACAACATTATAAGACTTTTTTTCAAAAGGAGCAACATCATAAATCTTATGAATGATAAAAAAAGATCATGTGAATGGTCATTCACACCATTCACATTGTGTGAAATGACCATTCACATGGATGACCATTCACATAAATATGCATTGAGCATTCACATAAGTTTTAAGGACACAGAAAGTGCGAATGTATGTGAAATTCATATATCATGTGTATAACATTAATTTAAACATGGTTATGAGAAAAAAAATTAAAAAAAAGTTTTTTAAGGTTGGTACCTTCGGGTGCACTTGATTTCGAGAGGTACTTTTTGAACCTGACTCTATATATATATATATATATATATATATATATATATATATATATATATATATATATATATATATATATATATATATATATATATATATATATATATATATATATATATATATATAACATTTCTAATACCCACTAAAGTTACTTATCATTTTCCTCAAAGTACAAGTTCCTAAAGCACAACTTTGTTTGACTTAATGTTTTATTTTTTAAATGTTTTGAATTTTAGTAACCCATATTGAATATTTATAATTATAAAATATCTAAGATAATAATAATTTAGTTACTATTCAAGTATTTTAAATAATTTTAAAGGTACCTATAAATAACGGATGTTACACAAATGAATATGAATAAGAAAATCCGTACATTTAATCGGATGGGCACATCGTTCATTTGTTTACGTCTGTTCATGTTCGTATGATTCGTTTATAGCTATATTTAAATTGCTTATGCGACAGTGTAACTGTTAAATTTAGTTAATGTGGTTTTGAGTTAGAAATTTATGCATCAACATAAAATATATGCGTAATCATTTTTAATGGTTATATATGTCATACAGTTTGCACGTTAACAAAAATTTTAAAAAATTTATAATTATTGAATGAAGATAACAATCAAATATATAACTATCAGTTAGAAACAAAAATAAATAAAACAGTATAATGCATTAATGGATCTATTAATTAAACATAAAACCATTGAATAACATGTTTAAAATGGTAAATGATCACAAACTAATTGTATATAATAATACAGAATTTCAAATTGATGGATAAGAAAATGGAAAAACAAAGTTAGATAGTTTTTTGTGATTAAAACTCCCTATCTTTTTCATTGTATGAAAGTCTTCAACTGATTAAAACTTATCAAAATGAGGTTTAAAAAAATGATTTGCAACAAGATGACTAGTTATAATCTGCTAAGCAAGCCTTCATCTCCCACGAACATTTTTTTCCATCAAACGCACTTGCCTGTGGTTTATAATTCAAATCCCCAAATTTTGTTAATTTATTTGTTCAAAATGTGTTTATTTATTGAAATTTTCTTATTCGGCAAAAATTTGGTGGTCACTGGTAACCTGTGACTTTCAATCAGTTAGAACCGTGATATTCAAATTCTGTGAGATTTTACAAATTGGTCATTTTTTTGTGTAAGTTAAGAGTTTTTAATGGTAAAAATAGTCCATCTTGAAAGTTTTTTTGTGGAAATTAATTTATCAAAAAGAAAATAGTATTAATAGGTTAGTAACTACTTAAAATAATAAACGTATAGGTAAAATGAAAATGATATATAATAGATATAAAATGACAGTATTTTAAATGAAGTGGAAGGTTGTAAATTTTGTTTCTCTTGGTCTTGGATTTAAAAAGCTAAATTATTAAAGTTTGTGTGACAGACAGCTGAGAAAACTACAACTCACACATCAATAGCAAAACTCTGATGTACAAATACATGGGCTCCACAATCAAAATCCAATACCATTTCATTTTTTGTCCTTTTTTTAATAATAACATGGAATATATTAGTTTATATGTAATTCTAAATTAAGTTAACTAACTTTAATTATTAATTAATAAACGTGATAAGAAGACTATAAAAACGACCAGTCACAAAAGTTTATTTTTATAATAACATGGAATAGGTTAGTTTTAAACCCTTTTTTAACTAAATAAGATTACATGAATACAAAGCCTGTTACTAAAATATTGTAATTCAAAACTAAAAAAATACAAGTTAACTTAGTAAAGTATATCAACTCTTATGTGTTCTCTTTATGGAATTAAAAATAAACCAAACTATCAAAGTATAAATTATTAAGATATTTTATATAAGCTAATTAAATATTTAAAATAATAATATTTAATAATTTAATTTCCATATATACAGTTTAAATAATATTCTTTCGTCATTTTTAATAAAAGAAGAAGATAATTTAGATTGTATTATTTGGAAAAGAAGAAATTATTATTAAGAATGAAAGGAAAAATAAAAATAATTAGGAAGAAGAAGAATGCAATTTTTATTTGAAGATAATATGTGCGAATTGTTACATAATAATGGTCAAGACATGGAAGGTGTTGTTTGAAAGTGGAGTTTGTCCGTTAATTAATCAGTTTAAAAGACAATGGCTCTAATAATAGAGGTTTTCTCATTTCTGTTGTTACTCGGCAGCGTCTTCTCTATCTTGGGTGTGGTTCTTGGTCTTAATGGTTTTGGATTGGAAGCGTTTTCGGCATCGGTGTTTACCATTTATTGATTTATTTGGAAGCTTAGGAACTCTTTGGTATTTCAATCAGATACGTTGAGCTCTTCTTCGTCTTTTGGTTGGATTCAAAGTCAGTCCTTTTTTTGGATTAATTCTTGGGTAAATCCCTGAAATAAACTTCAATGGAATTCGTGGCTCTTGGATCCTATGTCTGAAATTCATGCTTAGTTAGTTCTTGTTTTGTATGATTGGCGAAAATCTTTATTTTCTTTACTCTTTGGTGTAATTCTGGTTGTAAGTTTTGCTTCTGGCATCTTACTTGAAATATTTTGGTGCAATAATATTGCTTCTGTTAAAAAAGAAAAATGAAATAAAAAAAGCAAAATTGTACGAAACACACACACAGAGAGAGACAGAAGACACACGTTTACATTTCCCAGGATATTAACTGAGAAGTCCAGGTGGCAGTCCTATTGTACACGAACAGTGTAGGTCCCATCACGTTTATGGAGTTTGTGAAAACAATACGTAGTAGAGAATACAATACAGATGCTTCTTTCTTCAACTATCCAACTCACAAACCCAACCCTCTTCTCTCTTATTTGACTTTTCTTCTCTTCCTCCTCCTAAAATTCTTTCTTTCTACCCTCTAAATTTCAATTCCAATTTCCATTTCATCATCGTCATCATCATCATCGTCTCACCAAACACCAATCTATATCTATCTACCTATCGACCTATATATATACATACACACAGTAACTTGTAGAGAGAGAGAGAGAATCGTCGAAGCGGTTGTAGCTAGGATTATCCTTCTCTCACACTTTTGTTCTTCCGATTCAAATGTTGTTATAGAGATAGTGGGAGAGAGAGAGATGGGAGCTTGCTTGTCGACGCCTGATAGTTGCGTCGGAGGTAAAATAAGGTCATCCAAGAGGAAATTTAGGAAGAAACGAAACCCACGTCTTTCCACTCGTTTTTCCGATCAATCAAAGTCTCTTCCCTCCGATCGCGCCTTCGTTAATCCTACCTTCCGAGGTTTTTTGTTTTATTTTACTCTCTCTCTCCCTCTCTCTCTTTCTCTACCTATATACTAATTTCAAACTGCACTTGTATTAATTGAGAGTTTTCATCTGCATACAACTGTTTTTAATTATTTGTTTCTTTCTATTTTGACTGATTGATTAATTGAATAATTTCTGTTTAGCTGTAGACTAATGATTATGTATACAACTTTGAGATGAAGCTAGAAACATTTTTGAGTTAATGTGTTGAATTTTCCCTATTTTCTGTTGGGGTTTATATTTAGTTTTCAATCTTTCCTTGGCATAACTTTCCTCCGGGAGTATTCTTCTTGAATATTCAGTATTTTACTATTCTAAGATCTGCTAAATCCGCTTCCAGAAAGGGCTACATCTTTTTCCTTTTTTTGCCCTCATAACGATTGCTTTTTAATTGAAAATCTGACACCGGCATTGTTGCAAATTTAACACCTAGCTTCAAGGCTTCCTCGTATAGTTTCCAACAATTTCTGTATATGTTTAACATCTTTGTCGATGTTGAAATTGATAAGCAAACCAAATGAATATCCAAAGCCAAATCTTGAGTTGGTTGTAAGGCTTGCCTTCATGAGTCAATGCTATGCCCCGTGTTGCCTCCCGATATTCCTTCTGTTGCTGTAAATGTATTGCTTTCCTTTTTCTCAGCTCACTCGAATTTACTTTTATCATTAGCAGGGAGCACTGATGAGCCCTGGTATGATTCTGCTGCAGTTCTTGAATCTGACTGCAGCGAAGAAGATTTCCAAAGTGTTCTTGATGGTATTTGTATATTTATACAAAAAAAATCCATCTGGCTAACATGTAAGCTTATCATTATCTTATGAATCCATATATACAAATGCAGACGTGATGTCCCTAAATGGCTCAGAAGGTGCCTCCAGGGCAAGCATTGCTTCTCTGCGTGATGTCAATCATGGAGATGGTGAAAGTCGTAGAAGTTCGGTGCATCCAGAAGAAGTGAATCCAAGATCAAAATCTGACGGACCTTCTAATGAAACCAAGGCTGTATACCTTGATGAAATTTCTTCTTCGGTAGATGAGAATGCTGGAAAGGATGATGGTTTGTTGGATTGTGGAGTAATACCCTCCAACTGTCTGCCTTGTCTTGCTGCTACGGTTCCCTCTGTTGAGAAGAGAAGATCTTTAAGCTCTAGCCCACCGAGTGCAAGGAAAAAGACTGCACATAAACTTTCTTTTAAATGGAGAGACGGACATCCTAACGCCAATATCTGTGAGTACTTTTACCACTCGATCACCTTGTAATTCTTTGTATTTTGGCCATGCTACTTCAGGGAAACGTACATAATAAGATTAAAAAGGTCCTTCGTTAACTCTTAACTTGCAAGGTCAGTACTAAAGACCCGTGAACCACAACCAATAATTTTGCTGCCACCTTTTTGAAACACCTTAAGGTTACTCTGTGCAAGTCCGAACAAATTGGGCATAGCTGAACAACGATATCATTTATAATCTGTTTTTGATGAGTTGTTGGGGTTTGGACACAAAATTTTGATACAATTTTTTATCTTCTCGCAGTTTCTTCAAAGATGCATTTACAAAGACCAATAGCTGGTTCACAAGTACCATTCTGTCCAGTAGATAAAAGAATGCTTGATTCGTGGTCACATGTTGAACCAAGGACATTCAGGGTACGAGGAGAGAATTATTTGAGGTAACCAATTAGTTGTAATGGGTTTATGTAAAAATGTAGTTGGTCAATGTTATGGTTTCTTAGACATTTTTGAAATTTTACAGGGATAAAAAGAAGGAGCATGCTCCTAATTATGCAGCATATTACCCATTTGGTGTTGATGTGTTTTTATCTCAAAGGAAAATTGATCACATTGCTCGGTTTGTTGAGCTCCCTGTTGTTGGTTCTTCTTCCGTAGAACTTCCGTCCATTCTTGTTGTAAATGTACAGGTATGTCCCATCATTTTCGTTACAGTCATAGTGGTTATTCATCTTTATAAGTGACAATTTTGTTGTCGGTATGGTCATCTATCTTTTTCCCTAGCGGTAATATCTCAGTGAAGGGTATTTCATCATTAACTAAGAAAACATTGAAACTCCATGCACCAGAAGTGGATAGTAAGCACTAATAAAATTCTCTTGTACATGGGAGTTCAATCTTTTCTAAATGATTTTTTCCGAAGAATTATACTAATGATATGATGGTGTATAGGTTCCATTGTACCCTGCTGCCTTCTTCCAAGGAGAAATAGATGGTGAAGGGATGAATGTTGTTTTGTACTTTAAACTTTCTGATAGTTACTCAAAGGAACTTTCATCCCAGTTTCAAGATAACATGAGAGTGAGAAGCAACTCTTTTCAAATGCATTATTATCTCATCATCCCTTTGGTTGCCAACTTATTCGTGGTTGTTTTGAAACAGAGGATTCTTGATGATGAAATAGAAAAAGTCAAAGGTTTCCCTGTGGATACGCTTGTACCATTTCGTGAAAGGTTGAAAATATTAGGTCGGGTTGTAAATGTAGAGGACCTTCAGTTAAGTGCACCAGAGAGGAAGCTCATGCATGCTTACAATGAAAAACCGGTGCTTTCACGTCCGCAACATGAATTCTACCAAGTGAGTTACTCTATTCTTCTCTTTCCTAGTGAAATAAAAGATCACTGGAACAACAATCATCTAGTTTTATCCTATTACCATTTAATTTCCAACACCTAAAGTGGTTGATGAATATGTTGCAGGGTGAGAATTACTTTGAGATTGATTTAGACATGCATCGATTTAGTTACATCTCCAGGAAAGGGTTTGAAGCATTCCAAGACAGACTAAAGAACTGCATCTTGGATGTGGGTCTCACGATCCAGGCAAGTCTTCGGTGATATTTGTTTTTTAAGAGGTTAAATGTCTGAAGTCTGAAAACCATATCTGAAATTAAGAGGAGCCCTTAAAATCTAAAATTAAGAGGCTTTGAATGTTAATTCAGACTACTCTCTTTCTCTTAAAATTCAAAGGGAAATTTAGAGGTTGGAACCTCTTAAGTCTGAATTTAAACAAACAATACAAATTAGATTAAAATCTGAAATTCAGACTTCAGACCAAATTCAGACCATTTTAATTGCAAACAAACACACCCTTTGTTTCCATTTCCCTTTTTCTTTTTCTTTTTCTTTTTTAAATGTATACTAAAAACCGTAAACAATTTGTTTTAACATGAACCAGGGAAACAAAACAGAGGAATTGCCGGAGCAGATCTTATGCTGTGTTAGGTTAAATGGTATTGATCACATGAGATATCATATGTTGGGGTTAAATCAAGAGCCACTTGATGAGAATTAATATGTCTAAGATTTCTTCATCCTGTTTCTTTTTTAGTTTTTCTAATGTTTTTCTTTGGTCGGTTCTTCGAAACACAAGGAAGCCAGCCGCATACAAGAGGATTGTCTACCCGTTGCGATGATGCATACCCATCTAGTACTTTAATGAACAACATCCAAAATACAAGTATAATGATTTTTGGGAAAGGACATCTTACTAAGCAAGAACCAAGAAAGACCTAAACCCTTCATTTTTACAACCTATGATTTGTGAAATTTTTATGGGATTAAGCTTTGGTGATCAAGTCGATAAAAATGCAAAGCGCAGCACAAAACTAGTAAAATATATATTAAAAAAAAATCTTTGAGAGTCCAGGAATATAAAACCAAATGAACCCTCTTACTAGCAACATATTAATACTAATTCCTATTTCCTAATAACAAACTTGGCCCACCCAAGAATGATATGTCATTTTTAATTTAAGGGTTCCGTACCCATGAGTGTAACCCTTGTTGATTATGAATGCGATATTCATAGCTCAGGGACTGCAGTCTCAAGGAAGACTGGGTCTGGCCTAAAAAGAAAACGAACCATAGCAAAAAAAAAAAAAAAAAAAAAAAGAACTAGATCTTCATTACTTGCCCTTTGCTCTCAAACTCCATCTTCCAACTACTTTTAGAAACATACATAAAGCCATCAACATCCATTAATCTTAATTTAGTTTCCATTGTTCAAGTAATTAATCATTTTGATCCAAATTAGGGGTGTAGACGAGCCGAGCCCGAGCCCGTTTAAGCTTGAGATCGGCTCGTCTAAAAGTACTAGGCTCGAGCTCGAGCTCGGCTCGTTTCGACTTTCGAGCTTTGTATGTAAAGCTCGAGCTCAGCTCGGGCTCGGCTCGTTTATTATATATTTTAATTTTTTTAGTTAATTTTTAGATAATCTTTTAATATAATGTATATAATTTGTTATTTTAATATATTTATATTTATTTAATCGTATATTATATATTTATTAACTAAAAAATATATTTATATATAGGCTCGTTTAGGCTCGCGAGCTCGATATGTGAAACTCGGGCTCGTTTAATTCGAGCTTTTTCCGAGCTTTTAGCGAGTCGAGCTCGAGTAGCTCGGCTCATTTACACCCCTAATCCAAATATGTTTGTACTCGTTATCAAACAAATAGAAAATGTTTTTTTTTTCCTTTTTTTAATAAAAGAGTGGCCACTTTTATACAAGTGCACGAACGAATGTGAACCCTATTCTATTCTTGTTTTGGGTCATACGCTCATTATTTTTCTATTATTTTATGATTTTACCATGATTCGTTTCAACAGTAATTAGATAAAATAAAGCTTTTAAGTTCAAACTTTTATAAAAACGCATTTACTATAAGAGAAATAATTTTGGTCGCTAAAAGACCTTTTGTTCTCTCATAGTTTATAAAACATGAAAATTAGATGATCACGTTTAAAACGTAAATCCAAGCATTCTTCGTGTTATAAGATACTCATAAATTCGTAAGTATTTATAATACATAATTTATTAATATGTTAATTACCTTATTTATCAGTTATAGTTGTCAAATATATATACAGATTATTTATTTTGATTTATTAAAGGGAATATAGAATATAAATAAAAATAATCTTAGATAACTTAAAGGCATTAGGATTAATATCAATAGGTTACCAAACAATGAATGTGACTGATTTTTGATATCATCTTAATTTCTTAAAAAAACAAACAACACGTTCAAGCCATATAAAAACAGCACCAATAAGACTTTTAACACTGTCTGGCAAATAATAATAATTAAAAAAAATAACATCTAGAGACGAATAATCCTTTCACCAGATAAAAAAAAATGGATTTCCAATCTACGCGATCGTCCATAACATCAGCGACGCTAATGCATACATCCAAAAAGGCCCTGCAAACAAACATATCGTATTAAAAACGTATATCGCCAAGTAATTAAACATATAGTGACGCTTTATGTAGCATGCATACCTTTGCTGAACGGCAGCGTTTTTGAAGAATCGTTCCAAGTCGCTTCAAATGAACAATCTGTTGTCGTATTGATTCCGCCATGGCAATTGCATATGAACGAATTATAAGGTCCATCATACCCACAAACTCCATTGCTTTTCTCACAATTACCACACGTTTCTGGATACTCGTTGTCGAAGTTAAACTTATACTTTATCGCCACTCCGTATTTCCAACTCTCCGGATTCTCTGCGTGTCCGTTAAACCCGTACAAACCCGAATATGAAACGCAATTCAATTTCTCCAAGTCCATCTCGAAGGACGGCCCTAGATCAACCGGAGTATACACACAACAAGTAGAGACCGGGATGCCGAGCCGACTGACCGCTTGACAAGAATTTAAGAGCCCGCATACTCGGCTCCCACTGTCTGTATCACAAACTGGAGAAACAGAGTTGTTATGACCATTTGTTTTGAATATTGGCGATGAAGAAATGTCGCAATTGAGTAGGGCGAAAACAGTGTCGTCATGAAAGCTAAATGGCGCGTCCCAGTCGAGACTGAAGCCTTTGCTTGGTTGGGTGCAAGCACAAGTTGACATGGAGGGGTCGGTGACGTAGATGATTTGGTTCGAGTAGTCAATGTCGGTGATCGGATAGCATCCGGTGTGTGTGATGAAAGTGAGATGTTGATTGTTGCAAGTTACTCGGGTTTGGAACAGTGGGTTGCCGCATCCTGGGCCGGTGCCAAACGGGTATTTCACGGGTACTGGGCCGCATGAGCTTTTGCACGTTTGGGAAGTGGCTAAGGAGGAAGAGAGAATAACAATTGCGGAAATTATGGTAAGTTTGGTTATCGAAGAAGGTCGAAAGTTCGTGTGGAGGAACATTGCAGTCGTTTTAACGTCGATCGAGTTGAGTTAAGGAGAGCGTCACGTATATATCGGGCAGGGAAGGGTAACGTTAAGTTTATATAATGAAATATATGTATTTTATGCATAAAAAGTGATAGATAATATAATACATGTTTCATCACATGGATGGGGTGGTTCTACTTCTACTTGCGAATGGCTTTGTAGGGTACGGTGCTTTTCCTATATACATAATTTGATGAATTATGTATTAAAGTTATATATTCTAATTCATATATAATTTAAATTGTTAATTAGGAGTTTTAAAGTAATATGGTTTCAGTAACTAAGTGATGAGATATAACTTTCTATTATTATAACTAGTTTATTATCCGCGTATTACGCGGATATTTTTAATATATATAAAAACATAATAAATTAAAACGTAAATGTATTATTATCTTTTTAAACAAAAGTATATAAGAATGATATTATTATCTATTATGTCCTATTAATTTTATATAAGTCTAGATTTATGTGAATACTAATTATTTTCTTATATTTTTTTTAAATCTTTATTATATTACATGATAATTAATAAGTTAGTAGAGTATTAGATTTTGTTTAACTTGATTTGAATTTAAAAGTAGATTATATTAGATTTGGATAGATATAATTTAAAATTTTTTATTATTTTAAAACATATAAATGTCACGTGTCGATTCATGGTGATGACACATGGCTTCACAAGAATGAGTATAGATACTCTGTTATTATTATATAGAGATTGGAAAAAAACAAATTAAACTCCAAAACTGTAAGGTACACATGACAATCTCAGGTGAAGCCAAGTGGCGCTCTATCTAAGTGTCATGTGTATATAGTTACTCTTATAATAGAATAGATAAATAGATTTTAATCTTCTTAAAAAGGTAACGTTTCATTTAACTAAAAACTTAACTAGAATATCATTGAACTAAAAACTTATACCGGGCCCATACTAAAAAAAAACTATATATTTAAGCATATTAACAACTAAGGTTATTGACTTGTATTGTTTTTTAATTTCAATATTATTTAATTGTAAGTATTTTTGTTCATTTATCAGTTTTAATATAAGTGAAATTTGTTTATTTTGAATACATACATATTTAAAGGGTCTTTTTTTGAAAAATGATTGGACGGTCCTGACTGAAAAGTAAACACAAGTCACACCATGGAATACCTACATGGCTACATCTGGTTTCCTCTCAAACCTAAATAATTTTAGAAAAACTTTCAACTGAAGCCATTTATCAAACCAAGCCATTTAATGCAATAAGAATTGGATTGATCATAAAATAGACCATTTAAAGGGTTGTATAAATGAAAATAGCCAACATTTAGATTTTAGACAAAATTTTAAATTTAGCTAAATGTTAACAAACTTAGATAAAATTCAAATATTATTATTTGAAATAAATATATCATATTATCATGATTTCATATGAATATTAGAAATAATGCATAAAAGTTATAAAATTTCTTTATCTCTACGTAAAACTAGCTAGGAAGAAATGAAGAATTATCATGTAAGTTAAAATCAACACATATTTAATTCACTGAAAATGCAACAATTAAATTTTCACCTAAATATATTAAATAAAGAGATTGTGTTATTTCTAACATCAATTCATTTTCACTCTTAATATTTAACTATATATATATTAAATAAAGAGATTATGTTAAATCTGACTTCATTTCGTTTTCACTCTTCTATTCGGGTCCTCAAATGCAAAATAAAATGTCGATAATAGTTGGAGACGGATGTGAAAAGAGAAAAACAAGACTTTTAAACTAGCTATTCGTTAAAAGTTACAATTAGAAAAGTGAGAATTTTGAAAATTTATAAAGTATTTTACATATATATCTATTCTATCAATATCTATTCTATCATATGAGTAACTAAATGACACATGACACTTAACTAGAATGCCACTTGACTTAACAAGGATATGTAATGTGTACTTTACTATTTTTACAATTAATGAATTACACACACACACAAACTTTTATATATATATATATATATATATATATATATATATATATATATATATATATATATATATATATATATATATATATATATATATATATATATATATATATATTGAGAGAGAGAGAGAGAGAGAAAGAGATCATATGAAAAATCAAATATTCGTGAAAACCATGAAAAATCAAATATTCATCTTTGATTACTACACATTGATTCAACATATTTATTCTTTGATTCAACATTTCTTACACTTTTCACCAATATAAAAATCTAGAGAAATAAGAAAACAAATTTCTTTCACATATAAATATTTACTGGTAGTCACAAATTGTTCTAATTGTTTGATGCTCTTTTTTTAAGGCTGGTAACGCTGATGAGTTGAAGTCTATAGGAGTCAAACTCATGACCTTTTATTGGGGAAACCAAGGCTCAATCACTAATCTATCCTGATGAGGATGTTCAATGCTTATTTAATCCAATATTTAATCCGAAATTTTTTTATTAAAACATATTGTTTAACAAAATCATTTTTTATTATTATTAAAAATTATCAAATTACTATTTATCCATTTTCAACATTTTATCATTCGAAAAATATTCATATATATGATCATATTAGAATTTTGCATCACATGAGATATTATGCATTACATGAGGGGATTGTATATTACACAAAGAAATTATGTATCACACGGAGTGGTTGTACCTCACACGAACGAATTTTATACATAACAATCCCCTCATATAATGCATACTTTCCCATATGGTTATATAGGTTCAATAAATTCATATGAATGGTCGTGAATCACATGCATTGTGGTTCAGTAAGGTTCTCTCATAAATATATGGTTCTTCCTAGAACACCACTATATATATATATATATATATATATATATATATATATATATATATATATATATATATATATATATATATATATATATGTATGTATGTATGTATGTATGTATGTATTTTTTTGGTTGTGACTTGTATACACAATGGAAATAAGTTGTACGATTAAAAAACAAGAGACATAGAAAGAATGATGTAAACCAATGAGAGTAAGTAAATACACAAAGAAGAATATGATTCTCCAACATATTATTTTCCCTTTACGTTGCTTTAGATAAGATAATAACATAGGGAATATATGATCCACGATGTGGACTAAATATAGAGGAATCTCAAGGCATAATGCTTCAATAAGTTTTTATGTGTTTAGATTTATCATAATAATAACAGATTACTAGTGGCCCACATGTTACGTGAATATTTTTAATAAAACTTAATAACATAAAATAAATAAGTATAAAGTAAAAAGTAACAAGTATAAAATGATAAATATTTAAAAAGGATAATTACTTAAATAGTCAGAAATCACACTCCATAATCAAGTTTTAGTCAAATAATATCAATCTAACCAAAATAGCCACGCTTTACGTTACCACATTTACGTGATAACCATCATTTACGTGATTAGTACCTTTTATTAATATTTTAATGCATTACGTTACAAAAGGTGTTTGGTAACGTAAAATAATGGTATTTTACGTTACCAAAAGGTGTTTACCATGAAATGACAAGCCACCTACTTTTTATTTGGAATGAGCAACATTTAAATTTGGTAATGTAAAGTACCACTATTTTACGTTACCAATTATCTTTTGTAACGTAATGCATTAAAATATTAATAAAAAATACAGATCACGTAAATGATGACTATCACGTAAATGTGGTAACGCGCGTAAAGTGTGGCTATTTTGATTAGATTGATATTATTTGGCAAACACTTGATAATGGGGTGTGATTTTTTGTCATTTTAGTAATTTCTTTTAGTCAAATATTATAATTATTATTTTTCAAGTTCTATAAATAAATATGAATAGTAACTATTTTTATATTCCTACATTTATATATTTTAATTGATATAATTTGATATATTAATTTATATATAACATATTATTTATATGTTTATTACAAGAAATAAAAATCATATGAAATATTTAATAATTTTATATAATATGTATTCATCTTAAGATATTTTAATAATTAGATAAACATAAAAATAAATTAAGACGAGGGTTTAAAGTATTGTTGTGATTTTATTAGGCCCTGAATACCACCAACTCCGTCAACCACAAAATAAGCAAAAGAAAACACACACTCTTGGGCTGTTTGGGTGGTTCACTTTATTCCCTTCATAATGATAATGATAATGATTACACAGGCCATGTATTCTTACTTGTAGAAGCCCCACAACCATTACCACATTACATTGTTCATATATTTATCTTTAGGCACAGCATGCATGCAGTGCACTCACTTAAAAATAAGTTTTCATACCAATGAATTGAGTCTGGTCTAGTCTAGTGTTTCTACTTTGTACATATTATATATAGGGATAATTGCGCAATAAATCCTTCAATTTATCAATTTTTTGTGATTAAAACTCCAAACCATTTTTCGTTGCATAAAAAACTCTGAACTAACTAAAAATCAGTAAATTAAGGTTTTACCAATGAGTAACTGAATGAAACTGATTATTAATCCTTTGTGTACAGGTAAATAACCTATGTGGAATAAATTTTTAATTGTTGAAACTGGTTACCAAATATGACACATTATTTAAACCTCCGTTGATGATGTAATCCCGTTTAAAAATTACAATTATCAACGGGGGTTTTGATGATGTGTAATAGTTGGCCTCCGGTTTCAATAACTAAAATTTATTTCACGTAAGTTATTTACCGGGTCTACGTAGGATTAATAACCGGTTTCCACTGGTTACCCATTGATAAAACCTTGATTTACTGATTTTTATTTAGTTCAAAGAACGAGAAATGATTTGGGATTTTAATCACAAAAAATTGACAAGTGAAAGGTTTTTTGCGCAATTATCCCTTGTATATATGTATAGACCCAAACCCTGATATGATATTACATATCTCATATATGATAGATATGTTTTTCTAAACATCATATTTGTTATTGAACTTTTAAATTCTTAACTAGTTTATAACCTATATATTACGTGGATATTTTTAATTAAATTTATTTATATAAAATGTATATGAGTAAAAATAAAAACATACAAAAATAATAATTGTGTTTATTTTTTTTATTATTTACAGATTAAAAAATAGAATATATTTATCTTTTTCAAAAATATTAAATTGTATTTATCTTTTATTTTTTATAATTTGTAATTATCTTTTTGGTGAACGTAGAGGTAACACGTGACATTTGATGTTTTCCTTTATTATACATAATAATAATAATTTCCACAACTAATTCAAATAACTACATTTGGATCTAATTATGATTATTATGGATAATAATGATAGATATTTATTTAAGGTAAACATTAGTTTTAAATGTTACAAAATCTAATTTATTACTAATTAATTAATGAAAAAAATAAAGTCAAAATTTTAATGCAATTAAGTTAAGGTGTTAAATTTAGAAAAAGAGGGGGGAAAATAAAATTTTCTTGTATTGTATAAGTGACATATGACATGAATTGTTTTGTTTTATTGTAATATATAGGTTAATCAACCCATGTATTATATGGGTTGATTTAGAAAATACATATATTTTTTTATATTTTAATAAATTATTATAAAATTAATATATAATTAAAATAAAAAATTGAAAGCTAGTTAAATTAAAGATAAAAAAATATTTAGTTGTTTGATATTAAAAAAAATAGTTTTATATTGTAATATTAAAAACAGATAATATGTGTTTGCAAAAAATGTTCATTTTAATTTTTATTAACTTCAAATATGAAATATCAATTTAAGAAACAAAAAACTTCAATTATGTGAATGTGTATATATTTTGAAAATGATAAAATATAAAAATGGAATATCTGAAAATCAACAATCAAAATTTATCATATTCACATTTGATGTTTTATCAATTAAATTTTAAATCTTGTTAGCAAAATAATCAACAAAATTTTTTAACTTTATTTACTACACTTCTACATTTGCATCCAAATTTTTACATTTGAATTTAACCATGATCATTAAGGGTAATAATGACACATATTTATTTTAGGTAAATATTAATTCATTAATGAAAAAATTAAAATCAAAATTTAATGTAATTAAGTTAAGGTAATAAATTTGGAAAATGAATTTAAAAAATGGCATAAGTATAATTATTGATCTTAATTAAGGGTATAAGAGACATTTCATAAATAATTATGAGTTGTCATTAATCTGGACCATTGATTTCTTTCTATCTAATCGTTCAGAAACTCCAAATGATTTTCTTATTTTATATAGTATAGATTATATGATCATATATATATATATATATATATATATATATATATATATATATATATATATATATATATATATATATATATATATATATATATATATATATATATATATATATATATATATATATATATATATAGGGAGGTTCCATTGAGAACTTTTGTGCATCGAGGCACAAAAGAACCTCCACTGTCCCTTGGATGAAAAGAATGTGTGGGTTAGATCAAATGGCAAAAGGGTAATTAAATAGAAAGTTTTATGCATCAAGTGCACATAATGAAATTCGCGAAAGGGTAAAACTGGAATTATGCAATCCTTATTTAATTATTACACTTCCAATATTAACAAAAATAATACAAATTCAAAATACATCAAAATACATGCATATCGTTCATTACTTCATGCATCTCGTTCATCTCTTCCAAAAATAAATCATGCATATCGTTCATCTCTTCCAAAATCAAAATACATCAAAATACAAACATGAATCGTTCATCTCTTCATGCATATCGTTCATCGTACATCATCAAAATACATGCATATCGTTCATCTCTTCATGCATATCGTTCATCTCTTTCAAAATCAAATGTATGCATATCGTTCATCTCTTCCAAAATCATCAAAATACAACTTTTTATCTTTGAAGGTGTTCATCATTCAAAAATTTATCATCCATTCAAAAAATGTGGTGATTATTGGTCGTAGAGAGAGAGAGAGAGAGCGATGGTCGGTGCAGCGGCCGAGAGAGCAAGACGGTGGTGGTGCAGCGACCAAGAGAGCAAGACGGTGGCCGGATTTTGAGAATGAGAGGGGGGTGGGGCGGTCACATGGGGAAGGAGAGGGAGAGGGGTTGATCATGGTGAGAGAGAGAGAGAGAAATATGAGGAGAGATAGAGAGAGAAATTTTTGGTAAGTTGTTTAATGTATTGATTTGTTTCCTAATCTAATTAAACCTAATTTTCTATAATTAATTAATTTTCTAATAAATTTATTCCACAAATACCCTTAATGCACCCTTGGTAGAAAGTCCGATGCACAAAAGTTCTCAATGGTGCCTCGATGCACAAAAGTTCTCAATCGAACCCCAATCTATATATATATTTCTCTATCTTAAAAAAAGTTTAGGTTATGAAGACATAACTACGGTAAAAAGTCAGAAAGAGTAACAACTCGATCGATCACGTGGTCCATGTTAGACTTCACACGTAATAAGTTAGCATGCATATGATGTGCCTTAGCTATAACAATCATCAAAAGCATTTTCTGGATTTAATAAAAGTAAACACATATATATGGTCTAATAAATACTCTAATTAAGCAGTTTCGCTAATTGTTTACCTTTTAATGGAATCATTAAAAGATCATTTTACCTTTGAATGACTTCTTAATGGTTCCATTAAGAAGTAAACAAACAACTACTTAGTTAATATGGGTTGCATCAAAACTCTTCTTGCTTTAGTGTGTTAACTCTCTCATATACGCACCCTACTAGGTTGCAGTGAACAAACTAGCTAGCAAGATAGAAAGGACAAATATGCAACATGGTTTCGTCTATCTGGTTAGCAAGAGACTAGAGACCAAATCCAATTGTTTATCGAGACAAATATGCATAAAAAGGAGCGTGATAAGGACGAAATATGCACCCCAAAAGTGGATCATTTTAATTATTGTTTAATATGTAAAAAACCAACATGTTTTCATGTTTTTTGCAATTTATTCCTTGGTGTTATTGTTTTCTAAGAAAGTCCTCAAGTTATTGTTTTTAATACGGTTTTCGGAAAAGTTTTGGTTTTTTTTCATAATAAACCCTGATTTTTTTTCCACAAATAACAAGTTTCACTATTTTTCTCCGAAAGTCCACAAACTTAAACAATTTTTTGAAAAGATAAAAAAATTCTAAAGATGACAAACAAATATATAAATTAAGGATTTTATTGGTAAAAAATAACATGAAGGGACTAAACCGCAAAAAACGTGAAAAACATGTTGGTTTTTTTTCATATTAAACCCTTTTAATTAATAGATGTTTAATTGACTTTTAGCCACAATAAATAGAAAGAAACAAGGTTTTAATAATATACGTATCTATAGTACCATTATCATCGTGTTCTTCAAACCAGAAAGATAGGGAAGGAAAGGGACAAAGAAAAAAAAAACGAATTGAGAATTTGGAAAACACAAGTTAGTTCACCATTTCGGCATTTCCTTCCCTTCATCCTATTTTTGGGACAACACAAAATTGGCTTCCTTTTCCTTTCATTTATTCCTTCTATAAAGATATTTGGAGAACAAATGTAAATATGACACTACAAAATAAAAACCTTTTAGTGACTGAACATTTCTGTCAGTAAAACTCAAAAATCAGTCACTAAATCCGATTTGACTTTCTCCATCTGAAATAAACACAGTCACTAATGCCACAGTCAATAAAAGTATTTACATACACAATTTGTCAGTCAGTAAAAGCTAAGGAGATTTAGCGACTGATTATTTCAGTAGGTATAGGGTGCTTGGAAAATAACGACGCTCCATCACATTTTATTCCTTGACATAACATTTACAGTCACTGAAAATGGAATTTCAGTCATAAGAAGCCATTTTTACTTACTTTTAATTTCAGTCACTAAAACCTCTATATATATATATATATATATATATATATATATATATATATATATATATATATATATATATATATATATATATATATATATATATATAACACCATAAAACCCTATTAACAATATTGACATATCAAAACTATTTCTTCATTTCCATTTTAGTCGAACAAAAATTACAATTCAAAATTCAAATGTATTCCAATACTTCCATTTTAGTCAGACAAAAATTACAATTTAAAATCCAAATGTATTCCAACAATTCCATTTTAGTCAGACAAAAATTAGAATCCAGTTAATGTTTCTACATCCAACATCTTCAACCTTTGCAACCTCCTGATTCCTTTATAAAAAGCATGTTTACCGAATTTATTATCTGCAAGAATCACAATGAAAAAAATATTATGCTAAGATAATATGAAATAACTACAGGTACTAATCAACAACGATAAGAACTAATCACTTTTAAGCATTTTTACACAAAAATGACGAATTCGAAATACACTTGACTTCCCATATATTGCATGCTAAACACAAACAGATTCAATAAAACTTCTGCATTTACAAAAGCCTAGGAGAACATTCAAACATACATAGTACCTACTCGATCACAAAGATATAATGAGCATCCGTTTTCATGACTAGTTTTTCTAACAATACCTTTTAATGGGGTAAGATATAATTCGATACCAGCAATGAAAATGAATCCAAATTACATTAATTTTTATGCAATTTTTTTCTATTGCATATTATTAATAAGAGGAAAGAACATTAGATATACTTTTAGTGTCAATAGAACTCAAATGACTTGGACATAGACAAAGCCTGTGCTATGTTTCAAATATCTTAATATAGATACATATATATCTGCAGTTCTGCACACACACACACACACACACACACACACACACATATCAGCAATATACATAAGCATGTGCTATGTTTCAAATATCTTAATATATATATATATATATATATATATATATATATATATCTGCAGTTCTGCACACACACACATATCAGCAATATACATACATATTTGCACACATTTTTCAATTTATAACAGAAACATACATATCATCAATATAACAGCAATATACATACATATTTGCACACTTTTTCACTTTAATATACAGAGGAATATAGCAGCAATATACATACATATTTGCACAAATATATATCAGTTTATAACAGAAACTTTATATACATACGTATATGCAGATGGGAATATAGCAGCAATATACATACATATTTGCACACTTTTTTCATTTTATAACAGAAACATACATATCAGCAATATAACAGCAATATACATACATATTTGCACACTTTTTTCACTTTAATATACAGAGGAATATAGCAGCAATATACATACATATTTGCACACATATTTGCACACATATATATCAGTTTATAACAAAACGGATTCTAACTTTTTTTTTCATATTCTTCTAGATTTTGAGAATTCAATAAAATACTCTTAAGTTCATGAATTGGTATCATAGAATAGACAACATAAACAGAATCTACAAATGATATGTACGAATAATAAACCAATAAGATAACAAACAAACAACAAATTAATAGAGGTAAATACAAACTAATTAAGGCACTGATTATTCCAATTAATAGAGGTAAATACAAACTAATTAAGGCACTGATTATTTCATAAGGAAAAAAAACAAATAAAAACATGTAAAAAATTACTGCAGATTTACATCCAGGCTAAGTAAATAATTTCCTTAGAAAAAATCTGCTTTAGAATCTACAAAATATTGCACATCTAAAAAGTTAATCAAACGTTAATCATGCATGCTATTTGATCTTGAATTTTTATCGTGTTCAATCACAAGTACCAAAACAAGCTAAAATATGTAATAAGGCTTACCATTTGTAACATCTGGAATCTAGCAGCTGGCACGTGGAATTTATTTACTGGCTTTAAGAGTTGTCTCGATGAGTTGGTAAATTCTAATTGATTAATTTCATGTGAGTTGGTAAAGTAGATTGTTATTGCGTGTAATTTTAATCGGTTGAGATAATAACCGGTCTAGTAGTAATTGAGAATTTGGGGTTGTTTTAATGAGTTAATTGACATTCTAAACCCAAGTTGTTAATTTGAGATTAATTGGGTTAACAGGCGCATACCCAGTGATTAATGAGTATCGTACCCGTTTTAATTGAGTTCGGGACCTGGAACGTATATATATTTCAAGTGACAGCTTGTTTCATTCACTTCCCTAAACCTCAAGTGCATATGTGTGTGTGTGTTCTCAGCTGGAATTAAGTGGGAGGAAGCAAGGAAGAAGATTAGCAACAGTAGTGGCTAGAACATCCTCAACCTCCATACTTGCAAGCTCAAGAACAAGTCATACAATTAAGCCGAGGTTAGTAAATCGTGGCAAATGAAGTGATATGATTTTAATTGATGTTATTGTCGATTAAGGGGTAGTTTATAACCCCTAAAGTGTATAAAAAACGGGTTAAGTTATGATTCCCGTAGCTGTATGAAAAACAGAGCATGAACTGCTCTGTTCGTCGCCGCATCGCGCCCGCGTTCCCCTGGTCGCGCCCGCGATCAGGATGAGGCGGTTAAGGGTGGTCGCTGGTAGTGGAACGCGACCGAGACGTTAGTCGCGGGTCGGACGAGCACGGGCGTGCTCAGTTGAGCCCGGCCGCGACGAGAGGGGCAGCGCGGAGTCATCGCGTCCGAGATGACTGGCCGCGACGTGGAGCCCGCGACCACGATCACGGCCGCGCTCCTGGCCGCGCTCGTGTGTCTTGGCTTGTTGATTCATGTTGAGCTAGGGAGTCTAGTAGTGTAGTCGTTATGAGTTCCGTAGCTAGTCGTTACAGTGTAGTTGTATTTATTGTTGCCAGGATTCGTAGCTAGACCTGGGACTTGTAGAGACTGTCGTTGATAGCGAGACTGTAGTCGTGCTTCAAGTGAGTTACTTACTTTTAAATAGAGGCGTTGTTGTTGATTACTGAGTTTTCAAAGAGGTACGTTGTTTATTATTCGGGTCCAGTGTGGACTCCTTTCATATGTTGGTACTTGTTAGCACAGAGCAGAGTTCGTGGATCACGCGTATAGTCGTTGATACGCAGAGTAGAGGCCTGTTGGGTCATTCCCAACTCAGTGGACCTGACAACCCACTACTTTGTGGAGTGGGCTATGCAGGCTGTGCCGGGTCGCTCCCGATGAGGCGTCGGGCAGTTGATGCCGGCCGCATGTAGAGTTGTTTACCAGTTGTTACGTTGTGCTAACTGTTTTATAAACTGTTTTAAAGTTGTTTATAGTAACTCACCAGCTTTCCGCTGACTGTTGTTTTAACTGTGGATCTCAGGTGCGAGGACTGAGGCTAGAGATACAGCGGGCAGTAGTCGGGACCCGCCACGTGGACAGTAGTTAGTGACTACTTCCGTAAGTAGTCTTGGTATTTTGTGGTTTGGCTTACTAGCCAATGATCCTTGGGTGACTGTAACATTTACTCATGTCGTGGTTGACTGACGTTACTGACGGGGGTTGGTTTCCGTCTTGTGTTGTTTTATGCCTGATATGGATATTTAGTAGTAATTAGCTGTTTAACCCTTGATGACATTGCTTATGATTTGATGACGTGGACTGTGAGTCCTATGTGGCATTAGTCGAAAAAGTAGGGTGTTACAGCTTGGTATCAGAGCATTAGTTTAAGGTTTAAGTATCATTAGTGATGCTTAGGCTTAAACCAGTGTCTAGATCCTTGGGCTTGATCTCTGATGAGTAGGTCTAAGGAATTGTAGAATTATATTATTGTCGTTATAGTAATGTTGTTTACATTATGCAGAGATTCTATGACAGACGAGCAGAGACCCGAGGGTCCCACTGGGGGACGGGTATCAGATGAGGAGTTTGCCCGACGACTACAGGAGGCCTACGAGAAAGGCCGTGCTGAGGGTATTCAGTCCCAGACCCAGAGTTCAGGCGGAGGTAGAGATTCAGGAGCTGGTTCATCGCGAGCGGCAGGCAAGGGGTGTAAATATAAGGAGTTCCTTGCTGCACACCCGCCAGAGTATCACGGCGAGCCCGGGGCCGTGAAGGCCATGTACTGGTTGCAGGATATGGAGATGGCTTTCCGTATCACAGGATGCCACCCTGATCAGATGACGACTTTTGCTAGTGCCCAGTTACGGACTAGCGCTCACCAGTGGTGGCGTACGATTAGAGATATGATGGGAGACGGACCAGCCTATGAGATGACCTGGAGCCAGTTTAGGGCTCGTTTCGAGGAGCAATACTGTCCTGAGGACCGCAGGGCTCAGCTGGAGATTGATTTCCTGACGTTATTCCAGGGACAGCGATCGGTTGATGAGTACGAGAAGATTTTCATCTATTTGAGTTTGTTCGCGCCGATTCAGATTAGTACAGAGTCACGGAAGATTAATCGGTTTCTGATGGGATTGCGTAAGGAGATTCGAGAGTTTATTGATACCGGTTACATTCCGACTTATGCCAGGGCAGTCGAGTTGGCCCGTAGAAGAGAGAGTGAGTTATCGCGTAGGGATCCGGTAGTGGAGCAGCCACGATTGGTTCAGTCAGCCGGACATGTTGGGGGATCTGACCGGGACAGAGGCAGGGATAGAGATAGTCGTTATAGTCAGTTCCAGTCGATGAGTGATGATCGTCGGCGCACTGAGTCCGGGGGAGGAGACAGGCACCGAGATAGGTCTTCTCAGAGATCTGATCATAGGCCCGATGAAAAGGGCAGTCGCTTTAGTGAGTCTGAGCAGAGAGGAAGAGCACTGAGTTCTGAGCCTGTCTCGGGAGAGAGGTGGTGTAGGAGATGTCGTCAGAGGCATACCGGAGAGTGTGACCCCCGGTATGTACGTTGTTTTCGCTGTGGCCAGGCTGGCCACACTCAGTCAGGTTGTAATTCTAGAGACCCGCTGTGTTTTAATTGTGGGCGGGCTGGACATCAGGCACGAGATTGTACAACTCCAAGACAAGGGGACCATAGGCAGGGGGAATCGAGGCCACCTGCACAGGGCCAGAGTTTTGCGAGTTCGTCTACACATAGAGATGCAGTCCCGCCAGCCAGAGGTCGCGCCTACCAGTTGACAGCAGAGGAGACTCGGGAGACATTTGATGTAGTTTCTGGTACGTTTATGTTTAATGGTTATAGTATCCGAGTTTTGGGTGGTTCTGAGACAGGGTGTTCCTTCATACCTTTTATTTTATTGTTCATTTTTGTTTCATCCGTTGAGTTGTTAGAGTTATCGCTCATGGAGTCAGTTGATGGTAGTATCTTTGTAGTCAGGTCGGTAGGTGCTTAGTATGAGTTAGAGATAGGTGGTCATTCGTTTAAAGTTGATCTGTTACCTATGGAGATTAGTAGTTGTGGTACTATGATAAGTAGGGACTGGTTAGCTGTTCAGCATGTTGATATTGTTTGTTCTAAGGTGATTAGTTGTTTATCAATTTCGAGGCTATGTTTTTATGATGTACGGAGAGTGTAGTAGACACAGTGTCAGTACCTTTTCGGTAGTTCAGGCACGTTGTCATTTAATTAAAGGTTATCCTTTCGTCCTAGCATGTGCAGTTGATGTGAGCGAGGAAAGAAGAATTTAGAGACGGTTGATGTTGTTTCTGAATTCCTGATGTATCTCCCAAGAAGTATCCGAGTTGTCATTAGATTGACAAGTAGAATCCCGTGTTGAGTTGGTGTCAAGTGTTACTACGTGTGTACCTTATTGACCGACCCTAGCAAGATGAGAGGGCTGGTGAGTCGACTTCAAGAGTTGATAGACCGCTGGTTTAGTTGCCTAGTTCGTCACCGTAAAGTGGAGTCCAGTTTTGAGACATGTCGTTAGCGGTGGAGGTATTCCTGTAAACCCCGTTAAATTAGAGTCTGTTAAGGGTAATGAGAAGTGAGGAAGGTAGTAAGTATTCGCTGTAACCTAAAAGTAGTAGACTATTACCGTCGATCCAATCAAAACCCCGCGTTGATTGTTGCACCGTTGACTTATTGACTTGTCAAACAGAGTACTTTAGTGGTAAGAGAGATGCTCATTTGCTTCAGTTGAGATTGTTATCTAGCATATGGGGTGGAAGTAGGAGGGTGAGAGATTACAAGTCCTGAGATTGCTTAGCGGACCAGTGAGCAGATAGTCGTAGTCATAGGGAGTACGAAGGTAGCCCGGAGCCGATGGGAGTAACATGCCAATAAAAGGACCAAGAAGTTAGAGTTTGATATAGACGAGCAAGTGTTACAGATGTTTAGCCCTACGGAGGAGCAATTCCTATAACAGAGATTGAGGTTTATGAGAAATTGAGATATGCGGATCTTTCTGAGGCCATCGTAGACCGCAAGATGAAGAAATTACAGAAGGATGAGATTCCACTTGGCGTTGAATGAGAACTCTGATGATATCTGAAAATCCGAGGCGGATGTGTAGTAGTGTTATCCCAATCTAGCTGCCCGAGTCGGGATCCCGAGGACGGGATCAGTTCTAGAGGGGAGGATTTGTAACATCCGGAATCTAGCAGCTGGCACGTGGAATTTATTTACTGGCTTTAAGAGTTGTCTCGATGAGTTGGTAAATTCTAATTGATTAATTGCATGTGAGTTGGTAAAGTAGATTGTTATTGCGTGTAATTTTAATCGGTTGAGATAATAACCGGTCTAGTAGTAATTGAGAATTTGGGGTTGTTTTAATGAGTTAATTGACATTCTAAACCCAAGTTGTTAATTTGAGATTAATTGGGTTAACAGGCGCATACCCAGTGATTAATGAGTATCGTACCCGTTTTAATTGAGTTCGGGACCTGGAACGTATATATATTTCAAGTGACAGCTTGTTTCATTCACTTCCCTAAACCTCAAGTGCATATGTGTGTGTGTGTTCTCAGCTGGAATTAAGTGGGAGGAAGCAAGGAAGAAGATTAGCAACAGTAGTGGCTAGAACATCCTCAACCTCCATACTTGCAAGCTCAAGAACAAGTCATACAATTAAGCCGAGGTTAGTAAATCGTGGCAAATGAAGTGATATGATTTTAATTGATGTTATTGTCGATTAAGGGGTAGTTTATAACCCCTAAAGTGTATAAAAAACGGGTTAAGTTATGATTCCCGTAGCTGTATGAAAAACAGAGCATGAACTGCTCTGTTCGTCGCCGCATCGCGCCCGCGTTCCCCTGGTCGCGCCCGCGATCAGGATGAGGCGGTTAAGGGTGGTCGCTGGTAGTGGAACGCGACCGAGACGTTAGTCGCGGGTCGGCCGAGCACGGGCGTGCTCAGTTGAGCCCGGCCGCGACGAGAGGGGCAGCGCGGAGTCATCGCGTCCGAGATGACTGGCCGCGACGTGGAGCCCGCGACCACGATCACGGCCGCGCTCCTGGCCGCGCTCGTGTGTCTTGGCTTGTTGATTCATGTTGAGCTAGGGAGTCTAGTAGTGTAGTCGTTATGAGTTCCGTAGCTAGTCGTTACAGTGTAGTTGTATTTATTGTTGCCAGGATTCGTAGCTAGACCTGGGACTTGTAGAGACTGTCGTTGATAGCGAGACTGTAGTCGTGCTTCAGGTGAGTTACTTACTTTTAAATAGAGGCGTTGTTGTTGATTACTGAGTTTTCAAAGAGGTACGTTGTTTATTATTCGGGTCCAGTGTGGACTCCTTTCATATGTTGATACTTGTTAGCACAGAGCAGAGTTCGTGGATCACGCGTATAGTCGTTGATACGCAGAGTAGAGGCCTGTTGGGTCATTCCCAACTCAGTGGACCTGACAACCCACTACTTTGTGGAGTGGGCTATGCAGGCTGTGCCGGGTCGCTCCCGATGAGGCGTCGGGCCGTTGATGCCGGCCGCATGTAGAGTTGTTTACCAGTTGTTACGTTGTGCTAACTGTTTTATAAACTGTTTTAAAGTTGTTTATAGTAACTCACCAGCTTTCCGCTGACTGTTGTTTTAACTGTGGATCTCAGGTGCGAGGACTGAGGCTAGAGATACAGCGGGCAGTAGTCGGGACCCGCCACGTGGACAGTAGTTAGTGACTACTTCCGTAAGTAGTCTTGGTATTTTGTGGTTTGGCTTACTAGCCAATGATCCTTGGGTGACTGTAACATTTACTCATGTTGTGGTTGACTGACGTTACTGACGGGGGTTGGTTTCCGTCTTGTGTTGTTTTATGCCTGATATGGATATTTAGTAGTAATTAGCTGTTTAACCCTTGATGACATTGCTTATGATTTGATGACGTGGACTGTGAGTCCTATGTGGCATTAGTCGAAAAAGTAGGGTGTTACACCATTAGTTTGTAAAAACTCCTCCGCTCAAATTCATATGAAGCATATCTAGCGTGATCGATGTATGTGTCGGTATTTTAGGGTCGAACTCAAATCAATCTTAATTATTAAACAAATTAAATCTTATAGCATTTTTTAAATCTAAATATACAAGTTTAAGGTTAAGGTTGATCTATCAAATATATATAGTTTTAATATTAAAATGAATCAGCTTCCTCGAGTCCGAGCTCAATTTTCCATGTGCCTGGCCATTAATTAATCTCAAGTTTAAATGTAGATTCGAGTTTGAGCTAGCTTGGTCTAACACCTTCAAGTAAATCAAGTTAGGCCTCCTTGAATATATATGAGAAATTCCCACCAGCTAAAAATATAATTGCATAGCTCCGATCCGGCCCTTGACATGAAGCAGTAGTGGACGGCCGACAAAAATGTGATGTAAGTCCTAATTCAATCAACACTGTAATGACTATATATTACCTGATAGAATGATCATGCATAAATACTAGCTACCCCTTTTTTTTATCATATAGTAATGGGTCAAAATATATATGTGAAAAAAGTAGTTAAAATGTGGAATTATATCCACATAACAAATTGACAATATTGTGGAAAGTTCTAAATTAAGCCAAGTATGTTATGTTTTTTAAAGGCACCAAGTTTAATCAGACCAAAAAATCAAGTGGGAATTGCAGCATAGAATATTTTAATCAAGGGGCAGATAGATCATTTCAAGGCAATGTCCTCATGTATCTAAGTTTTCAGCTTATGGATTGGCAAGCATATTTATGATGCAGTTCGTTAGTAGGGGTTTTTTTGGCAGTTGTACTGCTCTGTTACTACATAAGATTGTTTCAGCCATCTTATTCCAAAATATATGAATACGAACATAACAGTTGGGTAGAGATCTTTTGCTCAGACCAGTAACTGTGCCAATGCTCGATGAGCATTTTTAATGGTGGAACTACATCAAATTTTAAATACATATAATGTGAAAAAAAAAACATACAATATATAATTACTGGAACATACTTTCATAATCAAAGAAGAAATTGACTTCAACATATATACCAAACAACATCAACGTGATTAGCAAATTCATGCTAAAATTTGTGGTCAATATAGCCATTTAATTTCAAAAATCAAAAGATTATGTCTGCATTACCTGAAAATCGAGCTTAATTAGCAGAGCAGAAGCAAAAATTGCTACTACCTCCTAGCTAGGGTTTGATTAGCAGAGTAGTAGAGCAGTAACAGAGGTGGAAGGCATTCAAAGCCGGAGTAGAAGACAAAGTCGGCAGGCGGCGGTGCGACGTGAAGAGTCGCGGATCACAGCAGAGAGGCGAGAGAGACGGCGGTGGCGGAGGCGACGGAGAGGACACGGCGGTGGCGGAGATGACGCGGTGGCGGCGGCGGAGTTGGAGATGAGGGGCGACGGTGAGAAAGAGGGTCGATGCTAGGGTTTGTGAAAGAGAGTGATTTGGGGAAATGACACTAGCTTCTCAGTTTTCTTTCATTTATTTTCTTTCATTTATTTTTTTTATTTTAAGTAGATTCACCTACTTAATATTTCGGTCAGAATAGGTATATTGAGACATTTAGTGACTAAACTAATTTCCTTTTGGTTTCTTTCTATCCATTTCATCCTTCATAATTTGTCTTCAATACCACAAATAAGGTTTATTATGAATTTTCACAATGAAATTCATAATGCCAAGAATTATAAGTATATGTTTTATGCCTTAATAATTTGTCTTCAAAAACACAAATAAGGGTTTATTATGAATTTTCACAATGAAATTCATAATGCCAAGAATTATAAGTATATGTTTTATGCCTTAATAATTTGTCTTCAAAAGCACAAATAAGGTTTATTATGAATTTTCACAATGAAATCCATAACACCAAGAATTATAAATATATATTTTATGTCTTAATGACTACTTAAGGACGTTTCTACAAACAAAAAAGAGTTTTAGAGACTTAACATAAAAAAACAAATACGATAATTTTTCTAACAATAACCATATTAATAATAGCTATTAGTAAACATTATTTTTTACAAAAAAGATTAATTACTTTTCCAAAGCTATAGAAATAAGGTGGGAGCAATCTACAAAGCAACATGCACAATTGACAGACATACATACATACATGATTATAAAGTATTATACGTTTTCCATTAAGTAATATTATATATTTGCAACACTCAGTAGGAAATCTTGAAAGATCATATAGATACACATTTGCAACCAATGCAAGAAGCACCAGTGGTCTAGTGGTAGAATAGTACCCTGCCACGGTACAGACCTTTTTTTTTTTTTTTTTTTTTGAAATATAGCAGTCTCATTGTTTCTATATATTTAAATGACTTAAACTTTACAGCAATGGTTCTATGGTGTAGTGGTTAGCACTCTGGACTTTGAATCCAGCGACCTGGGTTCAACTCCCGGTAGGACCTGTTTTAAGTTTATTTTATATTAGCATATGCTAAACATATTTTATATCATGTCTTTTTATAAATCGTTGTTAACTTCATATATTCGAAATGGTAGTTAAAGTAAAACAGAGAAAGTACGATATAGATATATAACGGACACATCAATAATCAATTTAAGAAGCTCAAAACTCATTACGCTCGTCGTAATATTTTATGAATTTGAAGCATCATAAAGAACTTCTTAAAATTTGAAGAAGTAAAACTTATTCAAAACTAAAGTACAAAACATTAGAGAAAGTACACACATATATTCAAAAAGACAACTCAATGATCAATTTAGAAACTCAAAAGTTAAATATGCAGATCTTGGCATTTTATGAGTTTGAAGCATCATATAGAACTTCATGAGCATTTCGTTATTAGGGATAACACGATTAACAACTTCATGTGACCACATACTCTTTGCCCATCGTGCTAGCCCCGGAGTTCTGACTTCATCAAACACGGTAAATTTGTTAATCTTTTCAGTAAATCTTATCCATCCGAGAAAACATGCAAGGATAACATCTAGATATCCAATGCCATCCCCTCCGAAATAAACCTTCCCGTTGCTAAACTTCACATATACCCGCTCTAATAATTGCGATGCTTCTAGAAGCTTGTCCTTTAATGCTTTTGTCCGCTCCTTTTCTGGCTTTTCTCTCAATTCTTTGAATAATGGAAAAAACTGTAAAAAAAATTTATTCATCATGTATATTAATACGACAAATTATTTAAACCACTTGATCAATATCCTTAATTAATAAAATATCTTAATGACATTAGTCTTTGTACTACTTCTTTCGAATAATAATGAAATATTTTCATATAAAATTATTGTTTATCATGTATGTGTAATTTAGAACTAAAACAACATTCCAAAGACGGATTACCTCTCTAGAACAAAGATAAGAGTTATTCAAAATTTAAATAAACATGTAAAAGTTTATCAAATTTTCAATCATATGTATTGAAGAGCATATTTATGTGTGTGTATAGGTTATGAAATGGACCCTAAAAATAGTGAGGGGGGGGGGGGGGGGGGGGGCATTCACACATACAAGTGTACCGAGGAATGTAAAACTTGTCCACATTCTTAGGTGCCGTTTGGTTTGTAGGATTTTAACAACTTATTTAGGATTTGGATTTAGAAATCCTCCTATGTCATGTTTGGATAAAAACTAAAAGGAAATGATTTAGCTTCATTTAGCATTTCAAATTTCCCACTTCTTCTCATTTCATAATGCACTCATCCCTTGATTATTTTAAAAGCCTATCATTGAATCCATCATTTTAAAATCCGCAAACAGAATTTTTGTGATTTTTTAAGACTTGCAGTTTAAATCCCGCGTTTTGTTTGCGGATTTAAGATCCCGTGATTTTCATAATCCCACCATTCTATTTAACTTGAAAACCCAAGCCGCAGAAGGCGTTAAGGAGCGCTATGGAGGACGTCAGAAGGTTGTTTGGAACATTGCCTGGGACGCCTAGGATGGGGAGCTGACTGGAGCATTCTTGTTGGAAATCCTAGCTCCAAAATCCAATACATTTAATGTGGACCAAACATCGTTTAAAACGCAAATGAAAATGCCAGTAAAAGCAAATGTTTTGATAGATTGTAAATCTCATAGAAAATACATGAACCAAACTTCCCCTTAGAAATTGGTTTGTGACATCAAAATTATTCACACTTCCTCTTGTTGAAGAAGAAACAAGTAACAATGTAATCTCTACATTTATAAATGTAGTTGTATAAGCAAATTTTAGCTTTATGTATGCTTGAAGTATTTTCTTAATATTTCTGATTGTAGTTGATTCCTCTAATATCGAATTGAGGTTTAGAAGTTTCCTGCCAAATACATCTTTTAAATAACACATCGTGTTATTATTTAGCAGATATTCGAAAAAGATATAAGAATATTTGTAAATTGGAATGAAAATGAAAAACAACAATACTTTTTGATTTTCTTATAAATTAAATTTACAAAAAAAAAAAATTTAATAAAGTTTAATAATATGTTATACTTATTTATGTAGCACATTAATTTTTTTATCAACTAAAATGTTAGAAAGAATCAAATAACTCAACTATTTAACATAACTTGTGATCAACGTAGGTGGCCCAAAACCGGTTGTAGGCTCGATCGGAAGGGTCTAAAGGGAGGATTGGGTAGATAGAAGGTTGTATTTCATCAAGATACTTGATTATGACTAGAGACTCACAAATGGGCGGTTTGTTTGCATGATAAAGGACCGGAATGAGTTTATAAATTGGATTAGAGGTCAGTAATAGCTCACTTTTACAAGCAAGATTTTCCTCAATGAGCTCGTATTCAATGGACTTAAGGTTGAGAACTAAGAGAACCCAATCCACATATGGACTTGAAGCTGTCCCAAGAATCTTCATTTCACCAAATCCAACCATTAAAGGAGATGACGAATGTTCGGATCAAGAATATGTCATGTTGCATTTATATACTCATAAATTTACCACCATTAGATTTAGTAAATTTCACAATACTACCCCCAAATTGGAACGAGTAATTAGTAATTACGTCTTGCTTCTTCTTTTTTTTTAAAAGAAAATTTGAATGTAAGAGTGTATAACATCAAATTAACCCCTTTCAATCAAACCAAGTAATTTGACCCCACTAATCTAACTATTATATCATGTATAAAATAAAATAGATAAATTATAATGAAAGAAGATAAATACAATATATTATTTTTTAAAAACAAAAATATAGTCAATTATGTTTTAATCTATAAATAATAATAGATAACTATGAATTACTATTATTATTTTTGAAAAATTTAAATAGACTCTATTATTTTTATTCTATAAATAATAATAGATAAATATAATTTATTATTTTTAAACATATAAATACACTCGATTATTTTTTAATCTGTGAATATTAAATTGTAATAAAATTTATAAATATTATATTATCTATAAATCAATATATAAATTTATATCAATTTTCCGGAAAAGATAAATACAAAATTATTATAAAAAAGAAGATAAACACAATTTATTATGCATAAAAGGATAAATACACTATATTATTTTTTAAATTTAATAATAATAAAAGATAAATACAATTTTTATTTTAAAATTATAAATACACTCTACCATATTTTAATCTGTAAATATTAATTTGTAATAAATAGTATATGAATATATATATATATATATATATATATATATATATATATATATATATATATATATATATATATATATATATATATATATATAAAAGATAAAATCTCAATTTATATAAATTAAAATATTTTAACTAAAAATAAAAAGTTTAAAAAGTCATAAAAACAACTACTATATACATCAATTTATAAATTTAAAAGAATATTAGATGTCACAAATAATAATAGCTTTCTTATATATTTTAAATAATTAATATTTATGTGTTTTTTATTCTTACGTACTTATATTCATTTTATATAAATATATTTTATTAAAGATATCAATGTAATACGTAAATTTGTAAACTAGTTTTTTGATAAAATAACAATTTCATCCTTATTTATAAAGTAAAATTAAACATTAGTAAAAATAAATTAATCATTTTACTTAAATTTATTATGTATGACATAAATCGTATACAAATCTTATCCTTTTTATCAAGTATTTAAGATGCCTTCAGTTTGATGTTTTCATAATTTAACATAAATTATTGAGTAAATTACAGAAATGGTTCTTGTGGTTTGCTTAAATTTATGGAAATAGTCACTGGTCTTTAAAAATTGCATAAATGGTCTCTTAAAACACTATTTACTTGCAGAAGTGGTCCCTCCATCTCTTGACTTTTTCTAAATGACGATTTTGCCCTTATTCTCAAAATCAATTTTGGTCCCTATAGTATATAATTAATTTTGGTTCTAGTAATTTTTATAATTTTTTGTTTTTGTTGTTGAATTTTAAATGCTAATTTAATAAAATGTGATTTATATATTTTAATTCTATTTTATATATTCAATTTATTTATTTACATTTCATTTGTTAAAATATTTATACGTTTTTATATTTTTTTACGTTACCAACTAATTATTTCATTACGTTAACATATTTTGATTTGATTATAATTTTAGAAAAGATATATAAATCTAGGGTTTTATTTGTTTTGAATAAAATATTTGGTTACGTTAATACATTTCGATTTAAATTTACTCTTTTATTCATTTTGATTTACATATTTTGCTACATTGATCCGTTTCAATTAAACTTAATATTCTGTTTGTTCTATTCTAATTATTTTGTTGTATTAATACATTTTGATTTAATTATAAAATTTAATAAAACTATGTCGACTTGACTGTTTATTCGTTTTGATTTAAATATAGTGTTAATACATTTCAATTAATTATAACTTCTAAAGATAATATATAAACTTAGCATTTTATTTGTTTTTTGCTTAAATATTTTGTCACGTTAATACCTATCGATTTAATTGTAACTTTTAGCGTTTTGGTTTGTATATTTTGTTTATATGTTTTGAAACACACATATATTTATACGTATATATGTTTTGAATAAAATGTATATTTGTTTCGTTACATACATTTCAAAACCTGTATATTGAAATATACAAACCAAAACGTATAGAAATAAATATACAAACCAAAACGCTAAAAATCATAATCAAATCGATAGGTATTAACGTGACTATTTACGCAAAAACAAATAAAATGCTAAGTTTATATCTTTTTAAAAATTACTATTAAATTGTAATGTATTAAAATAAAAAAATATATTTAAATCAAAACGAATCAAATGACAAGTCGACATAGTTTTGTTAAAAGATACAATTAACTCAGAACGTATTAATGTAACAAATCATTTAAAATAGAATAAATAAAATACTAAGTTTAATTGAATCAGATTAATGTAGCAAAATATGTAAATCAAAACGAAAAAAAAGATAAATTTTAATTCGAAATGTATTAATGTAACAAAATATCTTGATCAAAACAAATAGTATTCTAGATTTATATAGTTTTAATAAATATATAATTAAATCGAAATATGTTAACACAACGAAATTGTTAGTTACTAACGTATAAAAATATAAAAATCTATAAACATGTTAAAAGATGAAATGTAAAATAAATAAATTGAATATATACAAGAGAATTAAAATAAACTAATTAAATAAAATAATTAAATCATATTTTATTAAATTAACATTTAAATTCCAAAAACAAAAACAAAAAATAATGAAAATGATTAAAACCATAACTAATTTTTAAAGATGGAGGGACCAATTCTCCAAGTAAATAGTGTTTTGAGGGACCATTTTTGTAATTTTTAAAGATCGGAGACCATTTCCATAATTTTGAGCAAACCACATGGACCATTTCTGTAATTTACTCTAAATTATTAATTGATAAAAGGACGGTTCCCAAATCTCAAGGTATATCATTTCATAATTATTTATATATAAAGTAATTACACTCTTAATGGGAATATAACATGTCTTTTTCTGTCTTTTGTATTTTATGATATTGGATTCTGGTAAAAAAAAATTTAATTTCGTAAGAAAATGTGAACCATTTTGCATTAAATGTACAAACTTAAAAATTAAATTATAACTTTAAAAGTATTACTATTAGATATAATAAATATCATAAGTTAATACTAAAATTACAATTGTTAGACTTAGGGGGCGTTTGGTTCGAGTATTTTCTGAGATTCACTGGGATTTGCATTTAAAATCCTGTGTTTGGTTCGTAGATTTCAGTAAGGATCTAAAATCTCAGAATTTCTTAAATCTCTCCCTTCTTTATCCTTTGATTATATGGATAATTATAGATATAATTATAAACACTAAGAAAATTATTAGATATTAAATAAAAGATGAGTTTATTTGAATTAAATAATAATCTAGTCGTTTATTCACACCAAGAAAATTCACATATTTTTTTTACGTCCATAACTTTTAAATTGCAAGAAAATGTGAATGTATGCATTTTTTTTTATAAATAACCTTATATTATTTGTATTTACATGTATATGAAAAAAAAATTAATTTTGTTCTTTTTGCAAAAATGTTCACATTCGAAACCTGTGTGTACACAGGCACATACAGTTTCAAGCATTTTTAGGTATTAACATGAACCATATTTTATATATATATGTGTGTATGTACATGTTGTACCGGGGAACCAAAAAAAAAAAGTTCTTTATGCACATATGTGTAATATAAATATGTACATGTAGATATGATTTAATTTGGAATGGTTTTTTAATTTTCAATATCATATGCTTCTTTCATGTATTTGAATCTCTGTGTGTGCGCGCGCAAGAGGAAGCCATTCCTTATTTTATGTATGGGGTGTCTCTGAATTAAAACCAATTCCAATGATACAGGGTTGGTTTTTGTTTTTATTATTGTAATTTCATGCTTTATTATTCTTTTCTATTTCTCTTTGTGACGATTTTTTTACCCTTTTCGATGAGTCTTTTTGTTTTTTCTTTTAAATGTTTCCTTCTACAATACTTACAGAGTTACAGTTTATTAAGTGAAATAGCAGTTAACTTATGGACTTTCTTTATCGTAAACTTAACATGCAGATAATTAATTATGTTTAGAAAATACAAAAAATAAACACCCCTTATCCTTTGATAAGTAAGTCTTGAACCAAATTTATTCAAAATTTACTGAAGAAGGATATATCGTTTTTTAATTCATGTACAAGGGAGCTAAACCAATGTTATTAATTACTATAAAACATAAAGGATGAGAGAGTGCTAATTTTTATATCTTTATCCCTTTGGTCACATCAGTTTTAGGGGCTGTTTGATTACATTTTACATTAAGTGCTGTCTGGATTTAAAGAGATGTCTAGATTAAGTAATGCTGACTAGAGAAGTAACTGGATAGATAATTATTGTTTGATTGTTTCGTTGACTAAACAGCTTGAATGAAATAAAAATGACAATTTTAACCTTCCGTTTGAATTAAAAATCTGTTTGTTTTTCAAACAAAATTATGTTTTGGACATATATAAATCATAACTAAACATAAATAATTCATTGACAATTTAAAATCCATTAATAATTTTAACATAAAAGATGCATTAACAATTAAACATAAAACATCATTTGACAATTAATATAACAAGCAAACAGAACTGTTGGACTTTGGGAATTCGAGTTGAACCACCAACAAGAACCACATCATAAACATTGCTCCTAAAAAGATCCATGTTCAATTCTTCAAATCTTGTACTGATGGTTGAATAGAAATCAATTCCCTCATACAGAGATTTAATTTCTATGGTTGTTTTAGAAGAAAACAGAAGAGAAAATAAAAGAGGAAACAGAAGAGAATCAATTTCTATGGTTGGCATCATGAACACGTTCTTCTCTTCAACACTGGAAGCCTTCTTGTCTAGCCCATAAGCAATGGCGGCAGCAGAGAAGAAAACAGAACCGGCGGCAGAAGAGGCACCGGAGAGAGTGAGCCGGCCGCAGAAGAGGCACCGGAGAGAGGTGTGCTGGCGGCAGAAGAGGCACCGAAGAGAGAAGAAACCAGAACCGGCGGCAGAGGAGGCACCGGAGAGGTGCGCTGGCGGCAGCAGGCCGAGAAGGAGAACCGACGAGATGGAGAGCCACAGTGAGATGGAGGAGATGGAGAGCTTGACTGATGGAAGAGATGGAGAGGGTTGCTGACCGAGAAGAAGAACAACCCTGAGCGCTTTTTTTTTCGGGGAAATGAATGGGTATTATTGGAAAATAGATGTGCTGAATGGGGAACACATAAGGTTTGTTGACTTATTAAATGGGCTGACCGAATTTAATTCTTATTTAGATAAGTTATCATCAAACAAGACTTGTTTCAAATGGGCTGACCGGATTTTTAAGATTAAGTCCAATAAGTTGTAATCAAACAGCCCATTAGTCTTTTTACCATTTAATTCGATATGGATCCATTAATGATCTCACCCTTATGTATATCTCGATGCCTCGTTAATGATTTTTTCGTTTTAAATGGAAAATAAAAAATATATGTGGAAGAGGGAAATACCAGAACGACACCGTGACACCATGGAAAGGTCATTTTAGCGGTAAGTGGTGGTGGCGTGGTACCGTGGTGCTCCCCTTGACACCAATGCATTCATGGGCGGCATCTGCCCCTATTGCAGAGGTCACCCCTCCGCCTAGCCAGATACATATTAATTTCTCTTCCTAAAAAATCACCAATAAATGCAATATATATATATATATATATATATATATATATATATATATATATATATATATATATATATATATAATCAGGTTCATCAGCGTACCTATGAGATTACAGCGTACCCAGCGTACCCTAATGTGAATGATCATTCACATATTTTTTTTTTTTTGAATAAACATGTATAAGACAACATTATAAGACTTTTTTTCGAAAGTAGCAACATCATAAATCTTGTGAATGGTAAAAAAAGATCATGTGAATGGTCATTCACACCATTCACATTCACATGAATGACAATTCACATGGATGATCATTCACATAGATATGCATTGAGCATTCATATAATTTTTAAGGCCACATGAAGTATGAATCTATGCGAAATTCATATATTATGCGTATAACATTAAATTGAACATGGTTATTTAAAAAAAATTTAAAAAGTTTTTTAAAGTTGGTACCTTCGGGTGCACTTGATTTCGAGAGGTACTTATTTGAACCTGACTATGTATATATATATATATATATATATATATATATATATATATATATATATATATATATATATATATATATATATATATATATATATATATTGAGGTTCAAATGAGAACTTTTATGCATCGGGGCACCTCGGGGCACTTTTGTGCATCGGATAATATAACAAGTGTGCACAAAGGACGTTTTGGGAAAATTAAATATATGAAATTAATTAATTTTTAAATATCATTAAAAGATAATTAGGAGTTACATTTTGAATTAAAATCTCATATTAACTACCTTCCTAATTTTCCTCCCCATTTCTCTCTATCTCTCTCTCTCTCTCTCTCCCTTTCTCTCTAATTGTGTTCTTCATAATTTTCATAGTGATGATGATTTGAAGACAAAGATTAACGATGAACAACGATGATGATAAACATGAACAAGAGATGCAACTGATGATAAATATGAAAAACACGATGCATAGATGGATGAAGAACGATTAATAATGATGATGCATATATGGAAGATGACCAATGACGATGCATAGATGGATGATGAACGATGAACAACAAAAAATGATGATGCATATATGGATGATGAACACTGACGATCCATAGATGAATGATGAACAAGTTGAACACAATGCATAGATAAATGAAGAATATGAACGACGAACACGATGCATAAATGAATTTGTGTATTTATTTTTGTTAAATGCGTCTTTTTTGAACACGATGCATAGATAAAACGATTAACGATGAAATGCATCGATCTCCATCATCTTTTTTGAATTTGTGTAATTTTTGTTGAGTTTGGAAATGTATCAATTGAATTTATTTGACATTTATTATTTGATTATTTGTTGAAATATTAAATTAAATGAGGTATGCACATTCCCCAAAATGTCCTTCCTTGTTTGTTTTCATAATGCACAAGATGCATAAAATTGTCCAACTATTTACCCTTTTGCCATCAATCTAATCCATACAATTTTTTGATCTAATGGATGATATAGGTTCTTTTGTACCTAGATGCATAAAAGTTCTCAATTGAACCTCCCTATATATATATATATATATATATATATATATATATATATATATATATATATATATATATATATATATATATATATATATATATATATATATATATATATATATATATATATAAGTTGGTACCTTCGGGTGCACTTGAAGGGTTAATATTGAAAATACTAATTTTCTTTTTTTATTTTCTTGATTAAATCACTGGATTCTTTTTGCTATTTAAGTATTGACATTTTGTACACGCCACCAATTATAAAATATAAGAATTTTAAACTAAAATAACAATATGAAAATTAGATTGCAATACGAAGATAAAATACTAATTTTAATTACAACAAAATCAAAATAACAAACTGAAACTAAAATTACAATACTATAAAAGAAAAGTTGAGTCTCGTGTTTGACACGATTTCCTTAATACAGACTTCGAGTATGTTTACCAGGTACAAGTTTGGTTCGCAACTGATCTCATTCAACACCTAACCTGTTAGTATACCCATCACTCTCAAACTCACCATTTTGGACACCTCAACACTACATTAGCTTTTATCTTTCAACCACTTCCATTTTCAAACTTTAGAATTACCTATCATTCTCAACATTCATTCTTAACTTTTTATTATAAAATAAAATACATTTATAATTTATAAATAAAACATAAAATATTTGATTTTAAAAAATACAAGATATTGAAAAGTAAAGTTATGAAACTAAAAAACAAAAATTACACGGAAGTTACGAAACTAGAAATTAAAACTACGAACTAACCGTTTAAATTGAGTACGTATATGGGCAGTTGCAATATGATCCACAAGATTCGATCGAAGGTTACTGTGTGATTCCCGATTACGAATCTCCAATAACGTCTACAGATGTTATTCAATGGAAGCAGAATGTTGTTCAGGTGGAAGTTTCTCTTCGTGAAATGTACATATCGCATGCCCTTCGTCTTGTAAGATCATATTGTGTAATATGACACAAGCATACGTTATGCATATAATTTTCGTAGGCTCCATGGTCGTGCGATACTGCTTATTATAACGAAACAAGCTTTGAGGTCACCAAAAGCTCGTTTAATGTCTTTTCTTGCGGAATCTTGTGTTGCCTTGAATCTTAATCATTTATCATCGTTTGGACACGAAAAAGCTTTCACAAAACTTGCCCACTCGGGGTATATCCAGTCAGCGAGATAGTATCCATGTGTATTTTGTACCGTTAATTATAAATGTAACCTCCAGTGCGATCCCGTTACAAACATTGTTGAATAATGGTGGTTTATGAAGGAAGTTGACATCGTTGTGAGTTAGTCACTCCGTGTTATTTTTTACCAATAAAATCCATAAGTTATATATTTGTTTGTGATTTTTGGATTTTTTTCAAAGAAGTCTTCAAGTTTGTATACTTTTTGGAAAAAGATAGTGAAAACATGGTGGTTTACTGTGGAAAAAGTCAGGGTTGATTATAAAAAAAAACAAAACTTTCCCGAAAACATAACGAAAACAATAACTTCAAAACTTTTTAAGAAAAAATAACACAGAGTGACTAAATCACCAAAAACATGAAACCATATTGATTTTTTTTTTCATATTAAACCTTAATTTTTTTTATCTAATTATATATACATACAATTTTCATATGGGCTAGCCCAATGAAAACTTCACACATGGCCAACCAAAGGTTTTCTTTTTCTTTTTTTTTTTTTAAACTTTTCCTAACTCTTTTTTTTTATTTTAAAAATTTCATATTCTTTTTTTTTAATTTTGGTTTTTTTTATATTTTAAAATTTTCATATTTTTTTAAATTTTAAACTTTTCATAATACACTCATATCTTTGTGTTATTTTTTATTTAACCCCTTTATTTTAATAGATTTTTGTTTAGTTCTCTTTTAACATTTATTATTACAATATTTTCTTACACGTTTAAAATTATGATTTTAATTATACATACTATTATTTATTTTTAATTGTATGAAAAAAAAATATTATTCAAATGCACAATACAAAATTCTAATTAAATTGCTTTATAATTATAATTTAACTAATTAATATTCAAATTTTGTTGAAACATGACCAACCATGATTGGTTGTTTTTTTCTTTTTCCTTTTAATTTTAAACTTTTCATAATACACTTTTATCTATGTGTTATCTTTTATTTAACGTCTTTATTTCAATAAATTTTTGTTTAATACTCTTAACATTTATCATTACAAGATTTTCTTACACATTTCAAATTATGATTTTATTTACACATTTGTTTGAAGTTATCTTTTGAAACTATATATATATATATATATATATATATATATATATATATATATATATATATATATATATATATATATTAGTTTTAAACTTTTCATAATACACCATTTTCTTTGTGTTATATTTTGTTTAATGCCTTTATTTTAATAAATTTTTGTTTCGTCCTCTTTTAAAATATATTATTATCAAATTCTCTTACACATTTAAAGTTATCATTTTATTTATACATATGTTTGAAGTTATCTTTAGAAATTATTATATTTTGTTTGATTATATGAAAAAGACTTTATTATTCAAATGCACGATACAAAATTCTAATGGAATTGTTTTATAATTAAAATGTAACTATTTAATATTTAGATTTTTTTATTAAATGTTATCATGTATAACATTGAACGTTCGAACAATTCAAACAAATAGTGAAATTGGAAAGCTGATATTTCAAAAAACAAGACAAATGATAATGTCTTATGATTGGCTTTCTAGATTTTGCAATGCTTAAATTAAAAACAATGTCTTATTAAATCGGATCGGAACCAGAATTAACTAATTAAATATTCATAACCACGATATGAAAATTTTACATTGAATCGTCAATTTAATTTGTTGGTTTTACGATCAAATCAAAAAAAAATTATAAAAGTTGGTATCAACCAACCATGTTTTTTCTTTTTTTGTTAATTTTTGTAACACCTTTCCCGATCCCGGAAATGCCACGTCAATACAATACACAGGTGACAATAACGCAATAACTCTATAACACATAAGTCAGGAGAACACACTGAAATCACAGATAATTTAAACTTTCGCAATAATATCATTAACACATATTATCCGTTAAATCACATAAGCCCAAAAGTGCTAACATAAACTGTACTGATGAGATCATTACACAAAATTAGCACAAAGCTTCCCAGATAATTCCCGACCCCAGCTCATCAAGCACGGCTGCTAATCCTGTCACTGATATCCTGAACATGGAAGACTCGAATACGTAAGCTCGGAAGCTCGTGAGTACTCGAGGGTTAGACTCTGCACAGAAAACACGTAACACACATACACACAGCACATACACGCAAAGCAATCTCCAACTTGGTCCCTTGCAATCATCATCACAATACAGGCATGAACACAAAGCATGAGATCCCAAGCCCTGCACACAGAATCACTGAAGGGGGACCCTTCCCCAGCTAACGACCGTGTACACCGGTGGTTAGCGAAAACCCTGTAGCACGGGCGCGAACCGGCTACAGGCCCTGCCGTGTATACACGCCCCAAGGACTGTTAGGGACAGTCAACCCGCGCGACAACCCATCACGAATCACCGTCCGTATGGAACTCATCACGGACCCCTGGACTGGATCTCATCTCATACACATATAACACATATTTGAGAATAGAGTCATACCTGCGCACACGTCCCTGTCTCTTTCACAATACACAATATACACATATACAAAGCTAACTGCACAATCATGACTCGGAAAACAGTCCCGCGATTTAAAAAGGAAATCGGGTACTCACCTGGTTGATTCACTAATCCCGAAATCTCTGACTCGGCTCGGCTCGCTGACTTGTCCCTGAAATCACACAGATCCCAACCGTTAACAAGATTCTTGATATAAACGGAAAGCAGATCCGGACACAACACTTTAACACAACCGAACCCAATAATAATTACGACCGAAATCTCGAAGCCTAAACCAAACCCGTCCCAAAAACAATCTCACAATATCCCAAAAACCCAACGTAATATAACCCAACATCTCAAACGGGTCCCGCCCTTAATCTCAAACGAAACCCGAAGCCCCGACGAAAGTCCGACTTAGACTCAAAAGCAAACCAAATGAAACCCCGGAGACCCAACCCGAACACGACCCAATAATAGCCCCAACGGAACCCCCAAACCAGCCCAAATAGCCCCCAAGGCCTGCCAAAATCGCCTCCCCCTGCCCAGCAAGCGCGCCCGCGCCCAGGCCGCTGCGCCCGCGCTCCTGCCGCCTTCGTCGCGACCACGACCAGGGATCGCGACCGCGACCCTGGCCGATCGTCTTCTCCCTGGCTGTCCAGAAGGTATCATCACCTTCCCACTCCATTCTCCAGCCACACCATACTCAAATACCCAACATATATTAACCTCCCACATATTATAAACAATTCTCCAATTTCTAACATCATTTAACACACAATCAACAATCAAAAACCATAAATTCTTACCTTTGAAATCTCAATTTCCAAAATGAAGACAATCAAAATCAATAACCCACTTGATGCCTTCTTGATGCTGGAGCTTCACATACACACACAATACACACACTTACGCTCTTTCTTAATAAGGAAGGAAACCAAGGAGACGTAATATATATTTTCTACTTTTAGACGGGTTTCGAACCCATAACCCGAACCCGATATCCCATTTTCACTATTAATATTCAATCAACCCGATTAAATCCACAAACTCAAATATATAATCAATCCACTAAATTAATTACTCGGAGACACGTAACTCATAAACCCGACACGTAGAATCCACTACTCGGGCTATTATTGGACCCACACAATAATAATTATTTAAATATCCACTATAATAATTCCACGCAATTATCACAAAAACGGGATGTTACAAATCCTCCCCTCTTAAAAAGATTCTGTCCCCGGAATCTATCTCAAATTATTCGCAAATACACATCTCTAAGTCAAATCCCCGAAATGTTGACTCATAACTCTCAATATAGATATCAACAACTCTGATAAATTCGCATTTGGACTCTGAATGACACAATCATCACTAGTACACATCCTCACTTCACAGTTAGTCAATCCACTAATAGCTCAATTAAATCCCTTAATTCACATATCGGCAACTGATAGATCCTCTATTCACAGAGTCTTCACGTGGCGTTACCTCATAAGCCACCTGGCCCACGTATGATCTCAATCCATCGATTTTCACTCTCTTTTATCACATACTCACATAGCTCTATATAGATCATCCACTAACACGACACATAAAGACATCTCCATCGAATCACTAAACGCAAGCTCATAAACATGGTTAAACTCATAAAGGGATTAAATCCACTCTCAATAGACTAATCCACTATTACCACAAAATTCTCAACTCTTTTCACCACAACAGATAAACACATCTCATAAAACGCAATATCATAGATATGGATAGCACACACAAAATTTTAAATCCACTATCAATATGATAATCCACTAGCACATCAAAAACACGTTCGCAATAATCACTCATATAGCTTACACAACTCAACATGATTAATCCACTAATCATAGCACAATACCCAACCCCAGAACTCTGATAACCCATCTAACCACAATATATCCCACTCTCACACACATACCCAGACATAACAATCCCATATAACCCATACACAACCATTCCACACCTCTGTCACTGAGCCACATAATCACAGACAAAACGAAGCAGTCGCACACAACAGAACACATACACTTATCACAGACATAGCCCAATGACCCGCCCCACACTAACACACACTCAAATCAAGCTCAGAAAGACATACCCGAAATCACATCAGTAGCATCTCGAGCTTCCTCTGCAGTCGCCTGAAAGACCCGACCCCGCGCCCGAGAGTCATGACGCCCGGATGACGACGGCTCCGCTCTGGCCCCACTAGAACTCACACCCTGTACCGCTTGTCCCGGCTCTGGACAATCTCCCACTCTGTGTCCCGGCCTCCCACAACGAAAGCATAACGGCTCTGGGACTGTACACGTGGCGGCAGCGTGCCCCCGCTGACCGCATCGATAACACCTGGGCACACACGGCCCACTATGGCGACGATGGCATCTCGGGCACTCCCGATCTCCAGCTGAACTGTCTCTCCTATCGCCCCCATCTCGAGGCCTCTGCCCCACGCTGCTCTGGCTCTGCCCTATATACCGCGAACTCTGTCTCTGACTCTGACTATCAGATCGCTGGCTCCGCCCCGGTCCACTCGACCTCCGATCTCTATCCCGGTCTCTATCTCTATCTCGTCTGTCTCTCGAACTCTGACCCGAACGCCGCTCCCTGGAATCGTCTCTGGAATGTCTCCGATCCCTCGAGGACCGCTCAGGAGTCCTCGCACGTCGACTCTGAGAAGTTGGCTCCTCCCTCTGCTTGTGTATCTCCCGCTCCCTTATGCGGGCCATATCCAATGCTCGGGCAAAAGTAGAAGTCTCGTGCATCCCGACGAACTCTCTAATATCAGCTCGCAGTCCATCAATGAATGCATCGACCTTTCGCTGCTCGGTGGCGATGTGATGGGTGGCAAACTGCGAATATTCATTAAACTGGTCCACTTACTGCTGCACTGTCATCTCGCCCTGCTGCAGATGCAAAAACCGACGCTCCATCTCCCGCCTTTCGTCTCTGGGAATATACTGCAGCTCGAACACAACTCTAAACTGATCCCACGTCATCGCATAAGCCGCAGAAGAAGTCATCGCTGACTCAATAGATTTCCACCACTGGGATGCCCCTCCCCTCAACAGATAAGCTGCATACCCCACCATATCTCTCGGCTCCACGTGCGCAACTCGAAAAGTAGCCTCTACCTCGCGCTCCCATGCCATAGCCATCCCTGGCTCACCCCCACCTCTAAACTCTGGCGGAATCACAGTCATGAAATCCTTAAACGAAACCCCTCGCCGAGACGTAGATGAAGAAGCACCCGCACCTGTATCCTGGCCACCTCCAACACGTGATCCCATACCCTGACCCTATTCCCGCTCCTGCTCTCTCTGCTGCCTGTAAAACTCTGTCAATACCCCCAGAAGCTCTGACTTGCGAATGAACTCGTCCCCTGGCGGCTTGCCCGCGCCGGATCCCTCGCCCTGATCTGCCATGACTATCTGCACAAACCGAAACAATTGAGAACCATAAACAGATCACCCAGCGTTATACACTAAGCCAGGTTAGTTAATTCCACTAAAATCAATCGCAATGGATCCCCCACGGATCGAAACAAGGTTTAAGTTAAGCATCCACTAATTGATACTCAGACTTCAAACCACAATCTTTGATACCATGCTGTAACACCCTCCTCGATCCCGGAAATGCCACGTCAATACAATACACATGTGGCAATAACGCAATAACTCTAAAACATATAAGTCAGGAGAACACACTGAAACACAGATAATTTAAACTTTCGCAATAATATCATTAACACATATTATCCGTTAAATCACATAAGCCCAAAAGTGCTAACATAAACTGTACTGAAAAGATCATTACACAAAATTAGCACAAAGCTTCCCAGATAATTCCCGACCCCAGCTCATCAAGCACGGCTGCTAATCCTGTCACTGATATCCTGAACATATTAGACTCGAATACGTAAGCTTGGAAGCTCGTGAGTACTCGAGGGTTAGACTCTGCACAGAAAACACGTAACACACATACACACAGCACATACACGCAAAGCAATCTCCAACTCGGTCCCTGGAAATCATCATCACAATACAGGTATGAACACAAAGCATGAGATCCCAAGCCCTGCACACAGAATCACTGAAGGGGGACTCTTCCCCAGCTAACGATCGTGTACACCGGTGGTTAGCGAAAACCCTGTAGCACGGGCGCGAACCGGCTACCGGCCCTGCCGTGTATACACGCCCCAAGGACTGTTAGGGACAGTCAACCCGCGCGACAACCCATCGCGAATCACTGTCCGTATGGAACTCATCATGGACCCCTGGACTGGATCTCATCTCATACACATATAACACATATTTGAGAATAGAGTCATACCTGCGCTCACGTCCCTGTCTCTTTCACAATACACAATATACACATATACAAAGCTAACTGCACAATCATGACTCGGAAAACAGTCTCGCGGTTTAAAAAGGAACTCGGGTACTCACCTGGTTGATTCACTAATCCTGAAATCTCTGACTCGACTCGGCTCGCTGACTCGTCCATGAAATCACACAGATTCCAACCGTTAACAAGATTCTTGATATAAACGGAAAGCAGATCCGGACACAACACTTTAACACAACTGAACCCAATAATAATTACGACCGAAATCTCGAAGCCTAAACCAAACCCGTCCCAAAAACAATCTCACAATATCCCAAAAACCCAACATAATATAACCCAACATCTCAAACGGGTCCCGACCTTAATCTCAAACGAAACCCGAAGCCCCGACGAAAGTCCGACTTAGACTCAAAAGCAAACCCAATGAAACCCCGGAGACCCAACCCGAACACGACCCAATAATAGCCCCAACGGAACCCCCAAACCAGCCCAAATAGCCCCCAAGGCCTGCCAAAATCGACTCCCCCCTGCCCAGCAAGCGCGCCCGCGCCCAGGCCGCTGCGCCTGCGCTCTTGCCGCCTTCGTCGCGACCACGACCAGGGATCGCGACCGCGACCCTGGCCGATCGTCTTCTCCCTGGTGTGCTGCCATGGCTGTCCAGAAGGTATCATCACCTTCCCACTCCATTCTCCAGCCACACCATACTCAAATACCCAACATATATTAACCTCCCACGTATTATAAACAATTCTCCAATTTCTAACATCATTTAACACACAATCAACCATCAAAACCCATAAATTCTTACCTTTGAAATCTCAATTTCTAAAATGAAGACAATCAAAATCAATAACCCACTTGATGCCTTCTTGATGCTGGAGCTTCACATACACACACAATACACACACTTACACTCTTTCTTAATAAGGAAGGAAACCAAGGAGACGTAATATATATTTTCTACTTTTAGACGGGTTCCGACCCCATAACCCGATATCCCATTTTCACTATTAATATCCAATCAACCCGATTAAATCCACAAACTCAAATATATAATCAATCCACTAAATTAATTACTCGGAGGCACGTAACTCATAAACCCGACACGTAGAAGCCACTACTCGGGCTATTATTGGACCCACACAATAATAATTATTTAAATATCCACTAAAATAATTCCATGCAATTATCACAAAAACGGGATGTTACAATTTTAAATTTAAATTTTTTATAACACACTTATCTTAGTGTTATCTTTTATTTAGTCCTTTTAGTTTAATAAATTTTCGTTTAGTACTTTTTTAACATTTATTATTACAACATTTTTTTTACACATTTAAAATTATGATTTTAAATTTTTGGAGTTGTCTTTTGAAACTATTATGTGATGTTTTGTAACATCCGTAAATTCAGATAAATATTCAAACATTAGAAATAACGATTTGTCTATTTAAAGTTCGGGAATTACGAATATAATCATATAATGCGAAATTTGGGTCTTAAAACAACAATGATGATAAAAAAAAAAATTTAAAGTAAATACAAACTAAATATGATTTCCAATTTGTATTTTTGTACATTAGATATTAATTCTCTACTTTTTGATTTTCCAATGGTGGAATAGAAATTTCACCAATATAGGTGGTAATACTTTATCTTCACATTGATCCAATTTGTCTACCTTACCACTTTTTCACTTAAAAGGAAAAAAAAAAAAAAGAAAAAAAAAACGGTCAACAATCCTCCATCTTTTATTTTATATATTTATATATATATTTATTTATTTTCATCAAAACTAGCTAATAAATACTACACCCTTCAAGAATTTGTGGAAACACTAAGTGGAACATCTTCTTCAACATTCATCTTTCATTTTCTCCTCCATTTCATGAGGTACCATCTTGAAACTTCAATCCTATTTTCTATGTAGTAGTTTTAAGTTTTAGGAATGAATATTATCAAGTTACAATATGAGTTTTTTTTAGCCTAAATAAATTAAGAATAATCATTATCTTTCTCTTTTTCTATGAATCCTATTGTTGAACTTTCAAAATGAGTTATAAATTGTTTTATTAATAATCCGAAAATATGCATAAAAATCCATGCAAATGTGTTTATGAACATTATTTGAATGTGTATGGAGGTTTAAAACAAGATTTGGAACCAATCAAGTATTTCCAAGATTTTTGGAAGTTTGAATTTTAAGCAAAAACTTTAAAAAAAAATTAAAGAGGGAAGGGAGGGAGCAAACTGGGTAGAAGAGTTTAATGGTTTGGGTCAATAAAGATTGTGGTGAGTTTTATTGGAATAATATTTAATGAGTTATAGTTAAAATCTTTTGGACATTTAATCTTTCATGTTAATGGGTTGAGAGCTAAATTGTTTATTTGGATTGTTTTAATTGACATAAGAGATTCAAATGAATTTTAGAGTTGGAACATTGTTGTAACATTAAAACAAGTATATTTGATTTAAGTTACAAATTAAATCGATGGTTAGTAATTTATTAAATATTTAGTCAATAAATCCAAGTTAATTAATTAAATTAGTAACTAAGTCATTGGGTTTGAAATTTAAAAGAGTTTTGGGGTGTGGGTTCATTTACTTAGACCTTTTGTTTTAATATTGGATAAACATATTTAATTCATTTAAAACTAAAGCTAGACTGATTATTAAGTAATTAAGAGATTTAGTATTTACTTTATAAATTCAAGTCATTAATTTAAATAACGGCTAGACTATTGGTTAGAAAATTTTGAGTTAACTTTAAGGATAATACAATTGTCGTGTTCTAGAGAAAATTAATGACGAACATTTTTACAAATTTTACACTTTAGCTGTGATAGGTACGAGACCTATAATTATAGACTAAATAACCTAAAACTAGAAGTTTAATTAATTTTAAAAATTTTGCCACATAAATTAATATTTATCGCTTTAGCCCCAAACTTTGGAATTTTAGGCCAATCGAGGATTATAGTTTTAGATAAATAAAAATAGTGACGATTAAGCGATGTACTATTATTATCAGGGCGTTAGTCGAGCGTGGTGGATTCTGAAATTTTTGTTGGCCGGGATTTCTTCAGTTGTGCTTCGAAGAACAATTGGTATCACTGTGAGTAACAGATTTATCTGCATGATTAGTTATATGTGTTTATGCATATTTGTTATATTCGTTTCATTTGTATCACCTTATCATGTTATTTATCATTTTCATGATTATGTCAAACACATGATATATGTATCCTACCTTTCTGTTAGAAATCTTTGCTATGTGTTAGCGTGAATTCCCTGTATGCATACTTGTACTATACGACGTGGATTTGGGCGCCGACGCTACTGTGTGTAGGCCGGGTCGGTTAGCCCCAAGTTTTTGGTTAAACCGGCGCCAGCTCGGATGAGGGGATTGTACGGTTTAACCAGCACCAGCTCGGATGAGGGGTGCGGCGTCAGCTCGGATGAGGGGCGCATAGGAAATTATTGAACTCACGCTTCTTTTCTAATCATGCATATTTACATATGTACTGTTATGCTTTTAAATCTTGTTACTCCCTGGGCGACGGCTTACCCCAGTTGTGGGGACCTATTATTTCAGGTGGAGCAGTTAAGGGTAAGGCTCCAGTTTTAGACTGTTGATTCTGTTGATCGAGTTGCTAGCATTCCGTTGTATTTCCTTGTGAGTATCGGGTAGAACTCTAGATGTATTGACATGTAAACTTAAATTTATTTAGCGTACTCGGGTTGATGTAATTTACTATGATGTGTAGTTGTTGATGTATAACTTATGAGAAATTTTAAATTATCCCGTATTTTTGAGGTATAATGCATTTAAATGATGGAAAATTAGTTTTAGAAATATTCGGTCCTTTCAATATGGTATCAGAGAAGTGGTTTAAGTGAATTAGGTACCATTAGGTGCTTAGTCTTAAACCGTAAGATTGCATGATCACTCTTAGAATAAGTTATGATCTATACGGGATAATACCTTGTATGAATCCATAGGATTTTGGTAGAGATGAAATAGGATATATGTGTTCATACGTATAAATAAATCTTCAGTAACCATCGAATGAAATAATTATAACTTGAATCGATGATGATAAATATACAAGTATGAATAAATTAATTGAAACCTTAATATTATAAATATTAAATGCCACGATTAATGGGAAATGTCAAAGTATGTTGGTGAGACATCAAATACCATCTTGCTGAGAGCAATGTATCTATTCAACCTAACAAAAATGGGGTCATAAATTTATTGTAGGTCTTGGTGTCCTTTAAATACCTTTTGGAAGTAAAATATAAATCTCATTTTTTTTAAATGAGTAAATCTGCGAGTAACCTTATCTACAATAATTAAAGCTAAATAAATAGTACTGAGAGGTTACATTTACTTGAGTCAGTAATCGGGATGAATATATAACTAATACACATGTAATAACCGATAATCAATAAAGAAAATACCAAAATAGAACATGTATCCGGAGTTAATGTGAAAGAATATTGGCTTGTAATGAAAATGAAGAATTGTCAGATATTTCTTAGTGGCACACATACATGATATCAGTTTCACACATTTTTGTGATTCGACTTATGTATAGCACGCTTACTTACATTTTGTCGTCGTCAGTGTATCCATTCATTACCCCTTTGATTTCCTTGTCATGAGCTCATTACTGTGCATTATCGTGCTATCGGTGTTACTGTGTGTGACATGCAGATAGTTATGAGGGTGCGTTCGTGTCTCAATATATTCACGCATGGTGTGCGACTTGTCTTTGTACTCATTCCTTATGATATTGTTTTACGTACATGGTGCAAGTTTAATGACTTGTCTTATGTATTATTACATGAGTTTTGTATTTTTTAGGCCTGCAGGCAGAGCGTCTGTTTTCTGTTATTTTGATATCGCCCTTAGACGGTGGTACTCATTCCGTCTTGGTATCTGTATTGTGCGCAATTAAGAAATCTGACAACCTCACTGAGTGATCTACCTTGTGGCAATTTTAAAATGTGTATGGTGAATCAAACGGGAAAGTGACACAACATTAGTCGCAATGGAGAAGTTAATATAACAACATAAGTAGCAATGTTATTATAATATAATGAGTATTGTCTAGTTATCATCGAATTTTGATGCAGTACTAATGAGATAAACCTTAAAATTAATGAAACGTAATTATTAGCTATTATAACCCAATGTGAGAGAATGACAATTGTGAATCCTATGAATCATAAATAATTTGATGAAGATAAAACCATAAGTGTGTGAAGTGATTATATAACTTCAATAATAGTTGTTCGGGGTGTGTGAGTCATGTGATCGTGACCTGAATAATAATCATAAACCAATCAATAATTGACTGGCATATTGATAAACAAACGATATATGAAGTATGAAAGAAACCTGAAAAGTCTTACGAGTAAAATATTGATCCATGGAAAATGAAAGGGAGATGAGTTATTGATATAACGTACGATACTTAATGAAAATACGATTAATTAATTATAACGAGGAATTACAGAGTTAACATCATGAAATAACGTTACAAATAAATAAGAACTTAACAGTATGAAACTATAATGAGGTGCCTTGATACGAGGAGTGTGAGACAACTTAACACACAATTTAGACTAATTGGAGTCGAATATAATTATGGAGAGAAATGAAATAGCGAGTGGAAAACCTTTCTAAGTGAATAACAAATAAGTTATGAGCAGAAATAAATAATTATGTTAAGAAGTGATCATAAATGATATAAACAGGATAATGTAATACACGAAAAATGAATATATAAATAAAATTTTGTTTTAATATTTTATACAATAAATGGATTGACCAAATAAATTATGTGTCGGATAGAAGATGAAATAATTATCAATGAGAATTCTCGAAGTAAATAATGACCAACTCGTGAATAGACTTGGTCATGGTAAAATACATAAAGTGAGATAGAAACCAAATGCATGAGAAAGCGATAAGTATAAGTATTAGATAATCGATGGGTACCGGTAACATATATTCAATTTAATGAATCCTAAGTCATGACTTTGTCAATCAGCAAGATAAGAAAAGAGGAAGAAATTAAAATTTTATGTGGAAACAAAGAAGTCAGTGTATGAAACATGTTGTTATAGTGTAAAGATCAATGGTGAACAAACAAATACTTTGCAATGAAAGGTAAATAACTACGAAAGAAAGTAACCCTTCATAACTCGATTATAAGTAAGTAATAGACTGGATGCTTGAAATAGTTAAAAGTGCAGCACCTGATTTGATCATCTATATATCCAACTAATAAATGATAAAATGATTATTGAAATGGATCATCATAATAAATAGTAAGCAATGTGCGATAACAAGTGATCATTGTAAATTGTCCAGTTCAAAATAGAACCCAAATTGGTGATAAGGCAAAGAGTTCTATAACCAAATAAATGAGAGATAATTAGAGTGTAGTCGGGACTAATGCATATCTAACCACATGCATTATATAGGGATGTACGGGATAAGTAACACAATATAACCTCATATGAAATAAATGAATCGATTAAATAAACATAAGAGTTATATGTGAAATTAATGTTGGATACGAGATTAATCAAAATGGTAAAATGAACAACCAGTTGAAATATAATACAGAATCACTGGTAAAGAGGTAATATAATATTATGCTAGTCGCATCCCACTCATGAATATAAATCAAAATTTCACATGACGCAACCATATAATAATTAGTAATAGTACTATAAGTATATTTGTTCAAGAATTAGATAAGTAAACTGAGTAATTCCGACATGTGATTTGAGCTGACAAATAGTCATTATCAATATGTAAAATAAAGTAGAATGTGATGAGACACAAATAAATACAGAGAAGCAAATTAATTTAAATTACCTACAAAAAAAAGGTTAAATTAATTTAAATCATCTAAAATCCATATAATTGATTATTGATAGTACAACCGATGAACAAGCTCGCTAATATTAATTAATAAAATCTTATTAGGAAGACTAATATATTTCACAAGAAAAGATGTGTTGTCAAACCATTGCTATAAATTTGGGACGAGATTAAATTGTTACTTCATAGGGATAGTATAATTGTTATCAATTGAAAGTAATGTGTACTAATTAATCACTATAAAGACGTCCCACTTTAAGACAACATAAGAGAGCACCAATAAAGGGTTGAAATGACTTGTTTTACCAATAAGATAAAAGTGATGATAAAATAATATTGAAACAGGATAACACATTTTTACGCAACCTAAACGATTAAATGGGCGGCTAAGAGAATGTCTAAAATCTCGACTTGGAAAAAAAAAATCATGTCAAATATCTGGTTGGGTTAGAGAAGGTAAATTGATATTTAGTAGGAGAGGTAAAATCCTTGTTCTTTGAATGTGATTGAGAGAACAAAAACCTCAAAATATAAAGAAAATCATAAAACGTCAACTACCAAGAAGATGTTATCTAGTTGAAAGAAATGAATTATAACATTTGACACCGTTCGAGACCTAAATGATCTCGAGGACGAGATCAATCCGACAGGTAGGTGATTGTAACATCCGTAAATTCAGATAAATATTCAAACATTAGAAATAACGATTTGTCTATTTAAAGTTCGGGAATTACGAATATAATCATATAATGCGAAATTTGGGTCTTAAAACAACAATGATGATAAAAAAAAAATTAAAGTAAATACAAACTAAATATGATTTCCAATTTGTATTTTTGTACATTAGATATTAATTCTCTACTTTTTGACTTTCCAATGGTGGAATAGAAATTTCACCAATATAGGTGGTAATACTTTATCTTCACATTGATCCAATTTGTCTACCTTACCACTTTTTCACTTAAAAGGAAAAAAAAAAAAGAAAAGAACAAAAAAACGGTCAACAATCCTCCATCTTTTATTTTATATATTTATATATATATATTTATTTATTTTCATCAAAACTAGCTAATAAATACTACACCCTTCAAGAATTTGTGGAAACACTAAGTGGAACATCTTCTTCAACATTCATCTTTCATTTTCTCCTCCATTTCATGAGGTACCATCTTGAAACTTCAATCCTATTTTCTATGTAGTAGTTTTAAGTTTTAGGAATGAATATTATCAAGTTACAATATGAGTTTTTTTTAGCCTAAATAAATTAAGAATAATCATTATCTTTCTCTTTTTCTATGAATCCTATTGTTGAACTTTCAAAATGAGTTATAAATTGTTTTATTAATAATCCGAAAATATGCATAAAAATCCATGCAAATGTGTTTATGAACATTATTTGAATGTGTATGGAGGTTTAAAACAAGATTTGGAACCAATCAAGTATTTCCAAGATTTTTGGAAGTTTGAATTTTAAGCAAAAACTTTAAAAAAAAAATTAAAGAGGGAAGGGAGGGAGCAAACTGGGTAGAAGAGTTTAATGGTTTGGGTCAATAAAGATTGTGGTGAGTTTTATTGGAATAATATTTAATGAGTTATAGTTAAAATCTTTTGGACATTTAATCTTTCATGTTAATGGGTTGAGAGCTAAATTGTTTATTTGGATTGTTTTAATTGACATAAGAGATTCAAATGAATTTTAGAGTTGGAACATTGTTGTAACATTAAAACAAGTATATTTGATTTAAGTTACAAATTAAATCGATGGTTAGTAATTTTTTAAATATTTAGTCAATAAATCCAAGTTAATTAATTAAATTAGTAACTAAGTCATTGGGTTTGAAATTTAAAAGAGTTTTGGGGTGTGGGTTCATTTACTTAGACCTTTTGTTTTAATATTGGATAAACATATTTAATTCATTTAAAACTAAAGCTAGACTGATTATTAAGTAATTAAGAGATTTAGTATTTACTTTATAAATTCAAGTCATTAATTTAAATAACGGCTAGACTATTGGTTAGAAAATTTTGAGTTAACTTTAAGGATAATACAATTGTCGTGTTCTAGAGAAAATTAATGACGAACATTTTTACAAATTTTACACTTTAGCTGTGATAGGTACGAGACCTATAATTATAGACTAAATAACCTAAAACTAGAAGTTTAATTAATTTTAAAAATTTTGCCACATAAATTAATATTTATCGCTTTAGCCCCAAACTTTGGAATTTTAGGCCAATCGAGGATTATAGTTTTAGATAAATAAAAATAGTGACGATTAAGCGATGTACTATTATTATCAGGGCGTTAGTCGAGCGTGGTGGATTCTGAAATTTTTGTTGGCCGGGATTTCTTCAGTTGTGCTTCGAAGAACAATTGGTATCACTGTGAGTAACAGATTTATCTGCATGATTAGTTATATGTGTTTATGCATATTTGTTATATTCGTTTCATTTGTATCACCTTATCATGTTATTTATCATTTTCATGATTATGTCAAACACATGATATATGTATCCTACCTTTCTGTTAGAAATCTTTTCTATGTGTTAGCGTGAATTCCCTGTATGCATACTTGTACTATACGACGTGGATTTGGGCGCCGACGCTACTGTGTGTAGGCCGGGTCGGTTAGCCCCAAGTTTTTGGTTAAACCGGCGCCAGCTCGGATGAGGGGATTGTACGGTTTAACCAGCACCAGCTCGGATGAGGGGTGCGGCGTCAGCTCGGATGAGGGGCGCATAGGAAATTATTGAACTCACGCTTCTTTTCTAATCATGCATATTTACATATGTACTGTTATGCTTTTAAATCTTGTTACTCCCTGGGCGACGGCTTACCCCAGTTGTGGGGACCTATTATTTCAGGTGGAGCAGTTAAGGGTAAGGCTCCAGTTTTAGACTGTTGATTCTGTTGATCGAGTTGCTAGCATTCCGTTGTATTTCCTTGTGAGTATCGGGTAGAACTCTAGATGTATTGACATGTAAACTTAAATTTATTTAGCGTACTCGGGTTGATGTAATTTACTATGATGTGTAGTTGTTGATGTATAACTTATGAGAAATTTTAAATTATCCCGTATTTTTTAGGTATAATGCATTTAAATGATGGAAAATTAGTTTTAGAAATATTCGGTCCTTTCATGTTTAATTGTATGAAAAAGACTTTATTATTCAATGCACGATACAAATTTTAATGCAGTTGTTTTATAATTAAAATGTAAGTATTTAATATTTAGATTTTTTTATTAATTATAATCATGTATAACATTGAAGATTACTATAACGCTGACAAACCGTAATCGATGTATTAGAGACATTACCGTTATAATTTTTATTGATTTGATTGTAAAACCAACAAATTAAATTGACGATTAAACCTAATCCAAGTCAAATTTTCATATTATGGTTATGAATATTTAATTAGTTAATTCTGGTTCCGATCCGATTTAATAAGAAACTGTTTGTACTTTTAGCATTGCAAAATCTAGAAAGCCAATGATAAAACCAACTAACAGTATCGTTTGTCTTGCTTTTTGAAATATCAGCTTTCCAATTTCACTATTTGTTTGAATTGTTTGAAAAGTATTTTTCTTTCTTTATTTTTGTAATTAATATTTTAGACCCCGCAGCAACGCGCGGGTGTCAATAACTCGTTTATATACATGATTTATATATCAGAACGAGATGGTCACACCCGCACTTCGCTGCGGGAAGATAGAGTTTTATATTTTCATATAATTTGAAAATCTTTTGATCTAGCAGAATTATATGCACATGCAGATACATAGATCTTAGTTATATTTTAATTATAAATCAGTTTCATTAGAATCTTGTATTGTGCATTTGAATAATAAAATGTTATTTCTTAAAATTAAACATACAAAATAGTTTCAAAAGATAACTCCAAAAATATGTATAACTAAAATCATAATTTTAAATATGTAAAAAAGTTTCGTAATAATAAATGTCAAAAGAGGGCTAAACAAAAATGTATATAATAAAGACGTTAAATAAAATATAACACAAAGTTAAGAATGTAATATAAAAAGTTAAAAAAAAAACCAATCAAGATTAGTCATGTATCAAACCTGGTGACACCCGTGATTCGCTACCAAAAGATAGAGTTTTAAATTTTTATATAATTTGCAAATCTTTTGATTTAGTAGAGATATTCGCACAGACAGAAACATATATATTAGTTATATTTTACTTATTTAACAATTTCATTAGAATATTGTAATGTGCATTCGAATAATAAAGTCTTTTTCATACAAATAAATATAACATAATAGTTTTAAAAAATAACTTTAAACATATGTATAATTAAAATTATAATTTTAAATATGTAATAAAATTTTATAATAATATAACATCATCCGGATTATTTCTAGGTATATATGAATTATAAATATTGTGAGTAAACAGTTGAAAGGTTTGTTTAAACTATAAGCGAGTATTGAGATTGAGATGAGGTTGACCAACTTAACGAATTAACGGGTGATGTTTGTCCAGTTAAATGCATGCGTGGTTCCTTGTCAATGTCACACGTGTTGTTGTTGAAACCATGTGGTGTTATACCTATCTGCCACATGAAGAAGCTAGAAGCATATATATATGTTTCATGTATAGTAATTGAAAAAAAAAAGGAAAAAAAAAACCCACCAACCAACCTTGATTGGCTAAGTGGCAACTTTTCATTGGATTAGAAGATATGATAAATGTACGTATATATAATAAGAACACATATAATGTGTGAAATAAAATGTTCATAGAAGAAATTATCAATATGATTTTTCTTTTCAAAATTGTTGAAATAGTAAAAGAAGATGTGTTATTATTTTTTTGTAACCAACAACATTCACAAGTTTCTAACATTTATAAGTGTCGATCCAATCTATGTACTTTTTCTATATTTTAATATTTTAAAGATGTAAATAGAAAGTTATAATAATAATAAAAGAATTAAATTTAATTATAATGGAATAGTGTCTAAAGAAAATTAAATAAAATATTTCAAATTACTATACTTTTATTTTATTTTAACATTTTATTTATTATAAATATATATAAACATTATATTTTACGTAAAGTTAAAACTTTAAATTATATCGATTAAATATATAAAAATGTAGAAATAAAAAATTTAAAAAAAAATGTAAAAAAGGTAACTGTTGTTCAGAAATCATTGGTCCAGATTAATGACAACTCATAATTATTTATGAAATGTCTCTTACACTTTTAATTAAAATCAATAATTATACCTATGCCATTTTTTTATTTTTCAAATTTACTCCATTACCTTAATTACATTAAATTTTGATTTTAATTCTTTCATTAATCAGTTAATATTTACTTAAAATAAATATGTGTCATTATTATCCTTAATGATCATAGTTAAATTCAAATGTAAAAAATTTGAATTTAAATGTAGAAGTGTAGTAAATAAAGTTAAAATTTTTTATTAATTAATTTGCTAACAAGATGTAAAATTTAATTGATAAAACATCAATTGTGAATAAGATAAATTTGATTGTTGATTTTCAGATTTTCCATTTTTATATTTTATCGTTTTCAAAATACATACACATTCACATAATTGAAGTTTTTTTGTTTCTTACATTGATATTTCATATTTGAAGTTAATAAAAATTAAAAGAAACATTTTTTGCAAACACATATTATCTGTTTTTAATAATACAATATCATAATTTTTTTTTAATTAATACCAAACTACTGAGTATTTTTTATCTTTAATTTAACTAGCTTTCAATTTTTTTATTTTAATTATATATAATTTTTATAATAATTTATTTAAATATAAAAAATATGTATTTTCTAAATCAACCCATGTATATTAACCTATATATTATAATAAAACAAAACAATTCATGTCACAGTTACAATACAAGAAAATTTTATTTTTCCACCTATTTTTAACACCTTAACTTAATTGCATTAAATTTTCACTTTATTTTTTTCATTAATTAATTAGTAATAAATTAGATTTTGTTACATTTAAAATTAATGTTTACCTAAAATAAATATCTATAATTATTATCCATAATCATCATAATTAGATCCAAATGTAATAATATGAATTAGTTGTGAAATTTATTATTATTATGTATAATAAAGGAAAACATCAAATGTCACGTGTCACCTTTACGTTTACCAAAAAGATAATTACAACTTATAAAACATAAAAGATAAATACTATTTAATATTTTTAAAAAAGTTTTTTAATCTGTAAATAATAAAAAAAATAAACACAATTATTATTTTTGTATATTTTTATTTTTACTCATATACATTTTATATAAATAAATTTAATTAAAAATATCCACGTAATACGTGGGTTATAAACTAGTTATTTATAAAAAATTATTCATGTAATATGTGGGTTCATAAACTAGTAATAAGAATATAAGAATTAAAAATAAGAACTAAAATATGAATCATTTTTTACGTAATTATATGTGTGTGTCTATATATATATATATATATATATATATATATATATATATATATATATATATATATATATATATATATATATATATATATATATATATATATACATATATATATATATATATATATGTATATATGTATGTATGTATGTATGTATGTATGTATTGTAACGACCCAAATTTTATATAATTAATAATTAATGTTTATTGTAACGAAATACGATTCGAGATACTAATTTGTCTCAAACACATAAATAAAAGTGTGTGTGGATAATTATGATATATGCCTTGAATATATATAAAGGACTTTAAAAGAAATGCTAATAATTCCAAGGTATAAATGGTAAATAGGTAAAAGTTGTGGGTTGGAAAGAAAAAGAAGAAGAAAATCTTCTTCTTTTTGACTTATATTATACGCAGACACACACACTTTATGTGTGTGTGTTCATCTTTTTCAAAAACTCCAAATAGAGAGAAAAGAGAAGAGAAGAAGAAGAAGGAGAAGCCAAAAATCGGCTTTTTGTTGAAAGCTTCGTCGTTTTTTGAAAGATCCAAGAGGTAACCACTCTTGTCTATAAATCTTGCTATTTTATTTTCTTCTCCTCTCCATCTTCATACGAAGAAGATGAGAAACCCAAATGGGTTTTTATGAATGTTATGGAGAAATCGTTAGATCTTGAGTTATGATAATGAAATATAGTTAGAATCATCATTTTAAATCATATTTTTCAAGTTTTATGGATTTTGATGGGTTTTAGCTCAAAAACCCGAAAATGGAGTTTATGAACTCTTAATGATTCAAAAGGAATAAAATGGTGTTCTTGACGGCTTAAAATGTGTTATAAAGGGTATATATATGTTTGGGAATGACCCCAAGCCGTTTGTAATATTAATGAAAAGTTTTGGTAGTTTTGAGCATTAAATCCGAAGGGACAAAAGTGCAGACCTGCACCCGAGTTACCCTTGATTTTGAAAGAAAATTTCTAAGTTAAAGGATCCGGATGACATGGGATCCGAATTCGGATGTGGTTTGAACCGAGTTCGGACCTTGCTTCGGTTGGAAGGGATCCGAAATTCGGTTGGTCCCTGATCCGAATTCGGATGGCTTGAAATTCGGATGTGCCTAGGACCGAGTTCGGGCCGTACCTCAGACGAGTTGGTCCGAAATTCGGATGGTCCGTGACCCGAACTCGGATGATCCAAAGTCCGGCTGGTGCTGATCCGAATTCGGATGGGAACGTGAGCCCAGTTCCGGTCAGAAATTGTAATTTTAATTAGTCCTCGGGATCAGGCACCAAAATAGCTTATATTCCCAATTGTGAAGGATAATTAGGCCAAAATAATTATGTTAGTCGATACCGAAAATTAATTAGGTTTTACGACTAATATGTCCGGATCAAAGTTGAGAAATTGTAAGCGGTGAGACTTATAAATATTATATTATGAACCTACTTGTAGGGGTTTTGACGGGTTAAGTCGCGTGAAGACTATCACTCCTACCTTGACAATTATAACTCGGTTTTGAGGCCGAGAGCGTATTGTGTATCACAGTGAGTTCTAGTATTAACGTATTTGCATGCATATCATGAATTGTATGTTACTGCTTTCGTATCATTATTGTCATTTTCATGCTTTGCCATCACATACATCATAATTATTGTTTATCACTCGGTTGATAAGTTGTTGATCGTTCGTTTGACCTCTCCGCCGAGACGGTAAGCCTGAGTGTGGTAACCCAGCGGAATCATAATGGTAAGCCTGAGTGTGGTAACCATTATTGCCTGTAAAACGATAAGACTGTGGTGGTAATCGTATGGCATCATTGTAAACTGCATATCGATAAGCCTGTGGTGTGGTAATCGAGCAGTAGATTGTAAACCCATTGTACGGTAAGCTTGTGTATGGTAACCGCAATGTGGTAGCTTATAGCCATTAGTTGGCCTCCAAAACTGTTAGTCGAATTCATGGCATTGCATGGCATCATTCATATATCGCATGGTACTTTAATCTAGAATCTCACTAAACAACTTTGTTGTTTACCCGATAGTTGTTATTTCTTTTCAGGATCTGTTAAGGGCAAAGGCCCGGCTGGCCCGAGTTGTTAAATATCGTTTGGAGCTCGGATAGGAGCTCAATATTTTGTGGATAATTGGGGCGGGAGTAGCAGACTTCCATTTTTGGACTTACGCGAATTAGTTGATGTTTATTAATTCGTTTGTAACTAAATTGATAACTTAATCTTGTAACCCCAGTTACATTGCTCCGTGATTTCCGACACTCTGTTGTGTCTCATGCAAAGTGTTTGGAATCACGTTGAAGATTATTAATTGCAAAAGTTTTAATTTGATCGTATTTCCGCAAGTACTCTGTATAAATTAATGTATAATGGTATCGAAATACTCGTATTAGTTGTATGGGTGTTTCAATTTGGTATCAGAGCTGGAGCTCATAGACAGAGTATAGTCGACGATACTCTACTCTGAGCACGGTTTCAGATGCTGTTATTGACCCACCTAGGCGGCAATATTATAACAATTACAATTGACCTTTGGCCTAGGATGGGATAATATTGGGTAGACTTTTAAGATTATGACTTGACGTAAGCATAATTATATATATATATATATATATATATATATATATATATATATATATATATATATATATATATATATACATATACATACAAATAAATTTCATGTGCACACTTTGGTGTGAAAGAAGTGTTGAACCGACCTGTAACTGTTGGTTGCAGACAATGTCGGATAACCAGTCGAATCGCGTTCTACACCAGGAGGTAGAACATTCAAATGATGGGGGAGGCAGGGATCAGTCTCCAGATTATGAAAATGAATCCAGTTTCCGTACTGGTGGAGGGTCCAGAGAGGACCAAATGATGCAGATGATGGCTCAAATGCTGGAGCAAAATCGCCAGCAGAATGAGCTAATGACCCAACTACTTGCTTCCCAGAACGTTCAAGGAAAGAAAAATAATGTTGAAGGGGAGCAAGCAAGTAACGATAATACGGAAGGCGCTGGGAGTGGAAGTAGGGCCGAGAGGCTTAAGAAAGATAAAGAACGGAAGCACGGCTCCTCTAAGTCAAAAAGGGGAATGTCGTACAAGAATTTCATTGGTTGTCGTCCTCCAGCGTTCAATGGACGGGCAACTACTGTGGAGGCCTTGGACTGGATCAAGGCAATTGAGAAGTTATTCAGAGTCACTGATGTAAATGATGAGAAAAAGGTGCAGTACGCGGCTGCACAATTTGTTGGTCCTGCTTTAACGTGGTGGGATTCCGAAGCGGAGATTTTGGGCTTAGACGCCGTGGCTAAGATGACCTGGGAAGAATTCAAAACCAGGTTTGACAAACATTTCTGTCCGGCTGTTGCGGTACAGAAGATAAAAAGAGACTTCCTGACATTTCAGCAAGAAGAGCTATCAGTGGACGATTACCTGATCGAGTTTAACTCGAAGGCGATGTTTGTAGGGTCAGTGATTGCTGACGAAAAGCAAAAGACTGATTATTTCGTTGAGGGACTGCGGAGTGAGATCCGCGAGATGGTAACGGTTCGCGCAGTTGAATCTTTCGAGAAAGCTGTGGAGTATGCGCGACTCCGAGAATATGAATTGTTCCGTAGGGAACAGGAATTATCAGGATCAAAGAAAGCGAAGGTTGAGTCTTCGTCGGGGACGTTTAAGCAACCCCAGCAATCATTTTCGAAGAACGTGGACTCCCGTTCACGTTCCCAATCGTCAAGGCACTCAAAGAAGCCGGCTAGCTCCAACAACTTTCAGTCCAAATCTCAGTTTTCCAATTCGGTGCCTACGTGTAACCGTTGCGGGAAACTTCATCGTGGGGAGTGTTTGTCCCCTATTGTGTGCCATGGTTGTGGAGAAGAGGGACGCATACGTCCTGCGTGCCCTAAGCGAACTGATGCGTGCTACGAATGTGGCCTGGTGGGCCACCTTGCTCGGAATTGCCCCAAGAAGAGGTTGGCGACGTCCGAAAGTAAAGGCTCAGTTGCAAAGCCTAGTTTTGTTGGTGGTTCCTCCCAATCAAAGGGGAATCCACCCAAGCCTCAAGCCAGAGTCTATCAGATTACAGCTGCTGAGGCGCAAGATGTGCCGGATGTCGTAACCGGTACTTTTCTCCTAAATTCTTTACCTGCTGTAGTATTGTTCGATTCTGGTGCAAGTGTGTCTTTTATTTCCAAAGCATTTGCACGAAAGTTAGATATTGTACCTTCTTTAATGCATTTTCCCTTATCTGTTGATGTGGCAAGCGGAAAATCGGTCAGTGCCACCCAAATATACTATGATTGTGTGCTGACCCTAGACGGACATAATTTTGATATTGACCTTGTCCCCATAGACACCAAAGAATTTGATGTAATAGCTGGCATGGATTGGTTGGCCAATAACCTTGCCACTATTGCTTGTGCTAATAGAATCGTTCGTTTGTTCACGCCGGAAGGCGAAGAAATATTTGTGTATGGGGATAGACGAAAAAGGGAAGCCGCAGTGATTTCGGTGGCTAAGGCTCGAAAAAATTTAAGTAAAGGCTGTCAATGCTTCTTGGCTTGTGTGTTAAATACTAAGAAAGAAGGGAAAAACCTCAAGGATGTACCAGTAGTTAATGAATATCCCGACGTGTTCCCTGATGACTTACTGGGATTACCACCGGATCGATCCGTAGAGTTTCGGATTGAATTGGTGCCGGGAGCTGCACCAATTGCGCGAGCCCCGTATCGTTTAGCACCTTCGGAAATGAAGGAAATGATGGCACAATTGGAAGAGTTATTAGAGAAAGGATTCATTCAACCGAGTACCTCGCCGTGGGGTGCTCCGGTTCTATTTGTGCGAAAGAAAGATGGAACTTTGCGAATGTGCATAGATTATAGAGAATTGAACAAGGTGACTATAAAGAATAAGTATCCCTTGCCTCGAATTGATGACTTGTTTGATCAACTACAAGGAGCTGCTTACTTTTCGAAAATAGACCTTCGATCAGGTTATCATCAACTTAAGGTACGTGAAGAAGATGTGCCAAAAACGGGTGGACACTATGAATTCTTAGTGATGCCTTTTGGGCTCACTAATGCTCCTGCAGCTTTTATGGACTTAATGAATAGGGTGTGCCGTCCAATGCTTGACAAGTCGGTTATAGTGTTTATCGACGATATTTTAGTGTATTCCAAGACGGAGGAGGATCACGCGGTTCATCTGAGACAATTGCTCGAACTTCTTCGAAGCGAACAATTGTATGCCAAATTCTCAAAGTGCGAGTTTTGGCTACGACAAGTGCAATTTTTAGGGCATGTTATATCTTGTGAGGGTATTTCTGTGGATCCCTCCAAGATCGAGGCCATTAAAAGTTGGGAAGCGCCGAGAAATGTTGCTGAAATTCGTAGCTTCCTTGGATTGGCCGGCTATTACCGACGATTTATTCAGGATTTCTCTAAAATAGTTGTTCCACTAACTTCGTTGACTCGTAAGAATGCGAAGTTTGTGTGGGAAAAGCCACAGAATGAGGCGTTTCAAATTTTGAAGAGTCGGTTGACTGACGCTCCGGTGCTTGCGTTGCCGGAAGGAAACGAAGATTTTGCCGTTTATAGCGATGCATCAATAAATGGGTTGGGTTGCGTGCTTATGCAACGAGGAAAAGTGATAGCGTATGCATCGAGACAGTTAAAAGATTATGAAAAGAGTCGTCCGACTCATGATTTGGAATTAGATGCTGTCACGTTTGCGTTAAAAATCTGGCGACACTATCTGTATGGCACTAAATGCCAGTTGTTTACTGATCATAAGAGCCTGAGGCATATCTTTGATCAGAAGGAATTAAATATGCGACAGAGGCGCGCCGTGGAATTGATCAAGGATTATGACTGCGAAATCCTTTACCACCCTGGAAAGGCCAATGTAGTAGCTGACGCCTTGAGCCGAAAGAGATATCCAGAAGCTACCTGTTATGCGCTAACGCATGTAGTTGTGAGTTCCTCTATCCTTGACGACATACGGAAGTGGCAAATTGAGGGTCTTAAGGAGGAAAATATTAAGTCTGAGAGAATGGTTGGTCAGAGTGGACTGTTAACCGAAGGTATCAATGGTCTGAAAATGTTTAGAAATCGCATTTGGGTACCGAAGATTGGTGATGTGCGCAAGACAATTTTAGAAGATGGTCATAATTCGAAGTTCTCAATTCACCCCGGGAGTTCAAAAATGTATCAGGATTTGAAATCCGAGTATTGGTGGCCTGGAATGAAGCGAGACGTTGGTAATCATGTTGAGAGGTGTTTGACTTGCTTGCGAGTCAAGGCCGAACATCAAAAGCCATCTGGAAATTTGCAACCCCTCGAGATACCCGAATGGAAGTGGGACCACATCACGATGGATTTTGTGGTGAAGCTGCCGAAGACCCAAAGACAACATGATGCTATCTGGGTTATTGTGGATCGACTGACAAAATCCGCACACTTCTTGCCGATACGAGAAAACTTTCCTTTGGAAAGATTGGCGCGAATGTATATCGACGAGATTATTGTGCGCCATGGGATTCCAAAGTCTATTGTTTCGGATCGTGACTCGAGGTTTACTTCGAGATTTTGGCAAAGTATGCAAGATCAGTTGGGGACGCGTGTTAATTTGAGTACGGCATTTCGTCCCCAGACCGACGGCCAGACTGAGCGCACTAACCAAACAATGGAAGATATGTTACGTGCGTGCGTGATCGAGCTTGGCGGAAATTGGGATACGCACCTGCCACTTGTGGAATTTGCCTACAATAATAGTTATCATTCTTCGATAAAGATGGCTCCGTATGAGTCGTTGTATGGCCGAAAGTGTCGAACCCCGACGTGTTGGCGAGAAGCAGGCGAGAAACCGTTAGCGGGCCCCGAATTGCTTCAAGAGACGCATGATAAGATCCAGATTATTCGTGAGCGGATCAAAGCTGCCCAAGATCGACAGAAAGCATATTCGGACAAACGTCAAAAAGATATTGAGTTTGCAGTGGGAGATTCAGTGATGCTGAAAGTATCTCCGTGGAAGGGAATTATGAGATTCGGGAAACGAGGAAAGTTAAGTCCTCGATATGTCGGACCGTTTCCTATTACCGAGCGTGTCGGTGCTCAAGCTTATAAGTTAGATCTGCCCGCTGAGTTGACAGGAATTCATAACACCTTTCACGTTAGCTATTTGAAGCGAAGTCCGATAAATCCTGCTGTGACCGTTCCTTTGGATGATGTGCAAATCGATGAGCGGTTACGCTATGTAGAAGAACCGGAAAAGATTATCGGCGACAAAATAATTAACCTAAGGAATAAAGAGATCGAGATGGTGCTCGTTTGTTGGAAGCACCACCGTGGGTCTCTGATGACTTGGGAGACAAGGGCTGAAATGATGGCCAAATACCCCGCTCTGTTTGAAGGAACTTGATTCCGTGGGCGGAATCCTTTTAAGAGGGGAGGAATTGTAACGACCCAAATTTTATATAATTAATAATTAATGTTTATTGTAACGAAATACGATTCGAGATACTAATTTGTCTCAAACACATAAATAAAAGTGTGTGTGGATAATTATGATATATGCCTTGAATATATATAAAGGACTTTAAAAGAAATGCTAATAATTCCAAGGTATAAATGGTAAATAGGTAAAAGTTGTGGGTTGGAAAGAAAAAGAAGAAGAAAATCTTCTTCTTTTTGACTTATATTATACGCAGACACACACACTTTATGTGTGTGTGTTCATCTTTTTCAAAAACTCCAAATAGAGAGAAAAGAGAAGAGAAGAAGAAGAAGGAGAAGCCAAAAATCGGCTTTTTGTTGAAAGCTTCGTCGTTTTTTGAAAGATCCAAGAGGTAACCACTCTTGTCTATAAATCTTGCTATTTTATTTTCTTCTCCTCTCCATCTTCATACGAAGAAGATGAGAAACCCAAATGGGTTTTTATGAATGTTATGGAGAAATCGTTAGATCTTGAGTTATGATAATGAAATATAGTTAGAATCATCATTTTAAATCATATTTTTCAAGTTTTATGGATTTTGATGGGTTTTAGCTTAAAAACCCGAAAATGGAGTTTATGAACTCTTAATGATTCAAAAGGAATAAAATGGTGTTCTTGACGGCTTAAAATGTGTTATAAAGGGTATATATATGTTTGGGAATGACCCCAAGCCGTTTGTAATAAATATGAAAAGTTTTGGTAGTTTTGAGCATTAAATCCGAAGGGACAAAAGTGCAGACCTGCACCCGAGTTACCCTTGATTTTGAAAGAAAATTTCTAAGTTAAAGGATCCGGATGACATGGGATCCGAATTCGGATGTGGTTTGAACCGAGTTCGGATCTTGCTTCGGTTGGAAGGGATCCGAAATTCGGACCCGTTCACGTTCCCAATCACAATACACCATCATCTTAGTGTTATCTTTTATTTAGCCATTTTATTTTTAATAATTTTTCATTTATTTAACATTTATTATTACAACATTTTGTTACATACTTAAAATTATGATTTTAATTATACTTATGTTTGTACTTGTCTTTTGAAACTATTCTGTTATGTTTAATTGTATAAAAAGACTTTATTATTCAGATTCACGATACAAAATTCTAATGAAACTGTTTAATAATTAAAATGTGACTATTTAATATTTAGATTTTTTTATTAAATATGCTCATGTATTACATCAAACATTATTATTATAACGTTGTCAAACTTTAATCGATGTAATAGAGACATTAACATCATAAATTTATTTGATTTGATCGTAAAACCGATAAATTAAATTGACAATTAAACCTAATCAATGCCAAATTTTCAAATTATGATTATGAATATTTAATTAATTAATTCATGTTCTGTTTGATTTAATAAAACATTGTTTGTAATTTTAGCATTGCAAATTTTGGAAAACCAATGATAAAAACCGACCAACAATATCATTTGTCTTACTTCTTGAATCTATATCGGCTTTTCAATTTCACTCCTCGATATTGGTTCAATCCTGTTTCATTGCTTGAATTGTTTGATAACTATTTCTATTTATTTGTTTTCATATTTATTTTAGTAATTAATATTTTAGACCACACAGCAACGTGCGGGTTCTCAGTAACTCGTTATTACAAAATATTGAGTCTCTTTTATACTATAAATTAACTATAATTTTATTTGAAGTCCTTTTATTTTATATATTGCATTTGAAGTATTGTATTTTGTTTTTCGTTTTATAATTCTTAAACGTGTCGTGTTTATTATTTTGTATTATACATTTTCAAAAGTTTTTTTTTAATTCGTATACATGTTCGGTTCATTTATAAAATGTGTTAAACGTATTCGGTTCTTTTCATTTATACAAATGTGTTAAGTGTTTCGTTTTCTTTCGTTTTATGAAAGGTGTTAACATTCGATGCCTAAGAAAAAGAATATAATAATAATAATAATAATAATAATAATAATAAAAGACGTGTTAAACGTGTTCTGTTCGCAATGCCGGTCCTATAATTTTTTAGGCCCGAGGCATATACTTTTAAAGATGCCCTCTATATATATAAGCAATATTCGTAAAAAAAACTTACAATTAAATAATCTTGATTTTGTTGCACTATTGTTAATGTCATGTCTTTAAAAACTTCACAATCTGTCATCGTGTAATGGTTTATTGATGCTTCTCTGAATTTTTCCTCAATCTAAAAACCGCAAAAAAAAAAATTTAATATTAACATCGTATGATTATAAATTGGGTAAAAATTGCATACAATATTAAATTATATATTTATTAAGTAAATTGAAAAAAAAGAAAGTTAGATTTTAAATGATTCATAATATAAATAGTAACATGTGTCAAAAAAATAACGTCTCAAGAAACAAATACATATCTCATTAGTATTTTTAATAATCGTATAATAAATAACATAAATCACGTGATAAACAAAAATAAAAAATCAAACTCATTGAAAAACAAAAGTTATGAATATTGAATTTGATGGGTTACATATTGATATAAAGCAAATAGACGATATCTATATATGAAAATCTAAGTGACAGTGATGAGAAATAAAAAAAATAAAAAATGCACACAATGGGAATCGAACCCATGCCAGTAGAGTTCTAAGGTGAGATGACTACCAGCTGAACCTACACATTGTCTGTGATTTTTTTCGCGTAAAACATATATAACCTAATACTGGACTGTTGGGCTATATTAACATATTTAATATTTTTTGGGCCCCTTAGAGTGATTGGGCGCTGGGCGGTGGCCCAGGTAGACCAGGCCCAGGGCCGGCCCTGTCTGTTCGTTCCATTTATAAAAAAAGGGCTAAAGCCGTACAGATGCAACATACCTTTCTTAATTTACTTAAATGACTAATTAACCTTTTTTTTGATCGGATGATACTTGTAGTTCAAACTAACTTGTCAATATGGTACGTGTAACCAGTAACTATGCTGATATAACAGTTTTTGCTGATTCAAATGACAGCGTGACACGTTTTTAATGACATGATGCTTACGTGGATTTTGATCTGTATAAATAATTTTATAAAATTCACATAAGCATATAGATTCTTTTCATACTTTTAAAACACAAATATAATATCTTTACCGGTAGAAACGGTATCCAATAATAAAAAAACATCATCTCAGCAATAAATTTTAAATACATGTACCAATGGGATAAAAAAATAACTAGATTAGTCATTTGAGTAATTTTTATAAAGTAACATACATTTGTATGACTAGAACCCTATAAATTTTGTCATTATTTCTATTTTTTGCAATAAAGAAAACAAAAGGGATTGCTCTTTATATAAATACATACGTTGTGAAAAAAGTAGAATATAATCATAGGAAGTGTCAAATCATTAGAGGGTATGAAGATATCATGTCCAAGAGGTGTAAATAGAATTGTCCTTTATTTAAATATAAACCTTGATTTAGTCATTCTTAAAATAAAATTATCAATTTTACGACACATCGGCCTACAAGCTTTGTTAAAAAACAATTACATAAATATATCAACGTTACATATCTAATAAAATATTTTAGATTTTTCTTTATAATTTCAGAGGAGAAAATTCAATAGAAATAGAAACTTTAAACAAACACACATAATACATTTAATACAACAAAAGATCATGATTCTGATCTTTACTTACAATAAAGCAAGATACATAATTCAATCATGGTTGAATTCTTATGACAATAAATAATACTTAAACATATTATATAGAGGCACACAAGTTCATTTCAAACTGCAATTCGTGGTGGAAAAAGAGTTAGAAGCATTGTGAAGAAGTTCAGAAGCACTTCATCACTCGGGTACACACTCTTAACTACTTTGTGTGACCACATACTCTTTGTCCATTGCGCAAGTCCGGGGGTTCTATCTTCATCAATTACATTGAAACCGTAATTTTTTCTAGAAAACTTTGTCCATCCAAGAAAACTTCCAAGAACAATATCAAGATAGTCCATGTCATCACCACCAAAAAATGGCTTCCCATTACTAAACTTTACAAATGTTTCTTCCAAGAGTTGTGTTGTGTTGATAATCTGCGTTTTAAGTTCTTCTTTTCTCTCTTTGTCATGTTCATGTGTCAGCAACAACTGTTTTATCTTTGGAGAAAACTATAGATGATTGATTAACACATATAGTTAGACAAATTATGTAAGTTGCACAATAAACTATATATATATATATATATATATATATATATATATATATATATATATATATATATATATATATATATATATATATATATATATATATATATATATATATATATATATATATATATATATATTAGTGGAATGATATAATTTGGATTAAATTTCTTTCATGTAAAACAACATTAAAATTCAAATAGTTTAATCTATGAGTAATTTAAGAAAATAATATGAGTTCATAGTAAAATGTTTTCACTTTTATATTGTATGAGAGAAACCATGCTTGGAAGGGAAAAAAACAAGACAAATGTATAATAATCTTGAAATACCATGCCATCAATAAAGGATGCCAAGAACCGATATTTAGCCCGGTCTGAAGGGTTTGATGGAAGGATCGGGTGGACATCAGGTCGCAGCTCATCAAGGAATTCCACTATGGTAAGAGACTCAAGAAGGGGTGGTTCATTTTCATAGAGTAAAACGGGGACCTTTTTATAAATTGGGTTTGACGTAAGTAGGAGATCACTTTTGCAAGCCAAATCTTCATTGATATATTCATAGTCCATGGACTTGAGGCCAAGGACGAGCCTAACTCGGATCGCAAATGGACTTGCGGCAGCGCCAATAAGCTTTATTTCACTCTTTTTCGTCATTTTAAGGAGATGATGCATGTTAGGAGAAATAAGTGTGGTATATATACATGAAAAATAACTTCATAGACCCCTAATGTTTAGTGAAATGACAAATCTTTCCCTATTTATTTGATTATAATATCTAATTCTAATATGAAATATGAAATATGCAATGCTACTTACATATAATTCATGTGTAAATTAACACTGCAATGCTACTTACAAAAAATCACACATAAACACACACTAGAATTATATGAAATATGCAGTTCACACTAAGAAAATTCACATAATTTTTTTAATGTCTATATGACTTTATAATTGAAAGAAAATGTGAATGTGTGTATTTTTTTAAAAAAAATAGCCTCATACAAAAACACATGGCACACAATTTATAATTTAAAAAATAGCCTCATAAAAAATAGCCTCATACAAAAACACATGGCACACAATTTATAAAGTAAAATTAAACATTAGTAAAAATAAATTAATCATTTTACTTAAATTTATTATGTATGACATAAATCATATACAAATCTCATCCTTTTTATCAAGTATTTAAGATGCCTTCTAGGGGTGAGCAGAAACCGAACCGGAAACCGAAAAAACCATAAAAAACGAACCCAAAAAAACCGAAAAACCAAAAACCGAAAAACCGAAAACCGAAAAAACCGTTTCAAATGGTTTGGGTCAGGATTGCGTCTCAAAACTGAACCGAAACCGAACCGAAAAGTAATAATTAATTTAATTTTTTAAAATATTTTTTAAGATGATAGTAGGTATTGGTTTTCTAGTAAATTATTAAGTATTATGTTTCTAAATAAGTTGCTAGTTAATAATTACAAATGAAAACTACTATATAGTCTAAATGAGTAATAGTAAATACTAGTTAAAATAATCATTCTAAGATAAAAAATCAACCAAAAAGAATGGTTTTAAACCCAAAAACCGAACCGAACCCATGAAAACCGAAAACCCATAAACCATGGGTTCAACCCGAAAAACGAGAAACCAATCCGGGAAACCGAAAACCCGAACCCGGAAGAAACCGAAACCGAACAGTTTCTAAAACCCAAAAACCGAAATAAACGGTTTGGGTTCGGTTTGGGCATGAAACCGACCCAAACCGACCCATGCTCACCCCTAATGCCTTCAGTTTGATGTTTTCATAATTTAACATAAATTATTAATTGATAAAAGGACGGTTCCCAAATCTCAAGGTATATCATTTCATAATTATTTATATATAAAGTAATTACACTCTTAATGGGAATATAACATGTCTTTTTCTGTCTTTTGTATTTTATGATATTGGATTCTGGTAAAAAAAAATTTAATTTCGTAAGAAAATGTGAACCATTTTGCATTAAATGTACAAACTTAAAAATTAAATTATAACTTTAAAAGTATTACTATTAGATATAATAAATATCATAAGTTAATACTAAAATTACAATTGTTAGACTTAGGGGGCGTTTGGTTCGAGTATTTTCTGAGATTCACTGGGATTTGCATTTAAAATCCTGTGTTTGGTTCGTAGATTTCAGTAAGGATCTAAAATCTCAGAATTTCTTAAATCTCTCCCTTCTTTATCCTTTGATTATATGGATAATTATAGATATAATTATAAACACTAAGAAAATTATTAGATATTAAATAAAAGATGAGTTTATTTGAATTAAATAATAATCTAGTCGTTTATTCACACCAAGAAAATTCACATATTTTTTTTACGTCCATAACTTTTAAATTGCAAGAAAATGTGAATGTATGCATTTTTTTTTATAAATAACCTTATATTATTTGTATTTACATGTATATGAAAAAAAAATTAATTTTGTTCTTTTTGCAAAAATGTTCACATTCGAAACCTGTGTGTACACAGGCACATACAGTTTCAAGCATTTTTAGGTATTAACATGAACCATATTTTATATATATATGTGTGTATGTACATGTTGTACCGGGGAACCAAAAAAAAAAAGTTCTTTATGCACATATGTGTAATATAAATATGTACATGTAGATATGATTTAATTTGGAATGGTTTTTTAATTTTCAATATCATATGCTTCTTTCATGTATTTGAATCTCTGTGTGTGCGCGCGCAAGAGGAAGCCATTCCTTATTTTATGTATGGGGTGTCTCTGAATTAAAACCAATTCCAATGATACAGGGTTGGTTTTTGTTTTTATTATTGTAATTTCATGCTTTATTATTCTTTTCTATTTCTCTTTGTGACGATTTTTTTACCCTTTTCGATGAGTCTTTTTGTTTTTTCTTTTAAATGTTTCCTTCTACAATACTTACAGAGTTACAGTTTATTAAGTGAAATAGCAGTTAACTTATGGACTTTCTTTATCGTAAACTTAACATGCAGATAATTAATTATGTTTAGAAAATACAAAAAATAAACACCCCTTATCCTTTGATAAGTAAGTCTTGAACCAAATTTATTCAAAATTTACTGAAGAAGGATATATCGTTTTTTAATTCATGTACAAGGGAGCTAAACCAATGTTATTAATTACTATAAAACATAAAGGATGAGAGAGTGCTAATTTTTATATCTTTATCCCTTTGGTCACATCAGTTTTAGGGGCTGTTTGATTACATTTTACATTAAGTGCTGTCTGGATTTAAAGAGATGTCTAGATTAAGTAATGCTGACTAGAGAAGTAACTGGATAGATAATTATTGTTTGATTGTTTCGTTGACTAAACAGCTTGAATGAAATAAAAATGACAATTTTAACCTTCCGTTTGAATTAAAAATCTGTTTGTTTTTCAAACAAAATTATGTTTTGGACATATATAAATCATAACTAAACATAAATAATTCATTGACAATTTAAAATCCATTAATAATTTTAACATAAAAGATGCATTAACAATTAAACATAAAACATCATTTGACAATTAATATAACAAGCAAACAGAACTGTTGGACTTTGGGAATTCGAGTTGAACCACCAACAAGAACCACATCATAAACATTGCTCCTAAAAAGATCCATGTTCAATTCTTCAAATCTTGTACTGATGGTTGAATAGAAATCAATTCCCTCATACAGAGATTTAATTTCTATGGTTGTTTTAGAAGAAAACAGAAGAGAAAATAAAAGAGGAAACAGAAGAGAATCAATTTCTATGGTTGGCATCATGAACACGTTCTTCTCTTCAACACTGGAAGCCTTCTTGTCTAGCCCATAAGCAATGGCGGCAGCAGAGAAGAAAACAGAACCGGCGGCAGAAGAGGCACCGGAGAGAGTGAGCCGGCCGCAGAAGAGGCACCGGAGAGAGGTGTGCTGGCGGCAGAAGAGGCACCGAAGAGAGAAGAAACCAGAACCGGCGGCAGAGGAGGCACCGGAGAGGTGCGCTGGCGGCAGCAGGCCGAGAAGGAGAACCGACGAGATGGAGAGCCACAGTGAGATGGAGGAGATGGAGAGCTTGACTGATGGAAGAGATGGAGAGGGTTGCTGACCGAGAAGAAGAACAACCCTGAGCGCTTTTTTTTTCGGGGAAATGAATGGGTATTATTGGAAAATAGATGTGCTGAATGGGGAACACATAAGGTTTGTTGACTTATTAAATGGGCTGACCGAATTTAGTTCTTATTTAGATAAGTTATCATCAAACAAGACTTCTTTCAAATGGGCTGACCGGATTTTTAAGATTAAGTCCAATAAGTTGTAATTAAACAGCCCCTTAGTCTTTTTACCATTTAATTCGATATGGATACATTAATGATCTCACCCTTATATATATCTCGATGCCTCGATAATGATTTTTTCGTTTTAAAGGGAAAATAAAAAAATCTATGTGGAAGAGGGAAATACCAGAACGACACCGTGACACCATGGAAAGGTAATTTTAGCGGCAAGTGGTGGTGGCGTGGTACCGTGGTGCTCCCCTTGACACCAATGCATTCATGGGCGGCATCTGCCCCTATTGCAGAGGTCACCCCTCCGCCTAGCCAAATACATATTAATTTCTCTTCCTAAAAAATCACCAATAAATGCAAATATATATATATATATATATATATATATATATATATATATATATATATATATATATATATATATATATATATATATAAACTGAAACTTGAAGGGTTAATATTGAAAATACTAATTTTCTTTTTTTATGTTCTTGATTAAATCAATGGATTCTTTTTGCTATTTAAGTATTGACATTTTGTACACGACACCAGTTATAAAATATAAGAATTTTAAACTAAAATAACAATCTGAAAATTAGATTACGATACGAAAATAAAATACTAATTTTAATTACAACAAAATCAAAATAACAAACTGAAACTAAAATTACAATACTATAAAAGGAAAGTTGAGTCTCGTGTTTGACACGATTTCCTTAATACAGACTTCGAGTATGTTTACCAGGTACAAGTTTGGTTCGCAACTGATCTCATTCAACACCTAACCTGTTAGTATACCCACCACTCTCAAACTCACCATTTTGGACACCTCAACACTACATTAGTTTTTCTCTTTCAACCACTTCCATTTTCAAACTTTAGAATTACCTATCATTCTCAACATTCATTCTTAACTTTTTATTATAAAATAAAATACATTTATAATTTATAAATAAAAAATAAATATTTGATTTTAAAAAATACAAGATATTGAAAAAGTAAAGTTATGAAACTAAAAAACAAAAATTACACGAAAGTTACGAAACTAGAAATTAAAACTACGAACTAACCGTTTAAATTGAGTACGTATATGGGCAGTTGCAATATGATCCACAAGATTCGATTGAAGGTTACTGTGTGATTCCCGATTACGAATCTCTAATAACGTCTACAGATGTTATTCAATGGAAGCAGAATGTTGTTCAGGTGGAAGTTTCTCTTCGCGAAATGTACATATCGCATGCCCTTCGTCTTGTAAGATCATATTGTGTAATATGACACAAGCATACGTTATGCATATAATTTTCGTAGGCTCCATGGTCGTGCGATACTGCTTATTATAACGAAACAAGCTTTGAGGTCACCAAAAGCTCGTTTAATGTCTTTTCTTGCGGAATATTGTGTTGCCTTGAATCTTAATCATTTATCATCGTTTGGACACGAAAAAGCTTTCACAAAAATTGTCCACTCGGGGTATATCCAGTCAGTGAGATAGTATCCATGTGTATTTTGTACTGTTAATTATAAATGTAACCTCTAGTGCGATCCCGTTACAAACGGTGTTGAATAATGGTGGTTGATGAAGGAAGTTGATATCGTTGTGAGTTAGTCACTCCGTGTTATTTTTTACCAATAAAATCCATAAGTTATATATTTGTTTGTGATTTTTGGATTTTTTTTTCAAAGAAGTCTTCAAGTTTGACTTTTCGGAAAATAATAGTAAAAACATGTTGGTTTATTGTCGAAAAAGTCAGGGTTGATTATAAAAACAAAAAACAAAACTTTCCTGAAAACATAACGAAAACAATAACTTGAAGACTATTTAAGAAAAAATAACCAAAAACATGAAACCATATTGATTTTTTTTCATATTAAACCTTTATTTTTTTTGATCTAATTATATATACATACAATTTTCATATGGGCTAGTCCAATGAAAACATCACACATGGCCAACCAAAGGTTTTCTTTTTCTTTTCTTTTTTTTTTTTAAACTTTTCCTAATTCTTTTTTTTTTATTTTAAAATTTTCATATTCTTTTTTTTTTAATTTTGGTTTATTTTATACTTTTAAGTTTTTCATATTTTTTTAAATTTTAAACTTTTCATAATACACTCATATCTTTGTGTTATTTTTTATTTAACGCCTTTATTTTAATAGATTTTTGTTTAGTTCTCTTTTAACATTTATTATTACAATAATTTCTTACACGTTTAAAATTATGATTTTAATTATACATACTATTATTTATTTTTAATTGTATGAAAAAAAATTATTATTCAAATGCACAATACAAAATTCTAATTAAATTGCTTTATAATTATAATTTAACTAATTAATATTCAAATTTTGTTGAAACATGACCAACCATGATTGATTGTTTTTTTTCATTTTCCTTTTAATTTTAAACTTTTCATAATACACTTTTATCTTTGTGTTATCTTTTATTTAACGTCTTTATTTCAATAAATTTTTGTTTAATACTCTTAACATTTATCATTACAAGATTTTCTTACACATTTCAAATTATGATTTTATTTATAGATATGTTTGAAGTTATCTTTTGAAACTATATATATATATATGTATATATATATATATATATATATATATATATATATATATATATATATATATATATATATATATATATATATATATATATATATATAGATTTAGGTTCAAGTGAGTACCACCTCTAATGCAGCGCACCAGAAGGTACCACCCTTAAATGTAATTTTTTTGAAATTTTTTTCATGAACATATTCTAATTAACATTACACAGATCATATGTGAATTTCACGCAAATCCGAACACTCTAAGTGTATGAAAACACGCATTACATAAATGCACGTTCACATGTGTTCAAAATTATGTGAGTGTGTGTTCACATCATTTTTTAGGAGCTAGGAGATGTGAATGTATGTGAAATTTACATATGATCTTCATAATGTTAATTAAAACATGTTTATGAAAAAAAAAAAAAAAAGTTTTTTTAAAGATGATACCTTCTGGTGCGCTGCATAATGGCGGTACTCACTCGAACCATATTCTATATATATATATATATATATATATATATATAGGGAGGTTGAATGGAAAACCACCATGCACCTGAAAACTTGTGAAAACCGCAATGCACCACCACAAATGCATCAAATTTCCCGCGCGATGCATCAAAATATCGCGCAATGCACCAAATTTTCCGCGTGATGCACCAAAATCCCACGCGAGGCATCACCTTATTTACGATCATGCCACCGCGTTTTTCATGAAATGCACCAAATCGGACGGTTTGCGTAGGTTCCATAGTTTTCAGGTGCATAGTGGTTTTCCATTGAACCCACCCCTATATATATATATATATATATATATATATATATATATATATATATATATATATATATATATATATATATATATATATATATATATATATATCTAGGGTCAGGTTCTATGGGGCACCTATATGCATTGTGCACTTTGGGAACCTGCATGCACCGTTAGATCTTGAATTTTAATGGTTCAGATTGTAGTGGCAAAAGGGTAATTAACTTGAAAATGGGTGCACGGGTGCATAACTTCTCGCGCGCAGAAGGGCAAAATCGGAAGATGCTTGAATTCAGAAAATATTCTATCCGAACATAAACAAACATGATGCATCTTCATCCAATTTATTGGATTCATCTTCAAACACGATGCATCTTCATCTAATTCAATTTCAAACATGATGCATTTCGACCATATTCATCATCGTCTTTGTTCCATCATTATGCATCACCAAAATCGTGATGCATTCCGGCCATATTCATCCTCGTCTTTGTTCCATCATTATGCATCACCAAAATCGTGATGTATTTCGACATTTAAACGTGCTAATTTCATGGCGCCTCTCTGAAATTTAAACGTGTTCATCAACGTCTTCAATGTGTTCATCATTGTCGTGATACATTGCTGTTGTGCATTATGTTTGAAACAACCAATACCATATGCTCCAACTATTTCTTGGAAGCAATAACCACCAACATTAATAAAGAATCTTAGAATTATTTGACCAGCCATAAGCATGATACAGAATCATAGAATGAATTGTTTGTGAAAAAACTGATACTCAAAAACCATGATCAACAGACGCAAGCAAATTCTCGTCAACATCGATGCACAGGTATGGTGCAGAGTTGCATACCGACGGTGGACAGCGATGGTGGTGCTGGGTCTGGCGGTGGTAGTAGTAGCGGTTGTCTTATGAAAACTGGTTGAGAAAAAGAGAGATGGAGTGGATAGAGGCTAGCCATGAAAGAGAAAGGGAAAGAGAGATAAAAGGGGATGGATTTATGGGAAGGTGGTTGATCATTTTATTTAGTTTCCTAAATAAATGATAAATATTAAATTAAATCTTATAATTTAATAATATATTATTAAGCATTCCCAAAATTCCCTTAATGCACCCCTTGTAAACAAGCAATGCATTTTTGGTTCCCATTTGGTTTCCGATGCATATGGTGCCCCATAGAACCTCAATCTATATATATATATATATATATATATATATATATATATATATATATATATATATATATATATATATATATATATATATATATATATATATATGTGTGTGTGTGTGTGTGTGTGTGTGTGTGTGTGTGTGTGTGTGTGTGTTGTGTGTGTGTGTGTGTGTGTGTGTGTTAATTTTAAACTTTTCATAATACACCATTTTTTTTGTGTTATATTTTGTTTAATTCCTTTATTTTAATAAATTTTTGTTTCGTCCTCTTTTAAAATATATTATTATTAAATTCTCTTACACATTTAAAGTTATGATTTTATTAATACATATGTTTGAAGTTATCTTTTGAAACTATTATATTATGTTTGATTATATGAAAAAGACTATATTATTCAAATGCACTATACAAAATTCTAATGGAATTTTTTTATAATTAAAATGTAACTATTTAATATTTAGATTTTTTTATTTAATATTATCATGTATAACATTGAACGTTCGAACAATACAAACAAATAGTGAAATTGGAAAGCTGATATTTCAAAAAACAAGACAAATGATACTGTCTTATGATTGGCTTTCTAGATTTTGCAATGCTTAAATTAAAAACAATGTCTTATTAAATCGGATCGGAACCAGAATTAACTAATTAAATATTCATAACCACGATATAAAAATTTTACATTGAATCGTCAATTTAATTTGTTGGTTTTACGATCAAATCAAAAAAAAAATTATAACGGTTGGGATCAACCAACCATGTTTTTTCTTTTTTTTTTTTGTTAATTTTAAATTTAAATTTTTTATAACACACTTATCTTAGTGTTATCTTTTATTTAGTCCTTTTATTTTAATAAATTTTCGTTTAGTACTCTTTTAACATTTATTATTACAACATTTTCTTACACATTTAAAATTATGATTTTAATTTTTGGAGTTGTCTATTGAAACTATTATGTGATGTTTAATTGTATGAAAAAGACTTTATTATTCAATGCACGATACAAATTCTAATGAAATTGTTTTATAATTAAAATGTAACTATTTAATATTTAGATTTTTTATTAAATATAATCATGCATAACATTGAAGATTACTATTATAACGCTGATAAACCGTAATCGATGTATTAGAGACATTACCGTTATAAATTTTTTTTTGATTTGATTGTAAAACCAACAAATTAAATTGACGATTAACACTAATCCATGTCAAATTTTCATATTATGGTTATGAATATTTAATTAGTTAATTCTGGTTCCGATCCGATTTTAATAAGAAACTGTTTGTAATTTTAGCATTGCAAAATCTAGAAAGCCAATGATAAAAACCAACTAACAGTATTATTTGTCTTGCTTTTTGAAATATCAGGTTTCCAATTTCACTATTTGTTTGAATTGTTTGAAAAGTATTTTTCTTTCTTTATTTTTTTGTAATTAATATTTTAGACCCCGCAACAACGCGCGGGTGTCAATAGCTCGTTTATATACATGATTTATATATCAGAACGAGATGGTCACACCCGCACTTCGCTGCGGGAAGATAGAGTTTTATATTTTCATATAATTTGAAAATCTTTTGATCTAACAGGAATATATACACATGCAGATACATAGATCTTAGTTATATTGTAATTATAAATCTGTTTCATTAGAATCTTGTATTGTGCATTTGAATAATAAAATGTTTTTTCTTAAAATTAAACATACAAAATAGTTTCAAAAGATAACTCCAAAAATATGTATAACTAAAATCATAATTTTAAATAGGTAAAAAAGTTTTGTAATAATAAATGTTAAAAGAGGGCTAAACAAAAATGTATTATAATAAAGACGTTAAATAAAATATAACACAGAGATAAGAATGTAATATAAAAAGTTAAAAAAAAAAAACCAATCAATGTTAGTCATGTATCAAACCTGGTGACACCCGTGATTCGTTTCGGAAAGATAGAGTTTTAAATTTTTATATAATTTGCAAGTCTTTTGATTTAGTAGAGATATTTGCAAAGACAGATACATATATATTAGTTATATTTTACTTATTTAACAATTTCATTAGAATATTGTAATGTGCATTTGAATAATAAAGTCTTTTTCATACAATTAAATATAACATAATAGTTTTAAAAGATAACTTTAAACATATGTATAACTAAAATCATAATTTTAAATATGTAATAAAATTTTGTAATAATACAACATCATCCGGATTATTTCTAGGTATATATGATTGATAAATATTGTGAGTAAACAGTTGAAAGGTTTGTTTAAACTATTAGTGACTATTGAGATTGAGATGAGGTTGACCAACTTAACGAATTAACGGGTGATGTTTGTCCAGTTAAATGCACGCGTGGTTCCTTGTCAATGTCACACGTGTTTATGTTGAAACCATGTGGTGTTATACCTATCTGCCACATGAAGAAGCTAGAAGCATATATATGTTTCATACCATATAGGGCCTTTGGCCTGGCGGTAAGGAGTGGAGTTATAAGCGAGAGGTTACGGGTTTGATCCCCGTCGGATGCAAGTTAAAATTTAGGTGGAGTAAGTAAGTCTGGTGGTAAAGGAATAGTTTAGGAGTAGGAGTATGATAGTTTGACGTTCAAAAAAATATATATATGTTTCATGTATAGTAATTAAAAAAAAAAGAAAAAAAAAACCCACCAACCAATCTTGGTTGGTCAAGTGGCAACTTTTCATTGGATTAGAAGATATGATAAATGTATGTATACATAATAAGAATACATTTTTTTTTTGAACGGCAAACTATCCTACTCCTACTTCTAAACTACTCCTTTACCTCCAGACTTACTTACTCAACCTAAATTACAACTTGCCTCCAACGGGGATCGAACCCGTGACCTCTCAATTACAACTCCACCCTCTTACCGCCAGGTCACGGGTTTGATCCCCGTCGGATGCAAGTTAAAATTTAGGTGGAGTAAGTAAGTCTGGTGGTAAAGGAGTAGTTTAGGAGTAGGAGTAGGATAGTTTGTCGTTCAAAAAAATATATATATATGTTTCATGTATAGTAATTAAAAAAAAAAGAAAAGAAAAAAAAACCCACCAACCAATCTTGGTTGGTCAAGTGGCAACTTTTCATTGGATTAGAAGATATGATAAATGTATGTATACATAATAAGAATACATTTTTTTTTGAACGGCAAACTATCCTACTCCTACTCCTAAACTACTCCTTTACCTCCAGACTTACTTACTCAACCTAAATTACAACTTGCCTCCAACGGGGATCGAACCCGTGACCTCTCACTTACAACTCCTACTCCTAGTCAAGTGGCCACCACCAAATGTGGGAGTGGTTCCCCTTGGTTGAGGTCTCGGGTTCGATCCTCACCGGGCGTTTCTCCTTAGGTGGAGGTGTGGGGTTTGGTCCTCACCCTCAAGGTGTCTAACAATGGTGCTAACAACTAACCACTAACATCTGCTGTTAAAAAAAAAAACATATAATGTGTGAAATAAAATCATAGAATAAATTATCAATATGATTTTTCTTTTCAAAATTGTTGAAATAGTAAAAGAAGATGTGTTATTATTTTTTTGTAACCAACAACATTCACAAGTTTTTAACATTTATAAGTGTCGATCCAATCTATGTAATTTTTCTATATTTTAATATTTTAAAGATGTAAATAGAAAGTTATAATAATAATAAAAGAATTAAATTTAATTATAATGGAATAGTGTCTAAAGAAAATTAAATAAAATATTTCAAATTACTGTACTTTTATTTTATTTTAACATTTTATTTATTATAAATATATATAAACATTATATTTTACGTAAAGTTAAAACTTCAAATTATATCGATTAAATATATAAAAATGTAGAAATAAAAAATTTAAAAAAAAATGTTGAAAAAGGTAACTGTTTGATTCATAAATTCAATTGATTTGACTGGTTTTACCGTAAGTTTAAACACGATCCTCACGATATCCTCGTCATATGTGTGTATGTACGTATGTATACTGTTTATATATGCATGTCATATGTGTGTATGTATGTATGTATACTGTTTATATATGCATGTGATAATACATAGTCGACCATAGTGGTTAAAATGGGAAAAAGCGATAACAATGGGGTCGAATCATAATAAGGAACAACCGGCATAACACGTGTGCCACGTAGATGGGCTTATGATAGAAACTAGACAACGTCTCTATTATTCGTATTAATTAAAGGTCGCTCGCTAGGTGAATGGTATTATTATTCCTCGGTACCTTGCAATTGCATTAGCCCATGTCTCTATACTATTACGATTAATTTTATCTTATATTTATAGGATTAAAAACACTAAAGATATTGATTTTTTGTTTGTACGGCAGAATTCACACAGATCTAATCCTATTCATAAATCTATACCTTGTTCATAATGGGGCTCGAACTACAACCTTGGGATCTTCTTTAACACATTGGTACCGCTATGCCACAAACAATTTGGTAAATATATCGATGTTTTAGCTACAGGTTGAATATAAAATAAAATCCCATAAAATATTTGTAGAATTTTTGTGTCTAGTGAACTTAAATAGTTAAATATGTCACATGTTGACGAGCTAGAGACAATGGTTGAATTAAGATTGTAACATGATAATAACCATAACTTCTTAATGTTTGAGTATTATTGGTACAATCATATTCGTTGTGGGTCATTTAATTCTTGTGTGAAATTACGTTGTTTAGTTATGAAGATATTACATATTAGAGTAACGTCTAATAATGTAATAGATGGAAAATTAAATGTCATTCATGGTCCTCAAATAATCATCAAATGCATGCTTTAATCAAAAAATTCATTCAACACTAGTAATATGTATTTATATATTTTTATTTAACAAAAAAATACACTTAGGTGCTATTTGGATTTCACGAATTTAAAATGATAGATTTTAGGATGATAGGATTTGAAATATTTAGGGGGATGGAAGGATTATGAAAGGTGGAAAAGTGAGAAATATAAAATCTTAAATGAGCTAAATCATAATTTTAATTTCTTATCCAAACGACCAAACATGACAATAAAGTATATCAATTGTGTCAAATCGACTTCATGATGATGGATCGTGATAGAGTGATCCTACCACAATTCATTGTTTTTATCATTAAATACTATTCTTTAATCCTTATATCATTTAGAGAACAAATTTAAAGTGAATAGTATTATTTCCAAATAAACTTAATACATAAATTTTTGGGTTTATATTTATGAAAAAAACCAACATGTTTTCACGTTTTTTGCGATTTCGTCCCTTCATGTTATTTTTTTCCATAAAAAACCTCAAGTTATTCTTTTGTTATTGGTTTAGTGAAATTTTGGACATTAGACCTCGGTTATAATTTGTGAACCGGGTTTTAAAAACTTGAAAAACCGGGTTCTAATGTCCAAATTTCACTAAACCAATAAGAAAATAATAACTTGAGGTTTTTTATGGGAAAAAATAACATGGAGGGACGAAAACGCAAAAAACGTGAAAACATGTTGATTTTTTTCATAATAAACCCTTATAAATATATATAAACATTATATTTTACGTAAAGTTAAAACTTCAAATTATATCGACTAAATATATAAAAATGTAGAAATAAAAAATTTTAAAAAAAATGTTAAAAAAGGTAACTATTGTTCAGAAATATTTAAACAGATTGATAAGTAATAAATATGACAAATAACTGCATTTTTTGCTTTAATTTTTTTATAAGAGTTAACATTATATGGATAAATTTTAAGTTTACATACATTTTATCTAACCAATTATTTATCAAAAATTATTCATGTAATATGTGGGTTCATAAACTAGTAATAAGAATATAAGAATTAAAAATAAGAACTAAAATATGAATCATTTTTTACGTAAATATATATATATATATATATATATATATATATATATATATATATATGTATGTATGTATGTATGTATGTATGTATGTATGTATGTATGTATGTATGTATGTATGTATGTATGTATGTATGTATTCACACACACATTTATCAAATCGTCTCAACCAATTACGATTTTCATTTTCTCTTTTTTTTTTTATAATTTTAAAATTAAATTTTTCGTAATACACCTTAATCTTAGTGTTATCATTTATTTAGCCCTTTCATTTTAATAAATTTTCATTTAGTCTTCTTTTAACGTTTATTATTACAACATTTTCTTACATATTTTTCAAATTATGATTTTAATTATACTTATGTTTGTAGTTGTCTTTTGAAACTATTATATTATGTTTAATTATATAGAAAAGACTTTATTATTCAGATGCAAGATACATAAAAAGAAGATAAACACAATTTATATTCATAAAAAGATAAATACACTATATTCTTTTTTAAATTTAACAATAATAAAAGATAAATACAAATTGTTATTTTAAAAAAATAAATACACTCTACTATATCTTAATCTATGAATATTAATTTGTAATAAATATTATTATATATATAAGATAAAATCTCAATTTATATCAATTAAAATATTTTAAATTTAAAATGAAAAGTTTTAAAAAATCATAAAAACAACTACTATACACATCAAAATATAAATTTAAAAAAATATTAGATGTGACAAATAATAATAGTCTTCTTATATATTTTAAATAATTATTAGTTGCGTGTTTTTATTTTTACTTATTATATTCATTTTATATAAATATATTTTATTAAAAATATCAATATAACACGTGAATTGTAAACTAGTTTTTTGATAAAATAACAATTTCATCTTTATTTTTAAGTAAAATTAAATATTAGTAAAATTAAATTTATTATGTATGACATAAATCGTAATCACATCCTTTTTATCAAGTATATAAGATGCCTTCAGTTTGATGTCTTTTTGATAAAACAAAAAATTATTAATTAATAAAAGGACGGTTCCCAATCTCAAGACTCCAAGTATCAATCTCAAGACTCCAGGTTTGTCATTTCATTATTATTTATATATAAAGTAATTACACTCTTAATCAGGGAATATAACATGTCTTTTTCTGTCTTTTGTCCAAAATGATATTGGATTCTGGTAAAAACTTTTAATTTCATAAGAAAATGTGAACTACTTCAAAATGTATCAATATGTACATTAAACATACAAACTTAAAAATTAAATTATAACTTAAAAACATTATTACTATTAGATATTAATAAATATCATAATCTAATGCTAAATTACAATTGTTAGTGTATGATATGTCAAGATGATATCACTACTGTATCATGGTTGATTTCATAAAATACTTGACTGTTACACTGATGACACAACTGAGCAGATGCAATCGAACTATTGAATAAATGATATTCGATATTATTTATAGCACGAAATTGTTATTGAGATTAAATTAATTATTGTGTGACTAATTATATCTCAAAGCACGGTGACTAAAAATGCAATACTAGATATTGCAGTAATTTAAATGTCATTAGATGATAATTAAATGATAATCTAGTCTTTTATTTATTATTAGATATTAAATAAAAGATGAGTTTATTTGAATTAATATTATCCTTTGATTATATGGATAATTAAAGAGATAATAATTAACAAATAAATTGAGATAATTATAACAATTATCTAGTCATTTATATATTATTAGATGATATACAACAAAATTTAATGTATATATAATTATAGAGATAATTATAAAAGATTTAAATAATAAAGATAAATACAAGGATATATATTAATATATTAGAGTTTAATTTTATGGCGGTAAGAGGGTGGAGTTGTAAGTGA